>VWYH01010862.1:382802-430551 GCA_013399365.1 Pampusana beccarii | reverse complement strand
GGTCCGGCGCGGCGGCCGCTCTCACAGCCCCGTCCCCATCCTCCTCCTCCTCCCCGCGCCCCGCCGCCGCGTCACCAACCCGCGACGCGCCCGCCAGGCGCGGCCCAGCGCCGCCATGACACCGCCCCCGGCACGTGACTGCGGAGCCGCCGCCGCGTGACGCTGGAGTGTTGGGGGGGTGGGTGGAAGAGAGGCAAGCACAAAGAAAGGTGGCTGTGCGCATGCGCGGCGAGGGGGCGGGGACGGGATGATTGACAGCGCCGGTCAGCCCGCCCCTGCCCGCGGATGCCGGGCGGGTGGCGCGGTGGCGGTGACGCGGAGGTGGTGACGCGGAGGTGGTGACGCGGAGGTGGTGACGCTGTCGCCGAGCGGGACTGGCACAACGTCAGGGGTTGTGCTGCTGCCGTCACACCCCGGCAGACTCTGCCGTGAAAACAGGGGCGGGGGCGGCCACTGAGCTGAGCGCTGAGGTGGCCACAGCCCGCGGCCGGACACTGATTGCGTCACATTTCAACAATTTGGGTTGGAAGGGCCAGTCAAAGTTCATATAATCCAGCCCCCCTGGAAAGAACAGGGACATCTTCAACCAGATCAGGTTCCTCAGGGCACCATCCAGCCTGGCCTTGAATGTCTCCAGGGACGGGGCATCCACCACCTCTCTGGGCAACCTGGGCCAGTGTTTCACCACCCTCAGTGTAAAAAATTTCTCACGTCTAGCCTGAATGTCCCCTGCTTTAATTTAAAACCGCTACCCCTTGTCCTATTGCAACAGGCCTTTCTTATAATCACAGAATCACAGAATGGTTGGGGTTGGAAGGGACCTCTGGAGATCACCCAGTCCAACCCCCCTGCNTTGCCCCTCATCCTGTCATTGGGCACCACTGAAAGGGGTCTGGTCCATCTTTTGACACCCACTCTTGAGATATTTATAACATTGATGAGATCCCCTCTCAGCTTCTCTTCTCCAGGCTGAACAACCCCAACTCTCCCAGCCTGTCCTCACAGCAGAGCTCTTCCATCCCTCTGATTATTTTTGTGGCCTCCTCTGGACCTTCTCCAACAGGTCCATGTCTTTCCCATACTGAGGGAAATGCAGTCTGTGTTTCCCTCCCTCCTTTACCGTTAATCGAGCTTTATGTTGCCCAAGGGACTTTCACACTTTCGTTCTTCCCAGTTTCTCCCCCATCTCATTGAGAACAGGGGGTGAGCGAGCAGTGGGGTGGGTGCTCTGTGGCTGGTGGGGCCAACCCACTGCCGTCCCTTTAGCACCCAGCCTGGGCCGTCACTTAACAACAGGACCCAGCCATTGCAGCTATTTAGCTGCTACTTGCTGCTGCTGTTCCCGACGTTGACTTACTTGTTCCTTTTCTTGCTGCACATTAAATTCCAGGGCTTCTTAAAGGCTGCTGTCAGCTTTGGGTGATTGCTGTGCTGCTTATCACAGTGTTTTGCTTTGCCTGGGAGACCTATGATAAAACACTGGCCTTGAGCCAAGTCTGTCATTTGGCCCCTGCATTGCTGCCATTCCTGTACTCTGGGAACCATCTCATGGAGACCTCCCTCCTCTTCTCCACCAGGAGAGGTGTTTCCAACCTTGTTGTAACAGCACAGTCAGCATCATCAGATCCCCATGGATGTGATCAGTAAGGTAACAGTCAAGTTTCCACCAGCTAACAAAAAAGAGATGCAAGCTTTCCTAATTTTCTGGAGACTGCGCAGTCTGAGTCACAGTCAACTTGTGAGTTCTTTCCATTTCAAGACCCAAAAAAAGACCTTTTTCAAGTGTGGCCCTAAAGAGCAGCAGGACAGACAGGAGGTAATTTCTGTGGTAGCCCTTGAGCCCATCCGGACAGAACCAGCTGCAAAAAAACATGATCTACAACATAGCTGGAGAGCATGGCCTCACCTGTAGCCTGTGGCAGAAAACACCTGGAGACACCCGAGGTCAAAGTCTGAGGTTCTGGAGCTGGGGGCATCACGGGTCTGAGCTGCCTGTGCTGCACCAGATGTTCTTAGGAAGGGTCCCCCCGACACCTCATGCAGCTGATGCTGCGTGGAGTGAGTGGGTACTGTTGATGACACAACAAGCTCAAATGGGGAACCCCAACAGCCCACATGTGTTGGAAGAGGTGACAGTTTGGCCAGGAGGCAGAGGTTTCAGATCATCATCTGAGGGGGTGGCTCAGGCCCAAGAGCATCATGAATTAGCAGAAAGTGGAAGGTGATACACTCTGTTTACCAGTGGATCTTGTTGTGTTGTGCAAAACCATCGGATGTGGAAAGCTGCTGTGCAGAGTGCAAGTCATGGACCAAATTAATTGATTAGACTTCTATGAACATTTGGGGGATGTTCCACAGACCCTGGGAATGATATCTGTGTGTATGTCAAAGGAAAAGGAGAGAGGTGATGGTTGATGGAGAGTGTGACACTGGAGAGTGTGGGACTGGAGTATGGTGCGAATGGTCTGGAACAAGGGGTGGGGATTGTACTGGGTCTGGCTGGGATGGAGTTAACTTCCTTCATAGCCATTTTTATGGTGCCATATTTTGGATTTGTGGCTAAAACAGTGTTGATAACACACTGGTGTGCTGGCTGTTGCTGAACAGTGCTTGCACAGCATCGAGGCTTGCTTTGTTTTTCCACTCTGCCCCCCGGCGAGTAGACTGGGGGTGAGCAAAAGTCTGGGAGGGGACACAGCCAGGACAGTTGACTCAAATTGGCCAAACGGATATTCCATGCCGTACAACATCAACTTTAGCAATAAAACCTGGGGCAGAGGAAAAAGAATGATGGTACTTTTGTCTGCTGGTGGGAGGTGGTACATGATTGCCTTTGCATTGCTTAGGGGGTTCTGGGTTGGGGTGTTTGGTGTAGGGTCCTTTTTTTTTTGCTTTCCTTCACTTATTAAACTATCCTTATCTGGATCTACAGACAATCTCACTTTTTTTTTCTTCCTATTCTTTCCCCCATCCCACAGCGGGGGGAGTGAGCAAGTGGCTGTGTGGGTGTTCGGCTGCTGTCTGAGGTCAACCCATCTGCTTTGGTTAGTCCCTGCCAGGCTGCCTCCCACTTGAAGGGTCTTTATAGAGAGACTGTGCAACGGGATATTTTTGAGTATTTGCTGTAGGATTTTTTTATTTCTCCTTTGATTTTTCCCTGTTCCCATTTTCTGGGTAATGGTGGCAAGCAGGAGAGACTGAAGGAGGAAGGAGGCTTGAAGAAAAACAAAACAAAAACAAGAAAACAAACCAACCAAAGCAAACCAAAAAAAAAAAAAAAAAAAAACCCAAAAAACCCCACAAAACCACCCANTCAGAGCAGCGTGTGGCACCTTGGGCATCACCTCACTGTCAGGAGATGGAGGCAGAGCTGAGAGAGACTGCAGAGGTCAAGCAAAACCCAGGTGTTTGGTGATATGGGCTAAAAGCTCATCTGTACACCCCCAAAGGAGCACAAAGAGACGACGGCAGGAGGGGGAGGCCAAATAACCCCCTGCCCCAGTTGCTCCCAGCCCCATCCCAGGAGCCACCAGCCCATCAAAGGTCGATTTCCTCAAGCCCAGAGGAGCACAGGGACACAATGGCAGGTGGGAACCCAAAATGAGGTCTCAAGAGAAAGGGACACCCCAACACAGGGTGCCGTGTGTGACTACTACCACTCTGCCTTCGGAACAGCAGAAGTCTGTTTGTGGTCCAGCAGCACGGGGCAACGTTTCACAGAATCACAGGCTGGTTGGGGTTGGAAGGGACCTCTGGAGATCACCCAGTCCAACCCCCCTGCTAAAGCAGGTTCACCAGAGCAGATCACACAGGAAGGTGTCCAGGTGGGTTTGAATGTCTGCAGAGAAGGAGACTCCACAACCTCTCTGGGCAGCCTGGTCCAGGGCTCTGGCACCTCAAGGGAAAGAAGTTTCTCCTCATGTTCAGATGGAACCTCCTGTGTTTCAGTCTGTGCCCATGGCCCCTCATCCTGTCGTTGGGCACCACTGAAAGGAGTCTGGTCCCATCCTCTTGACAGCCCCCTTGAGATATTTATAAACCTTGATGAGATCCCCTCTCAGCTTCTCCAGGCTGAACAGACACAGCTCTCTCAGTCTCTCCTCATAAGAAAGATGCTCCAGGCCCCTCATCATCTTTGTAGCCCACCACTGGACTCCCTCCAGTAATTCCTTGTCCTTCTTAAACTGGGGAGCCCATAACTGGACGCAGAACTCCAGATGTGGCCTCACCAGGCCAGAGTAGAGGGGGAGGAACAACCTCCGTTGACCTGCTCATCACACTCTTCTTAATGCACCCCAGGACAGTGTTGGCCTTCATGGCCACAAGGGCACATTGTTGACTCATGGTCAACCCGTTGTTGACCAGAACTCCCAGGTCCTTCTCTGCAGTGCTGTTTCATTGCGCTATTATGAGAAAAGAGGAAATTGAGGAGCCCCAGCCAGTGTCCCCAAGTCTTTGCTGCCATTTCAAGCATGTCCACCCCTGTCCTGCCGTACCCCTGAGGACACCCACAGCTCTTACTGGCCCTGACCTCTGATGTTTAGTCGCATCTCCTATGAAAACAGGGCTTACATGGCTGTGTTGCAAGTCTGTCTTCCCTTTTCCCTTTCTCCACTTGTAAAACTTAGACCTGACTTTAGGCTTGACAGAGAGATAGAAGTCTCATCACATCATCCCAACCTGTTTTGTTAAAATGCTCAACTGGGTGGAGAAGAGAAACTGCATTGACTACTCCATGCTAGAAAGGCTCAGTGCTTACTCTACTTCAGACACCAGAACATCACAAGGCAGAGAGATGCAGGAAAGGAGATTTCATTCCTTCTGCCCCTCCGAAAATTTGGAGTTTAGTCTCATCATGAAGCATGTCTTTAGCTTTGTGACTATTACACAGACCACAAATTGGAAACTAAACTGGATAGGAGATTTTATCTTGCCAGTCAGTGACTCATGAAGACTTGGAGGTGGAAGAGAAGATTTCATAATCAGCTGAGCATGAGCTCATGGTGTGCTGTTGATGCTGAAAAGACTGATGCAGTCTTTGCAAAGCACATGCACATGGAAAGACTGAGTAGGAGTAGAGAGGTGACATTATCTCTGCACTTGGCACCAGTATGTTGTTATTAAAATAACTTACTGTTCAGAAAAGCCATCCAAAAACTGGAATGTTTCAGGAAAGATCTGGGAGAATGATCAAGCACCTGGGAAAAAAGATATTATGGTGAGAGACCCAGACATTAGTTTGTTTATTTTGCCATTTATTTTTTCTTGTGGGTGATTGGATTAGTCCATAAAAGTACTTTAAATGTCAGATATTGCTATCATGAGGTGACAGTCAATGAAATAAAACCTCGTATTTGTTTTTACCTATATTATAGTGGGAAGACATATTTAAAGTGACTGCTGGTGCTTGTATTTAAAAAGTGACTGCTGCTGCTTGTATTTAAAAGGTGCCTGCATGGCCTCAGTCTAGCAAATCCAGAGCAGCACCTCTGTCCCGCTCTGCCCGAATGTGTAGGTGGGTTGGTCACAGCCTGGCTCTGCTCTGTCATCATCTGTCCTTTCCTGCCGCTTCCTCGGTCCATTTCAACACCCTGTCTGGCATCAGTTACTGTATCCTTCTCTTCAGTTTCTCTGCCCTTCTTTTTCTTTCATCCCAGAAACTCCCTCCCGTCCAGAAATTCTTCATTTCATTTGTGAAGATTTCCACTATCTCACAAAACACTTCTCTTTTCCTTTTAAAGCCCTAAATTTTCCTGATTCCTGGGAAATATCCCAGGGTGACAGAGTTTTGGAGCATGTGGCCTTCTATGGGAAAAGAAAGTGGCAAACACCAGTTGCCATGGAGATCAACCTAAATAGTCACCCCCCATGGGTTTGGGACACCAACTCCAGTCTTTTCCACTATTAAAAGACACTGAAGCTGGACATTTTTACTCAATTGCTGTCTGGTTATTTGCAGAATGCCTTTAACTCAATAATTGATTTCTCTTGGAGAGCTGGCTGTTTGCTGACAACCACAGCACTGTGTTTCACTGCACGCTGGAGAGGTGACATGAACATACAAACCAGGAACCAGGTTTCCTTCTAGCAGTATTATAAGAGTGAAGTATGGCAAGATGAGGATGCTAAAGAGTGAGACCTGCTAAGGCCAGGCGAGTAATGACATTTGCATTTATATAGGTAGCTTCAACATTAGTGAAGGAGTCCAAAATCCATGAAAAGAAAGAGAAGAAAGAGCGAATGCTGGCTGTTGATGGAGGTTGAAGGAAATCAGGTGAAGTTACTGCTTACCAGACTGGTACCTCCTGATGCTCTGTGTGCAGTGACCCGTTCTGGATGAAGGCAGCTTTGCTGTGCCATGTTACAGCCCTGTTACACCATTTTCAGTGTATCCATTTGATATTTCTTGGGGACATACTCAGCATTCGCTGTGCTATGAATATTGTTTTGCAATGAATGTTAGACCTCCTGAGATTTAATTGTGCTGTAGCCTCGAAACAGTGCTGTGCAATGTGTTGCTTTCCTCTGCCTTACATATTGCAGCCATATGTCTTGAATTGTGTTTTGCTTTTAGAGGGGGTCTGTAGATTGGAACACATCAGTAAATATTTTACTGAAGTTTTTTTTTTAAAGCCTGGATGAGAACCGTACTGAACAAAAGCTGTGCTAATACCTGCTTTGATTGTGCACGGATTTCCTAGATTATTTCCCTATGAGACTGAAATTCAGCATATAATTTATGGTGCATCAACAGAGCACTTGATTCACAAATATTTCCCAGCGGTAAGTTTTCCACGGCCTGCCGTTTTTGAGAGCTGACCTCAGGGTGGGTAAGGGAAAGGGACAGAAGGAATGTCCTGCCAAGATGACAAGGACTGTGTTGATGTCACCGTTTGAGCACTCAGCAGCAGGATGTTTATTGAAGTCGTAATGACATTGGGGAGTACTGTAAGAGGAAAGAGAGACTAAAAGGCAAATCACTGCAAAACAGGTGGTCTAGCAAGGACAGTTTTGCAGTCAGATTGCCAGTATGAATGTGTAGAGAGAATTGGCAACTTGGACTGAAGGAAAACAGATCTCCAAAACTCACATCTATCCAACGTGGTGGAGTCCAGCAGTGAGAATGAAAAAACATACGTGAAATCTGCCAGCAGGCAATGCTAATCGCTTTGTAAAACTGATGTGATGTTTTCCTGTCTCCTTTGTGATCCTCTGAACACTGGGGTGTCCTCAGGGGCTGAAAGATGCTTGTTGATTAAGAGATTAGCCCTTAGTGTCCAACCCTGCCTGTAAAATGCTTGCAAAGCATTTGTTTATGGGAAAAGTCACTTGTTTCTTGATACTTGGCCATTGGGTCTGTGCTGGCATCACATGGACAAGTTCCTGGAAAGCTATCAGCGTTCTGGTCTCTGTTCTCAATTGCCTTGTAGGCCACATTCAAACCCTTGATCTTTGTGCAATGCTGGATAGCATCCAAGCTATGAAAACACTGGTACCAAGGCTGCCTGTGCCTTTTCCTCTCCCTAGCAGCTGAATTAGTCCAGGACATCAGTTTGAATCCAGCTGGAAATGTGACAAGTTAAGTATGGCACAGGCATAGCTGGAGAAATTGCAAACAGTTCCAGAAAGGCCTGTGGACCCTCAGTACAAGCTTCACAAATTTAGACTTTGCTTAACTCCTGGCATACAGGCAGAAAGGACCTCAATCACTGTCAAACTGCAGTGGTTATTTGCAGACAGATAGAGAGACAACTGATAAAGCTGCTGTGTACAACATCACGGAAGACAGGCATTTTAAATAATGTTATTAGAGTATCACTGACAATTGTTATTTGTCTTAATTTAGGGCAGGGGTGTCAAACTCATTTTCACCGGGGGCCACACCAGCCCCACGGTTGCCTTCAAAGGGCCGAATGGAATTTCAGGACTGTATAAATGTAGGAGTAGTTGTATCTATACAGAGTTACAGAAGTGTCCAATTCCTCTCAATCGCATTCGATCAATAAGCACTCTACTCCCTCCACCACGGCCACTTAATCCACTCTACCAGGCAAAATACCCTTCCTGAAAACGGTGTGTTTAGCAGAATAGTGACTAGATTGAGTTGCAGTGAGTTGCTGAGATGGCAGATTTATGATATAATATGTGCTAAGCGCTCATCTGCACACAGAGCAGCACAGAGAGACAATAGCGGGAAGGAGAACCCAAATAATATTCCAGCTGCTCCCAGGCCCATCCCAGGAGCCATCAGCCCATCAAAGACCCTTCTGCACCAGCCCAGAGGAGCACAGGGACACAAAGGCAGGTGGGAACCCGAAATAAGGACTCAGAGGAAGGGACACGCTGTCTGGGCCTGTCCCAGGGCTGTCCCAGAGGAGCCTCGGCCACTGTGGCCAGCCATGAAACCCACCCAGATGAGTTAACACCAGAGCACCTTTGGGACTGAGGGGGTTGCTGCCTGGGGACATGGGACACATTATGGCCATTACATCCCTAAGGCTGATGCCATAAGAGTGAGCTGCTGAGATCCAGGGGAATCCCAACCAGCTGCACCTGTGTGTGTGATGGTCTGGAGTGGGGCTGTGACCCTGAGGGCTCAAATGTCCAGGTGCCAGGAACTGGGGAGACTGGGATCTAGGGGCAATGGAATGTCTGAGCCCAGCTGCTGGAGGGATCCAGCGTGCACAGAGGTTTATTTATCTCTATGTTCTCACTATGGACCTCTATCCTTTTCATCCAGAGAGGTGAGAAGGCTGCAGCCATCGGTGCTGTCTGTGTCAGTGCTTTGTATGTAGAATTATAGAAACAGAGAATAGTTTGGGTTGGAAGGGATCTTCAAAGCTCATCCAGTCCAACCCCCTGCAACGAGCAGGGACATCTTCAACCAGATCAGGTTGCTCAGAGCCCCATCCAGCCTGGCCTTGAATGTCTCCAGCGATGGGGCATCCACCACCTCTCTGGGCAACCCTGGCCAGTGTTTCACCACCCTCATTGTTAAAAATTTCTTCCTCATGTCCAGCCTTTGTCTAGACATGCCCACCTTTGTTATCTGTTATCTTATGTTACCTCAGGCATGGAGCTGCCCCACCTCTCCTGGACTGCCAGACCCAGCACAACATTTTCCACCAGCAATACGCTTTCCCCTTTATTTGTAGTGTCAAAAGTAGAGTAAGGCTGGGAGAAGAGTGGAAAGATCTGTGGTATTTCGTGTTGTAACTTCTCATTTCCTTCCTTTTGTGGGTTGAACTCGTACTGTATGCAACAGGCACAACACTACTGCACAGCGAGCTTGTTGATGTGTTCATTTCCTAGAGTTTGAAATCTGAGGGTTGAGATGGAGTCTGGGGTGGGGTAACAGGTAACAAAAAATGTTATTTATAAACCTTTGTGTGTGCATATAAACTATACTCTAGCACCTACCTATAAAATATCCCCTAATGCACAAAATTTATGCGTCAAAATCTTGTGGAACAGTGAGTTTCAGATCTGAATGTCAGTGATTAAAAAAAGAAAACACCTCTAAGTCTAAATATGATATAGACACAATATATTTTAACTATATGGACTAACATGAAAGGCTAACGTCCTTCAAAAAAGCAGCCAGAGCTCAGAATTAACTGCTTCCTTTTGAGAAAATAAACCAAAAATCCTCCCAAGAGGTAACTGCTGCTGTAAATCAATTTATGTATAGAAATTCTTCAGTAGATGACCTAGTTTTAAAGACCATTGGGGATTTATGTCCATTACCTGCAGAGACAGGCTGGCCTGGGAAATCCTACTCTGATGGAGCCCGTGCATTCATGGAAATAGTGTTGGACTAAATTTCCTCATTGGCATAATTCCACTAAATTAAAAGATGTGAAGTGGTGTGAAGAACAAACATGGCCCTGCATTTTCATATTTGAGCAAAAGGACCTTAAAGTGTTCATTTTAGTTTAGCTCTCAAACAAGAGCCCTTTTGTAACATCCTAATTGCCTAATTCCCATTTTTGTTTCCTTTTCTGTGTGGTGAGAATTTTACATTCCTTTGTTATCAGTGGAAGTATTCCTTCTTCTCCAAGGGAAATACAATATTATTAAATCAAATGAATCATATTTTACTAGATTTATGATTTCTTTTTTTCAGCGGTGCATGCAGACATCAGGAGAGATACCTACTAACATACTTTATCTATTTGTCTGGAGTTTTACTCCCTAAGGTTGTGTAATGTGTAATTCTGTAGTGTCAAGCAGCTGATTTATATTACTTTTGTTTGCACTAGTTCTGCAGCCAAATC
The DNA here is from genome assembly GCA_013399365.1 of Pampusana beccarii. NCBI lineage: Eukaryota > Metazoa > Chordata > Aves > Columbiformes > Columbidae > Pampusana > Pampusana beccarii. The sequence continues at coordinate 420,274 of VWYH01010862.1, read as the reverse complement.
GTTTTGATTGCCAGGACTTCTCATTCAGGCTCCATATCTCCTGCTTGGATTTAGCTTTATTTTTGTGTACTCTAAACTATGAGGAATTGATACCTCACATAGTATGAAACATATAGAGTGGATCAATTCATATGTTTACAAGTGTCTGTATTCCTTTCTCCTTTCAAAGGAATTTATCTTAACATTGCACAATGTATATCTGCAATAATGCTTTTGACCGTGGAAATTAAACAACTCTGAACTCTCACCAAATGCATCTTCTGTATAACAGTGCTTTTGCAAAACGTCTTGTTAGTATATATGGGTTTTTTGGTAGCTGGATCACTTTCCAACATCAAAGCCTGTCACACTCACAAGTATTTCACCAAATAGAGTGATATGAATATACCACTTTAAAGTTTTCTGAGTGAGGTAGAAAAAGTAAAGCTGAAACAAAAATCTGTGTCACTTTTCTTTCTGAGAAAAGGTTCTGCCTTTGTTCTCCATATCACGATTGGAATGAAATGTTGTTTATACTGTATTTTCCCTTTCACAACAGCCTGCAAGAGCGTTAACTGGGCTAATCTTAATCGTCAGTTTGCTCTTCAGAAACGAATGCTTCTGATATGAGGCTACTTTACAGGAAGAGTGACCTCATTCCACCTCTGAGCCGCTGATTGCACCGCCTGTTTTCAAAAGGAAACAGGGGATTTCAGAGCCCAGCCTGTCCGAGGAGCCGGGGCTGATCTCTGCCAGGCAGCTGCAGAAGGAGCACCCACCACATCGCAGAGATCTCCACATCTGCAGAGATCTCCACATCTGCAGGAGGAGCATCCTCTACTTCTCAGAGCCTCTCCTGTTGATGATGAGAAGCTTTTTTACATGCATGTGTTAATAGTGAAATGGCTTTTCCAGGTTTGGAAGATTTTACACGTATTTGTCTCTTAATATATTTGTCAGCTGAGGGCTAACAAAGCTTTGGATTCATTTCTCTAGTGCTCTACAGGAAGTTTTGTATTTTTGGGAATGTTGTTATCATTACCTGTAGGGAGAACAGACTGCAGACAGCTCTTGAGAAATGACTGATACATGCAAACAAATAAAACTGTCGTCGTACTTGTGTTTGATAGGTACAATAGATTAAAACTGGTTGCCTGGGCTTCAGCTATTTTAATAGTTAGCACTATATCTTGGTACATACTAATGTAAAAATTTAGAATGTAATCATGCACAGGGGATTGCTGGTTACCAATTGAGTGCATCATTGGCTTAAAGATTAATTTTATTTTCAGAGGGAAAGGTGATTAAAACTGGCTGTTTCAGACAGTGACCTCTTTCTATTATGACATAGGCTTTGGAATGTTTTGAAATTCAATGGAGGTTGTTGCCTTAAACTTTTATTTGAATTCATGACATAAGATATTGCCACGTTCACCTCGGGTTCACTTTTAGTAAGATTTCTTAAAGCCATTGGCTTTATGTCACGGCTTGAAAGTTCTGTACTGATGCTCATTTTGTGGAATACAGATATACTACTACTGCTTCATCTTGCAGAAGTGGTTGAGATGCTTTGTTTTGCCTTGCTTATATTGTTACTATAGCTTCTCACACTATTTATAGCCCCGAAAAGGAACTGGATATTAAATGAAAGCAGAACACTGTGTAGCATTGTCTACAACATGATGCGTCCGTGCTTTCTGCAGCATTGATTGAACTATGGTTTTCAGGAACCCTCTTCATTGATGTAGAAGACAAAAAATTTCATGATCAAGGGTAGCAAAACAATCCATGGGAAAGTCTGTCCTGTGACTGTTTACAGAAGCTGGATATTATCATTAGTTAAAGGAGTTTAGAAGCAAATTACAACTGCTTATTAACTGTTCTTCAAAAGAAAGTCATCACCTCCCCAGTAATATATTTGCATGTGTATATTTCTCACTTTCTGTTACAAATACATGTCTATACTCTCTTTTACCTCAAATTTTACTTCTGCGAAGGGTGGCAGATAAACAGGAGTCCTGCACAGACATACTTCGCAAATTTATCAGACGATTCAAATTAGTAAGGGAAGGACTGTGGTTTGTTCTGCCACTTTGTCAGTACGTGTCAACACTTTCTGATGAAAACACTACCCATGTGTAAACTACTGTTCTTAAAAGTTATTCTGTTTTAGTGGTTGCTACTCTGTATTCTCCTAACTGAGAAAATCGCTTGCAATACAGCTGCGTGATGGGTTTTAGTTGCTGCAAAGTTTCACTCTCAGATTATTAAAGTGTTGTAGAAGGTATAATTGGCGCTGAGGTATACTTTTGCATTCCTTTCTGAACAAATTTACTCTAGAATAAATCACTTTTTTCTAAGTGAGAATATGTTATAACATAATATTATATATATTGATGATGCTATCTTACACATCCTAATTTTCAAACAAAATAAAAGATACTTCTGTTTCTTTTTAAACTCTGTTACACATGATCTATATTGCCTGTTATCCCAGGGTGTATGAAACAATTCTTTTCAAGGTGTATGGAATATCACACGTTGCATCAACACCAGGAGCAAGTAATTCATGCACATTCATCAGAGCTTTTGATTTTTAAAAAATCTGTTTTGGAGGGGATTTTGTTGGACTAATAAGATTTGGGATTTTGCAGGGTTTGGTTTATATCCAGACCTACAAACCACCTGGCAAGTTCTTGTATTTTCTTTTAAGGTTTGGAAGAATTTCTTATTTTTTTACTATAATATTTTTGCACAACTAAAGATCATGATTTTGCCTAAAATAAGAGCAATTATTTCAGAAGCTGGCTGTATATGAAAAGCTAAGGCTGCAACATGTCAGTCTACGAAATACACCACCACTCTCATTTTTTGCACAACTTATGCACAACTATTTGATGTCTTTGTGCCTCCACCAAGTTTCCTCCAGTTATCTCCTCCTCGAGTTGTTTTTTTGCCAGGATTGGAGGATAATTTTCTTAGGATAAAGTGAAATGTTGGGTTTTGGCTTTTTTTTTTTGAAAGCGTTAGAGAAACAGTATGCATGGGAGTAGGGTAATAGGACTGATTTGTAAAAAATACCCTGGAAGGTTTTGCTTCCATTCTTTGGTGACCCTGCTTGGTCTCAAGACCCGGTCACTCTTCACAGCCAGGCCGTGACTCTCAACTGAGCTCCAAATGAGGATAAATTAGATTACCAAAGAGGAATCACTGACCTTCATGGGTTTGTCTCGGCTCATAACTGAACATATCGAAATTATTCTCTTTGACCTATCTCCTCTCATAGGTGAATGACAGGCATTTACTAACAGTGCTGTAAGCATGACACTCTAAAGATACAGGAGAGGCAAGGTAATACAGGGAAAGATCATATATTTTATCTTTCCATGTAATAACAAACATAAATTCTCCATATGGATGTCCATTGCTTGTATTTTGTAAGACTGATTCTGTCAGGTGCTGAACACGTGGCAGCACTTTGCAGACTTAAACCATGGTAATCCAGACAAATCCTATTTCCTTAGTCTCCTGCCCCAACATTATTGTCAAATCTTTGTCACTGTCTCTGTCCCCATGCCTGTTGTGGTATGCCTGCAATTTTCATCTGAAAAATATATTGAGATGTAATGGTGCCCTTCCATTCTACTCCGTTTCTGTTGGCAGTACTTGGACTATTTTTGGCATGAAGATTTCTGGGAAAACATCCTGAAAATTACTGCAGTTATTGCATTTGTGTCCGTAATTATTTCTCTCAAGCTTTTAAGCTGTGCAGAATACAAGTGTCTGCTTATGATTGGCGCTGATTCTGTGTTGTCCTGGTTGAGATGAGTTTCCTATAAACACCATGGCTGTCCTCCATTCTCATCTGTTTTATCTCCTGTAGTCTCTCCCTTAATTTCCTTTTCTTTTCTAGCTTCTTTTATGATCTTTTGTATATGCACAAGGTATCTCTGAAGACCTGTCAACTGTTTGAGCTGTCAGTGGATATGATAACAACTCTTTCTTATTTGTCCTTTGGCCCTGCAGGTTCAACAGCATTTAGTGGAGAACATCGACGCAGCCTCTCACAACACATGTTTCCAAGGTACTGAGGAAAATTATACTTGCTTAATTTTATTTTTATTCTTTGGAGATACCATAAAATCCTTTTTGAGCCACTTAGAATTGTAATGCTGATTTTAATTACTGCTTTAAATGGAAATTCCGAAGTGCTATTATGGGGATTGGAAGCACTGGCTTTGCAATTACCAGGTTTTGGAGTATCTTCGTTCCACTTGCCTTCCCCTCCACTGAAATCATGGTATCCCTCTGTGACATGCCATATGGCATAGTTAAACCTGGTAGTGAAACCCGTGTCACCCACTGAATCAATCCAGTGTCTTCCTTTCCTTCCATGGATGTCACTGTATGGCCACTTGCAACTCAAAGTTGTTAAAGAAAAGGACTCACCATAAATCCAATTTTACCTGAGCTAAGTAAAAAGTCTATATCATGTAGATTCTTTCACCTCTGTCACTACTCACTTCTGTTTTAAATATCACGTCGTATAGTTTTCTGTGCTGTATTTCATCTCAAAGTCAATTGTATTTCAGCACTGGATGAAATTATCACTTTGTGTAGACTTTATCCCGTGTTGTTCTAGCTGCATGGTATTCTACAATTCGCGAGGATTAAAAGTTGTGTACCCTTAACTCTTCACCCAATATGGCTAGATGGAAAACAAACAAATCCTGCCTGATTCAGAGACAGTCAGGCTTGTGCCATGCAGAGTAACTCAAAGAAGCAAAATAGTGGAGCACGTGTAAAAGCTCCATGTAGGTGTGGATCTGGCAGGACTCCCTGTCCAAGAGCACTGCCCCAGACACACACCATGCAGTTCTGGCTCCATGTGCTCCTGAAATGCTCCACCTAAAGCTCTCCTGTAAGCCGAAGCTCTGGAAGGTGTGATGGAGACACGTGCTGGCTGAAACCCCCTAGATCCAGAAGTAGTATTATTATCCACATATTTAAAACTAAGTCATTACCAGCCCCCATCAGCTGCTAATGTAAATTCATTATTATTACATCACGGGTTTGCACTGTCTAGACATTCACTAAATTAGAGGGTTTCAATTCTCCTTTTCAGTTATGCCTGTGCCTTTTTGGACGAAGACCCTGCCGATGAGCGTTGCTCCACAGATCCTCTGACAGGCTCCTTTGCCACGTGTCGTCGCAGCCCTCGGCTGCTTTCTAATGGCTATTACATTCTGACAGAAGACAGTCTTCTGTCTGATGAAGAGGGCAATATAACGCTGACACCATCCCAGACAAGTGTTACATATAAAGAGAATTTAGTTCGGTAAGTGAACCATAGGCAGATTTTACTCAGCGTTGGCAGTTGCTTCCATATCTCTGGATTCATCTGGATTTATCTGTATTTATCTGTGTGACTGTCTACGTTTTGCTTGGCATAAGACCAGCACTGGTTCTTAATGGGAACATCTCAGTTTAGTTTAGAGAGCACAGTGACTGAAATAACCTGACTTTCAGTCATGTCTAATCTTACTACCTAAAAATTCTTCAGTACACAGTTGTTGCCGTAATTGGAATTGTGTGCAATAAAGAAAAAGAAGAGCTACAGCTCATTTTGCCAATGAAGCATTAACCTGATAAAGAATAAGAAAAAAGTGTATATATATGTGCTTATATATATAAAAAGTCCTGGTCCTGGAATTCTTACCCAGGGAAAAATTTCTCTTGATTTCAGAAGAATATCAGTTTAGGAAGGTATATAAAACGTAGTTCAAATACACTGAAGTGCAGTGGATTGAGGCTGCATCAAATGAGATATGGTAGCCTGAAACTCATGGGTAGCAGGAGACCATTCAGTGCAGTATCAGAGCCCAATAACTGTGGCATCATTTGGTATCGCAATACCCAGTATCACAACAGTGCGATATGTTGCTGTGCTGCTAATACATCCCCTGACATTACTGCAGTGTGCCGCGGTCAATCTTAGTGACATACCCAGGGTCAAGAACAGATCTAGAGACAGCACCCAGAACCTGGATCGTTCATGTCAGTCCTGCAAACTTCAAAGCTCTGCCCTGCTCAACAAGAAGAATTCACTCTATTCCTCAACAATGTGTCTTCTCTCTAGCGTATTCAGGCGAAGGAAAAAAATCCGTCGCTCTCTTGCCAGTTTGTTCAGCCTCAGTGCCTCCAGTTCGTGGCTCAGCAGCACCGTCCTCGGCGGTACGGATTCCTCCCATTCCGATGATCCTTGGCCTGATGGATGTAGCAAACTAGAAGCCATTCAGAGTGATATTGGTAAGCCCTGAGCAGGTACTAGGTAAATGAGCGACATAAGAATCACAGAATCGTAGAACAGTTTGGGTTGGAAGGGACCTTCAGACGCCATCCAGTCCAACCCCCCACAACAAGCAGGGACATCTTCACCAGATCAGGTTGCTCAGAGCCCCGTCCAGCCCGGCCTGGGATGTCTTCAGGGATGGGGAATCCACCACCTCTCTGGGCAACCTGGGCCAGTGTTTCATCACCCACATTGTAAAAAATTTCTTCCTTGTATCTCGTCTCAATCTCCCCTCCTTTAGTTTAAAACCATTACCCCTTCTCCTATCGCAACAGGCCCTGCTAAAAAAGTTTGTCCCCAAATTACAATCTATATTTAGTGGGGTCTTGCGTATCTCTCTCTGTGAGTGTTACAGGTGTTCTCTGCAGGTAAAGGATAGATGAACAATAGAATATTAAGTGATATATTGAGCTCCTGGTGTTAAAATATAGTATGAGTCCACAAAGACCTTTGTGCCAAAATGGCATTTTTAGACTGAATTTGAATCCAAAGCCATCACCAGTGATGTTTATGCCGGTGTCATTACGAACTGTCTCTGTCTGCTTTCACCTGGCTGTTTCAATCACTTCACTGTGTTACACTCTCTGAAGTTCTTTCTTTACTCTGCGTATTTTCTCATGCATACATTGAACCTGCCAATTCCCTAACAATTTGGAAAACCTCCCCGTGATTAATAATTAATTTTCTCCCTCCGCAAAATTCATTAACACAAATACTCAAAGCTCTTCTTTTGTGCGGTCTCAGTTACATATGCACTTTTCGTAGGTGATTCAGACTTTTCTTCTGAATATAACAGCTGTGTGCTACAAAGGCAAACTCCAGCACCTAATAGAGCATCTCTCACTGAAGATGATGAGTTTCTTCAGCCTGGGAAACCATCTTGTGCTTCATTATCTTGCTCTCCATTTATGATAAATGCAAACGAAGAGACTTTGAGGAATGCAGGTATGTTACGTTCTTATCCTGGTGGGGCTCATTTTTAGAGTGAACTGAAAATGCTCACATTAAAGATGTTGATATGGCCCCTTGTAGAACTGAAATGATTTCAAGCAACATACATTTTAAAACATTGCTTAAAAATAAGAAATTCTTAAAATCGGTATTTATTTGTTCGCTCTTCCCTGCTCACATTTTTTCCTCTCCTGCTTTTAGTGATACATGGAAAAATAAAAAAAATGAAGAGGAAAATGGAGGAAAGGGCATGGGAACAAAAACTGAAATGGGGAATTATTCAGAAAGGCTTGTTTTCTGAGAGCATGGAGGGCACAGTGTCTCTGTGGTCAGGGGGGAAAAAGACTCCTGAGAGAAAGCCGGAGCATGAAAATTAGGTTTCTGCTTTGAATCACAAATTCTCTTAAAAAGCAGCTGCAGAGCCTGGCCTCCCAGGCTGAAGGTAGTCTTTGCAAACACCTCCTGTCAGATTTTTACTTTCCTGAAAGCTCATTACTGTCCTGATTTTTCTTTTAGAATCCAGCACAGTGCGAAATGTCCTTTCTCAGATGGTTGCACTGATCATGGGTTTAGTCGTTGCAATATGTACAAGGTAATTTTTGTTTCTTTTATTCATTGTTTCTGATGTTAATGCTTAATCCATTTCAGCTGGTGAATTAAGGGTCACATTTTCGAAGTTTAGGTATATCTAACTGTGAAAATATATTTTCACATGTTAGTCAACACAGGCAAATATCTGAGCTATATAGATAGGGACAAAACCAAGAAATATGTAGGCAGATATGGCAACTACTTCGTCAAGTGGTTTTGGACAGGGGTTTTGAAAGGTTGAGAAGAAACAGAGGGGATCCATGTTTTTCTAAGAGAACGATATGGGTGTTTCCCTCAGTCTGGGAGCTGGGGTCTTTATTTCTGGGAGATTATCTTCAATAGCTTAAACAATTTAAAGTTTCAAATTCTAAGTTTCACCTAGCAGAGTTCAGAGGGTTCATCTGCAAGAACCTTCTGTCCTCCTCCCACCCAGGCTTCAACTCTACTGCTCCAATATGCATCCCTTGTTTTTTTCTAACCTTTCTGGGTATTGTTATGTTCTCAGATATTTTCTGGGAGGATTGTCTGCCACTTTGTTGCTGATAATTTTAGTTTGTAAGTACAGACTTCCTTTATATTCAACACACAACATTTTACTGTGTCACGTCTGAGGATCAAAATCCATCCTTGGATGTATGTCCACGGCTCTTGTTGATACTATTAAAAGCAACATATGGGCATATGGGGACAGAATGTAACCTTCAATCAGTTACAGGATTTTGCACTTGAACTTCACAGTTCTATTTTCCCAAGATGCTGCTGTGTCATCTTTCTGCAGTCTTGACACATCTTTCACAACAAGCAAGTTTTGGTAAGTGGCTCCAGTGTCACGTGATGAACAGAGGAATTACAACATTTTCTGTTTTCTTTTTTCTGTTGTTTTCATGTCAGAAGACAGAAGGCATGGTCTGAAGTTATTCATTGATTTAGCTTTTCTTGTTACTGATTTGTATTCGTGGAAGCTACTTACTTTGAAAAAAAAAGCCTTTTCGTAATGTGCAATAAATGTTATAATACCTATTTGTTGGCAGAAAAGGAAGATAAACCTAATATGCCATAGCGTGAAGATGCAGAAATGGAGCAAGGATAGTAACTTATTATGAAACCGGAGAAGTGCTTTGGGGCCCTACACTGAAATCCACCCACAGGCCACCAAACCAAGCTTTTATTTTTGACTGCAAAAATAAAACCAGCTAACTATACTGCTAGCCACTGTCTTCCAGGAACTATATAATGGCTGTAACTTGGCCACACTAACCCAGTGCACCATTAGCTTCAGCACAGAACTTTGCCTTTAGCTTATACCATAGTTTGACACATGTCTTAGAAAGAACTTTTGATATTTAATCAGTCTGCTCAGTTGAATAAACGTGGTGATGTTGCTGTTCCAGATTGCTTCGTTTCAAAGTTTTGAACAGTGTATGTGCACGGGCTGGATTTATGAATTATCATTCTTTCACTTTTCGCACAGCAGAAAATTCTTCTGCGTAAAATCCAAAATGCTTCTAAGACTAAAAAGAATTGGGGCTTATTTGAATTTTTATGTGGTCAAAGTGAAGCTCAAAAGGATAGTTTGTTTCTGAAACTGTGTCAGGGTTCAGGAGTTCAGTGCATCCCAAGGGCAACAAGGCAATCTGGCAGACCTCTTAGCCTTTGAATTGAGGATATTAGGAGTCAGAAACAAGGCACAACTTGGAGAGCCATATTGCAATGATACTCTGAGATTTTGAGCATCCAAGTGTCTTAGCACAACACCTCAGATACTTAAGGATGGTATGTCACACTTTGTTATTATGTCATTATATCCAGTAAAATGAAAGCCACCAGGTTAGGACCAGGGTGTTGAAAATGCCCGCTCCAAAGTGCTGCTCTCTGGCTTCCTGAATAGTTTAGCCCTGAGTCATAAACAAAGCTGTTCTGCACCAGAGGAAAACACAGCACTCTGAGAGCTTTTCAGTCACTGGGGTACAGAGCATGCCTCTCTTATGCTGATCCCAAGAGAGAAGTTACCTGCTCAGTCAAGTAGTCCTACAGCTTAACTAAATTTGGCAAATCAGAACCTACATAAGTACTGATTATAACAAACTATGGTTTAAATCAGGCCATACAAAATCTACGCGCTTTTTTTTTTTTTTTCCTTCAGGAAATAACTGGAAAGAAATAATAACTGGTGAGTATATTTTTAAGTTTAGAAATAATTCCATACTTTTAGGGGTAAGCCCTATTAGGACACAGGGTTCAAGCATCCCAGAAAGGTTCCCTGGACTTTTCATCTGAAGAAGGTTTAGCTGGGTAACTTTTGCCACTTTCCACTACGAATGACTCCACTTTGCTGTCTAAAACTCCTTTTTTGCTTTATTTGGATGAAATATATTTTTTTATCATTTGACAACAGTTGCTAAATAGCATAAGCTGTTAAACAAGTGCAGTGCTTCAGTCCAGAGAAAACATATTTTCCAGTAATGGGCAAAGTAAGTCTTGTTTTTTCTGGGTTTAAACTGAATGGTGGGGCAGGTGCCGCACTGCTCTGACTTGGTACCATTCCACTGAAGGAGTCAAGCAGCATCAACATGTATCCACCTAGAATATTTGGAAAACACCTACAGATTCTTCTCTCTTCTTTTTCCCTTCCCTTCCCTTCCCTTCCCTTCCCTTCCCTTCCCTTCCCTTCCCTTCCCTTCCCTTCCCTTCCCTTCCCTTCCCTTCCCTTCCCTTCCCTTCCCTTCCCTTCCCTTCCCTTCCCTTCCCTTCCCTTCTCCTCAGTCTCCAGCATCTGTTTATCAAGCATTTCTAAGTCTTGCTGCAGCTCAGGACCGTTAAAACAAGAGCAGCGATTTCTTTGTACTTGCAACTGCCTATCCAAGTCCTGGCTCCCATATTTCCTTGATCTCTTTGCTTTGAAAGGACAAAAATGAAAAGAAGGAACTAAGTGGAGCTGTGCCCGGGTTTGTGTTCCTTATGGTGTGGATAAAACAGCCTTTTTCATCAGCTCGCTGGCTGAGTGCAGTTCAGCTCCTGAGATCTGAAGGCACCTGCACAGCTGCAGACACAGCCTGGAAAACCTTGCAGTCAAGTTCAGTCAAGAAAGTTCATCCTGAGAAGAAACCATTTTAGAAGGATATGCTGATATTTGATCACTTTGCAGACTTACTAAAGCCTATAAAAAAATACCTCCTCCTCCTCCAGTGTCAAGAGGGGATGCTCGATACAGCACATGTTAAAACCAGGGGGCTGTTTATGTCAGGGCTGCCTTGCCCAAGCTTTAAAACTGACTTTGGTTTTTAAAGCCAGTACCAGTATTAACCAAAGCAGGGACTACAGGATGGAGAACTTGGGACTCATTGCCCAGCAGAGGTGAACTAAATACAGGACGGCACAGGATACTGAGACAGGACACCCAGCATTTCAAAACAAGCTTGTCTCTTGCCTTTCATTAAAACTTAAAGGCAAAGTAGTTGCTTTTGTATATTTTAAAATGAGATCACTAACAGTTTTTATTTTTCCTCCTCCTCAAATATTTTTTCCTCAGCTCTTCAGCATCAGACTACTGGATACCTCCTCCTGGCCAACAATACCCATGTTATTGTGGAAAAAAAAAACCCAAATATTTACTATTCTTCTTTCAAAATACAATTAATTTTAGCTTTATTTTTATTCTGGTCAAACTACGGGTGAGGCCATACTACTGGTGCCCATCTGAAAGCAGTCATGCAAAATGCTGTACCTCTTGTCTCCTGTGTCAATGAAGTGCTACAAACACGAGGTCCTATGAGCATTTTGATAGTAAACTGATGATAAAGAGTGCATTGCAACTCTCATTCAATCTATGGTAAACAGTTGATATCTTCCAATACTTCATACGTTAATTTCTTGTAACAACATGCTGTCAAAGATAACGGGTTTGGATAGTGGCTGAGTACCTGTGGTAATATATTTCAGAGGCTTGAGTGTGTCGTGTGCACTGGCTTTTGGCCTTTCTGCTCAACATAAAGAAAAGAGAAAGAAGAAGAAAAGGAAGAAATAAATCTTGTTGGAAAGCACTCTTCACAAAACCAGGAATCAGGACATGGACAAACAATGATGAATCTGAATTACCTGTATTCACATACCGAAGTACAAGACCTGCAGGTATTAACTTTACTTCCCAGCTTGGATCCTCATTACGACAGACACTGAATTATATAAATCTGGCATCTAACCAAAAACTGCTATCTTGTGACTCTAAGCTAAAAATCTGCTTCTTAAAATACTTCCCTGTATGCGAGTTTAGCTACCACAGCCCTGAGATTTCATCAAGAGCAGGTTTTATAGTTTCAAGAAATGGTGACAATAGAATGTTCTTCATAAAACTGATGTATTCTGTAACTATTATAGTAAGTTAAAATACTCATCTTTGTATTTTCTTGTGGTTAATACGCTTGAGTAATTTTGTTCAGTGTTAAAGAATTCTGTTTCTTTATTTACTTTAACTGTGGAGACCACTAAGATAAAATATCATTGTGTAATATGTATAAATATTTTGTTACTTACTTTTTTACTACTTGTAACAGGTCCTTTACTAAATGCACTTTTCAAACTAAAGGATTATAAAAATCCTTAGTGTTTAAATAATCTCCTGGAAGAATGATGTGGGAAATGAGATCCTATACCGAGAGAAAAGACTAAGATTGGAATTACCCTGCAGTCACTGAAATGATTATGTTGAAAATTAGAAAAACCTGAGTTCACTGTAAACTGGTGGAAAAAAAAAAGAAAAGCACTGATTCAGTTTGCCAAAAATTTGGCCTAAAATGAATAATCTGTCTATGAATAAACTGTAAATTAGAATTGTTGTGATCTGAAGAGGGGGCAGTTCTGACACAACCTGGCAATTGGAGTTCAAGGGCTGAAAAGAAGCAGCTCGGGGTCTGTTCAGATCTGCCCTCCATCATCCAGGGATGCTGAATTTACAACGTTCTATTCACTGACCAGACCGGTTGGCTTTGGCGGTTCCCTTCCAAATATTCCAATGGATGTAAAAACAAGCCTTGTATTGTGTCTCTAAAAAGAGGCACAATAGTATGTTCAATCCTGTTGGATGAAAAATTAAAGCCAGGATCAGTCTGATGGAAAATTGAAGGCAACATTTTCTAACCTAAATGCTGAAATCCAGACTTTCAGAGGTAATTTGTATTTGCAGCTTCTGTTAATTAGATTGTCAAGCTTCAGATAATTGTGAACAGTAATCCTAGCAAAGTAAAAACCACTTATTGATTAAGAATTAGCTGATGCATTTACAGAGAGGACAAGGAGAATTTCACATTTCTGTCCCCAGTGATTACACTCTTCCTCCACTTTAATATAGCACCTTATTTAGAAAAAGAGGATCAAAAAAGAATTCCAAATTATGTATTTATAACCCTCCTCTACATTATGTCATACCTTCCGTTACTATTACTTTGTTGTCATTACACCTTGTCTTATATCCTCCCATTTCTTGCTGTGTTCAGCTGAACTTCAGGGCCACTCTTGAGTATATATCACATAGTGCTTAACGATGCAAGTGTTCATGTTGACGGGAACAGTAGCACGCACAATGATATTTATAACATCCCTCATCTTATAATGTTCCTACTCTGTGAGCAAGTCTGGTTTGTATTTATCTTGAAAACATTACTCATAGAAGTCAAACCGTATGAAGATTAACATTTTTTAGTCAGAATTTGTTTTTTGATGTATTTTTTGGTGAATTACCTGCAATGTTTTGTAAACCTCTGTGAACATGGTAATATACACTGAGCAAGACTGTTCTTTCATTTTTCTATTATTTCTTTTTTACAGTTGCTCACGCTGCTTTTTTCGTTTCCTTATCTCTGGCATGTACATATCAGTAAAGTTGTCCCTGTTTGCATTTCTTCCTGTATTTGAGAGTATTGTCAATAATTAAGATTATTATTAGGAATTGCATATGTTCCGATGAATATTTGTGAGCTTATGTCCTGCCCTGTAGATTATGTGCCCTTTGGGAGAGGATTTATTGGTACTTTGGTGTGAACAACAAAATCTCATTTTCTTACAGTTACTATTGCCATCATAGAATGTAATAATAATAACAACAACAAAACCACTAATAATAATTTAATAGGAAATAAATAGAAAAGTGTAGGTTCAGATTCTGAATGGGTATCAATCAACTGATTTCCACCAGCTTAGACTCTGACCAGCAGCATTTTAGCAGCTAAGATTTGTCCACAGACATCAGTTTCCTAGGGCTGTAGCACCTTACATGAGTCTATACTGATGGAGTGAACACGTATTCAAAATACTTTCAATGCAATGTAATAATAATGCTAAAAAGCTTATTTTAGAAAGATATTTTATATTGCATGTAACAAATAAACTTGTATTAAAGAGGTAAAGTGACTTTCTTTGGGGAAGGCATGCCAGATGGAACCCCCTTTCTCTCCTTCCTCAAGTCCATTCTCCTGTGTATAATGTGGCTCATTACATTATCTCTGTTGTGTACATTGCTTCAAGCTAAGAATTTGGGTTTGTGCTACTTAGAGCACTTAGTACATAATTTGGGTGGAAAACAGCTGCATGAAATTAATGAACATAAGATCAATGTGTGTAAATATAAAACGTGTATTTCATTTGAAAATAAATTAATGCAAAAGTCTCTTGAGAAGATGTACAGCACTGTATCTGCAAGTTCATCAAATTTTGTGGTTTTAGATTGTGTTGATGTTGTACAGGCTGCAAACGTTTTGTTTCATGAAGCAAATTGTAAGAGCAGCTCACACATAGGCCTCCATGCTCCAAGCATAAATCATAGAAGCATAGGATGGTTTGTGTTGGAAGGGACCTTCAAAGGTCATCTAGTTCCAACCCCCAGCCATGGGCAGGGACACCTTCCACTAGACCAGGTTGCTCAGAGCCCCATCCAACCTGGCCTTGAACACTTCCAGGGATGGGGCACCCACAGCTTCTCTGGGCAGCCTGTTCCAGTGTGTGTGGACGTGCTGGATTGATGAATTATCATTCTTTCACTTTCTACATAGCAGAAAATTCTTCTGAGTGTATAAAATCCAAAATGCTGCTAAGACTAAAACCATTTGGGCTTATCTGAATTTTTATGTGGTCAAAGTGAAGCTCAAAAAGGACTTTTATTTCTGAAGCTATGTCAGGGTTGAGTTCAATGTATCCCAAGGGCAACAAAACAATCCAGCAGACCTCTTAGCCTTTGAATTGAGCATATTAGAAGTCAGAAACAACAAAGCACAACTTGGAGAGCCACATTGCAATGATAACCTGAGATTTTGAGCCCCCAAGTATCTTAGCACAATACCTCAGGTATGCGAGGATGGTATATCATACCGTTTCACTATGTCATTATTCCCCAATAAAATTAAAGTCATGGATCACAAGCCTTGTCCTGAAAATGCTGCAGTTTAAAGGACAAGAAACCAGTGTGATTATCCTGCTTCAGCACCTAACTTTGCCCCATGTTTGCTAGGCCACCAGGTTAGGACCAGGGTGTTCCAAACGCCCGCTCCAAAGTGCTGCTCTCTGGCTTCCTGAATAGTTTAGCCCTGAGTCATAAACAAAGCTGCTCTTCACCAGAGGAAAACACAGCACTCTGAGAGCTTTTCAGTCACTGGGGTACAGAGCATACCTCTCTTATCCTCCTCTAGCGTGTGAAATTACTTGCTCAAAGAAGTAGTCCTACAACCTAACTAAATTGGGCAAATCAGAACCTACATAAATACTGATTATAACAAACTGTGGTTTAAATCAGGACATATGGGTACAAGACTTGGGAGTGAAGTTGAGCCCAGAGACGGGGAAATTTATATTTTTGTTTTCCTGCTATTATTTCTCATTATCATACTCTCTTTAATTGTCAAGAAATTAAATTAATTTCCCTAAGTGTAATCTGTTTTGTCTGTAACGGTAATTGGCAAATGATCATCCTGTCCTTATCTCGATCCATGAGCTTTATGTCACATTTTCTCCCTGTGTCCTGTTGAGGAGGGTGAGAGAGTGGCTGGATGGGCAGCTGGTGACCAGCCAAGCTCAACCTACCACACCTTAGTATGTAGCAACTTAATTCACTGAGGATTTTGGTTTTCTTTCTTCAGAACTATCATATAGAATCTCTGCAGAAGGGATGAAAAACCCCGTGTTTTTAGCATAACAAAATAACATAGGTATTCATGTGCAGTACAATTTTGACACAGCAGTTAAAACACCGGACGCAGCAAGAACAAGATCTTTTCTTCTTTGTGTTGAAATTGATTACCTTGATGGTACGATTGAGCTATGGTCTCAAGTTAAAAGTTAAAAGCCCGAGTAAAAGGTGCAGCTATAAAAGTCATTTTTTGAAGGGGCCTGCAATTTAATATGAAATAAATGGGTAAGTAGCAGAAGGCCTTGTCAGTGGCCCTTCTTGAATCTCTGTGGCTCTGTGGAGTGACCACGGGCCACACCACAGTGGTACCATCCAACCAGCTACATAAACATCCTTGTCCTCAGCGTGGATTTGTTCCTTACCCAGTCAGACAGACCAAGACAAGCACTAGGGACTTAAACTAAAGTGTGTTAAGCACTTATGCTCCTTTGTGCCTCATTATTTCCACAAAACTTAGTAGCTTTAACTCGATGACACCTCTTTTCTCCTACACTTTAAATAGCAATATGATCAGAAAGTTGCACAGTGGCTGTGGGGAGTGCCATGTGTTACATCAGAGGTAAACGATTCAATGAATTTTTTCACTCTGAAAAATTCCTACAGTCTTGTTTAAACTTATATGTGAATTTCCTGTTAGAAGAAGATGACCTTTAGGTTTGATTAGACCTTTAGGTTAATGAAGACCTATGTCAGCAAAGACATGTGAAATACATACTGACTTCCCTGATGTTTCCACTTGGATTTGGTGACAATTGTGCCAGTTTGTGTTCTGTAACAGAAGTTTCAGAGTCATTGATGAGAACTGCTACAAGTCTGTGATCAAGGCATGACATGGCAATGAACAGAATATATGAACTTAAAAAGAAGAAAACAAGAGTTTAAACCTAAGTATGAAAAAAAAACCCAGCTGCATTATCTTGTGATCAAACGTACACTATGTTGGAATATTTCTCTCACTGCTGAATTGGACTGAACTCAAACTGGTGATCAGCAGGTCAGTTAAGATGAAGGAGTCCATAAAGCTCCTTAACGATGTCTTGAAACGTGTAGTCACATCCAGTTTCTCTGAGGTTTTAAGGTGTCTTAACTTCGCCAGTTGGGAACTTAATTGGTATGTGAAGCAGTGCTACATCATTATATTAACTGCAAAACAGAAAATGTCAGACATGAGAGTTTCTGTAGCTGTCTGAGCAGCTGCCTGAGGCCTCCAGCCGTCACTCTTACTCATTAGCTGTGTTAGCAGGCAACTCCACCAAAGCTGAATTTATAGTACAGTAATGGCAGGAAAGAATCCACAGAAATCTGCAGGAGGGTGTAATATCTGTGTTCGCAGCATGACAAACTTCATGCTGGTGTCTGAACCGATCCATGAATTAAATATATATATTAAAGATGTATTCTGAGGTGACGACCTGCTGGGAGAGCCTCCCAGGTGGAAGGTGGAGGACGGGAGCGCTCCCTGTGAGTAAACGTCACGGAAAGGGTTGATTCCACAGGCTGTGCTGCTCTGCGATGGAAAACACACTTTCAGCCCAAAATGTGTTAGGCAAGCACATTGATGAATAAGCAGGAGAAGAACTAAAATATTGTACAAGGGATAGGTGAAAGAGACCTGCCTTCATATATGATTGCCCAGGTAAAGAAAGGGGTCAGGAGCCGCCGGAGCAGTAGAAATCTTACTTCTGGATTATATGAAAACCGTCGAATCGTAGAATCATTTTGGTTGGAAAACACCCTCAAGATCATCAAGTCCAACCATTAACTTAACAATGTCAGTAAATGATATCCCTAAGAACCATATCTACACATCTTTTAAACACCGCCAGAGATGGTGATTCAACCACTGCNGAACAGCCCCAGCTCCCTCAGCCGCTCCCCATCACACTTGTGCTCCAGACTCTCCTCGTTGCCCTTTTGTTTCAGGGCAGGCACACAGGCGCTGCCGGCTGCTCTGGCACAAGGACCAGCCGAAGCGGGAACAGAACACCGCAAAACCCGACGGAACGCCGGGCCGTGCAGGCCCCGGGCGGGGGAACCGGCCCCGCCGCCTCCCCTGTCCCGTTGCCATGGCAGCGCGGCGGCGTCCGGGCCGGCGGCGGCGGGGAGCTGAGGGCGGCCATGGTGCGGAGTGAGTGTCGCCGAGAGCCGCTTTTGTCCCGTCCCCCGCACCCCTTCCCTCCCTGCAGGACCTGCCCCACTCCCTGACCGCCATGTTCCCTCTCCCCACATTTGCCCCCCTTCCCCGGCAGCCCCTCTCCCCTCCTGCCTCCCTCGCTCTCTTCACCTTCCTGGATTGTCTGTTTTCCCTCCTCCCTGATAATAACAAACCATTTTATTTCACCAAGCGCTGCATAGAGGTGTGCTTGCCTCCCAAAATAGCCCAGTTGGGGATCCCCCTGTGTGTGGGGGATGCCCCTGTGTGTGGGCAACCCCTGCGAGAGGGCATGGAGGGGGTTGGTCTCTTCTCCCAAGCAGCAAGTGATAGAACAAGAGGAAATGGCCTCAAGTTGCTCCAGGAGAGGTTTAGATTGGACATTAGGAAAAAATTCTTCACGGGAAGGGTTGTCGGGCATTGGAACAGGCTGCCCAGGGCAGTGGTGGAGTCACCATCCCTGGAGGGGTTTAAAAGACATATAGATGAGTTTCTTATGGACATGGTTTAGTGCTAGAGTTAGGTTAGGTTATGGTTGGACTCGATGATCCTTAGAGTCTCTTCCAACTGAAATGATTCTATGATTCTATTCTATGATTCTAGATGCTTTCATGGGATGTCTTGTGTCTGGGCCCAGAGCTGAAAGCGCTGGCCTTTCCCTTCTGTTATACATTTTCTACCTGAAAATACGTATCTCTCTATATATATGTATATATGGATATATATTTGGGTAGAAGTAGCCAATGCAGACGCTTTATCAGAGCTGTATAAAAACCCTGAACAAGGCTAAAATATCTCATACCATTACTCATGAAGCCGCAATCTTTTAGCGGTAAAGCGGTGTGATCTGAAAGACTGAGTGCTCACACGTGCCACTCAGGAAAAAAAAAGCTACTGAGGGATTCCCTTCCTCTACGGTTTTCTTTGCAACCTGTTTTGATTGTAGATCATCACAGGGCTGTCAGTCCCTTGCTGGGCTCAAATAGCGCTTTGGGAAGGGCTGACTGATGCCACACATGTTCCTGCTGTGTTCATGGGCTCACGGGAGCGGCTGTGACCTCTCAGGTCACTGCTCCATTCTCCTGTTACTGCTCACAACATCAGAGAACTGATTAATGAGAAGTGATGTTACAACGTGTTCTGTCAATGTCCTGGAAAAGCCTTTATTTAAAATTTGTTGTTCTCTTTTGCACGTTTTTTCCCCCATTGCTCTTAAATGAACTAGGTAGCAAACAAAATGTCAAATATTCACTCAGCTCCTTACAGCAGGTCCCCAAAATAGGTCTCTAAGGCTCCACTGTAGCTTCTATTGGGAATGATTGTCTCTGCTTTGCAAACATCTGTTAATAAGAGCGGACATTTTTGCATTATCACTGCAACAATCACTTCAATTTTCTTTTCATCAGCAAAGGGAAATCTGCCTGTAATAAAACTCTGTCTGGAATAGTTTGTGTGACTTCTTTTTGTACAAAGGGTATAGAGCATCATGTTGTCTCCAGTGTGTATGTATGCAGATTGTGGAATGTTGTTGTTTTCTTGCTTAAAAATATCTCTTTGCACTGGAAATACTGTCACCGAAAGATCTGCCACATTAGTAAGCAGGCCACTTTTCTTTAATTTCCAGCAGATTCGCCAAGTAACTTATTAGAAATGCCAACATTTTTCATATTGTCTGTGAAGACTGAAGTATTTAGTCACAATTATAGCTTTTTTTTTTTTCTGTGTTCTTTATTATTTTAATCAGGTTTCATCAATGGGCAGTTGAAGGGAAAATAGCTGTTCAGATGCAGCAAACCAGCCTGACGTGGTTATAAAAGGAAGACACCTTTCCTAATACGGTTTATGTGCAATCAGGATGATCTCTTAGATCAATATCAGCATTGCCATTATATAATTCTGTAAATCATGTTAGATGAAACTGACGAACAGGAAGGAGATTCAACCCTGGTAATCTGTAAACGATATAACATACGCAAAATCAGTTTCACCTCTTTCCCAAAGGCTGTGGGTAGAGGAGCTGCACTGGCACGTGTGGGTTTGGGTTTACTTATTTGTCTTCGGAATCTTTTTGAAAGGCTTGCTAGTCTTTTTTTTTTTTCTTTTTGGCTTTAACAATCATGAAAATAGCTATGCTAATTCAATAAAACTCCAGGTTTTTAATCAATACGTCACTGCAGTTCACTGCTTGTCAAGGAGAGGAAAATGCTGGAGCTTTTTCGGTGCAGTGAGCTGGAAACAAAGTAATAACATCCAGCTCAAGAGTGAGCATTGGTCTCATAGAATTTCTGTACCTTCATTATTTAGAACCTTTTCAGTGTTCGAAAGATTTCCTGGCATTAAATATTACTATGTAATAGAGAGACCTGAACCTAGGTGTCTGGTGTCTTTGGGCCACCGAAACTCCTTTGCTGGGCTGCTAATGAGCTGAGGGCACTTAAGAAATACCCAGGATTAAATTTCATTCTAACGTAAACATTTATCGGCATGAATTAGTTCTGGCTTCACCTCAAGCACTGAAAAAGTAAAAAATATCTCCCCACTTTCAGCATCTGTCCTGCTTATTCCTTTGCACATGGTGCTGGTGGAAGAATATGATGGCATACTGTAGTTAATTCACTTTTTGTGAACATCTGGCGTCAGGAAATAAAAGCATAAAACACTCCATTGCTTGTCTACGTGAAATAATAGACACTGGATTAATTTCTGCAAAGGTTCTATCACACTTTTATGGAAGACTCAGCACCTTTCAGACGGATTTTTCTAAATGTTACAGGTGACATTAATGTGTTTCACAAACGATGTTTGCTATGGCAGAATGGGCTGAAGTTACTTGCCACTCAGTGTCTTTTCTAACACGTCTTATTTTTGTTGGTGTTCCTAGCAGATATGTATTTGATATGGTGGAACAAAATATTTCAATGATTTTGTAACTTGTTCCTAAGTCAGATGGTGGAAAATGACTAAAGGGATATTTGACGTCTAATGTTTTTTTCAGTCACTGAAGACCTTGTTAGAAGACGTGCAGAACATAACGACTGTGAAATTTTTTCACTGGAAGAAATCTCTTTACACCAGCAGGAAATAGAAAAACTAGAGCATCTTGACAAATGGTGTCGAGATTTACAAATTCTCTATCTTCAGAATAATCTAATTCCGAAAATTGGTAAGTGGTTTCTGGATATGTTTCTTTTAAATGGCTTGACATGCATAATTTTGAAATCAGAAAAAAAAAATCTGTTAAACTTTAAGGGACTGTAGAGTGAGCAACTACAGAGAAGTTCCTTGTGGATCTGCTCCTACAAGGTTGCCTTTCCCTGTCTGTTTGGTACATTTCTAAACAGCTCAGAAATCTGCAAGAGAAATTTTAAATGAAAAAGATAGTACTGAGATACAAGTCGTTAGAATATGAGTGTGGAACACCCTTTATTGATTAAAATCTCATAAATCAAGATATAACCTAAATATCCTGTCTTTGTGGCAAACACAGCCAAACTGTATAGGTTATACTGTGATATTCATGCTCATTTTTAAATTCTGTTTTTATACCAATGTTATTTTTTCTTAACAATGAAGTAATTTTCATTCAGATAAAAATGCTTTTATCCATAAAGTCTTAATGGTCTTCCAGCACCACAGGAGAGGTATGATTTCATATGGTCTGTGTTTTGTGGTGTAGGTTCACGTGTTTGCTGGGCCCTCTGCAGAGAGAGACACCAGGCCTTGGGCCCTGGTTTGTAGATGAAGAATGGAAAGTCAGAAGTGCTGAGGAGTTGTATTATCCTATTTCTTTTAAGTTCTTTAAGAGGGAAAGAAAGCTCTCTAAAATTTTAGGGTGAAATTCTGTGCTCAGGACTTGTATGCAAAGGCTTTACATTCTCTGGAGGGGCTCATCAGGGAACTCCTAGGGAATATTTGCACCGATAACATCTGCGTTTCTTTGAGTGGAGGAATCTTTTCCCATAGAGAATCAGGCTTTTGAAACTGCTTTATGCTGTTTTGTCCCATCAAAAATGGGACAAAGTTGTTTTTCTCTCTTACTGTGTCCTTAGTAATGTACAAGACTTATCTAGTTGTTTTGTCAACACTCATACCTCCTCTAGGTTAGCACAATATATTGTATTACCATTCACATTATTGCTTTTTGGACACAAGACCTTTTCAGCAGTCTCTTTTCTAAGACTTTCAATTTTTATCTAACTGTAGGAGTTGGAAAAGTTTGCAACTTTCCACTTTATATATTCTTGTGTAATCTAACAGCTTTCCAAGATAATGCCTTAGTAAATAATGATAATAATTATAGTAACAATAATAATCACTATGTAAGCAGTGACCAAAAGGGCTGCCAATAGGGATTGTGTTGCAGAGTACTGAATTTGAGAAGTAATTCTTCCCCATGGATACCAGCATGTCCATGCAGGGCACACAGCAGTTCCAGGTACACTTCAGAATATCCTAGCAGAATAGTTTGTATTGACTCTATGGGGATGTGTCTTATTTCCTCTTACAAAAATCTTTATGCAGCCCTCACGATCTGACTTGCCTGCTAATCAGACAGCAAGTTGCAAGGCACACTCTGTGTGAATGAGACCTGGTCCTTTTATGTTCTATAAATGGAAGAAAACCCACAAGATGCCATTGGCTTCAATATTTGTCTCACCGACACCTTCATATGTGCAGGCACTGCCGGTACAGAAACACCTTAAGTAAAATAAACAACCAACCTAAGCTGCACAGGTCCTCGCTGAGAAATTAATTTCATCGTTTGTGAATTATGAAGAAAATATTTCTCCAAAATCTTAGCAAACTAAGGTAGCAGGATTCATGTCACCAGACTTTCAGACACCTAAGTCTTAGACAGTTACTGTAGCCTCCCTTTATAAGCAGTGTTGAAGGAAAGGTGTATTTTTGAGCATGATTTGGTTCACTGGTTCTAGACAGTCAAATTAAGATATGACAAACTGCACCTTGAAGAGCTTATTTACTGGTCATAGAGGAGCCTGGCCGCCTAACTTGGGTGCAGACATCATCTGTGTTGGTTAGATGGAGATCCCTCTGCTCGAATTCCTGTGTTTGTCTCAGCAGGGTCAGTTTGTACAGCAGATGTTCAGCGTGAATTGTGAATTAGAGTTTGGGATAAACTTTATGACTTTGTAGGACAGCTTTTCTGGTCAGATCTTCAAAACTTCTGGTGACTGGGGAGAAATTGGTGGACTGTAACATGAGTTATACCATGTATTTTGTCTCAGATTTATGTCTCTGACCTGTGCATCATGTGTCTCAATGGTAGTTGCATTTTTCAGACATTTTTGGGACTGATGATGAACATTGCTACCCTATTCCCTCTTTACCCGCTTTCTATATTCAAGGGGGAAATTCTACCATTCTGACACAGCCCTACACATTGTGAACCTGCTGAGTTCAATAGTTCATGGTGAAAATAATACAGATTAGATTCCAGATTAGGAGGAGGGGTATGTATGTGTTTGTTGTTTTGTTCAAGCTGAAACCATATAAATTCTTATTTGCACAACTTCTAAAAGGGGAGGAGAGCAAGTTACTTGTATTAACCCTGTAGATAAAAGATCTTTAAAAATTAAATATATACTAAAGAAGCCAATCTTTTCTGTATAAGTGAGTGTAAAACTCTAATTTTATAAAGCTTGAATAAGTATAGCCTGATACTCTCAGAGTTTCATGACAAATGAAATGCTTTTTAGCCCATCGTCATGCAGTGTGTGTTTTGTGTTTTATGGATTTGTGATTAAAAAATATGTGTTTATAACCTTCCTTATTTCTTTCTACGTTTTTTATTTTAATTTTTGTTTTCAGATAACTTTTGGGGGGGTTGTCTTTTCATTAATATTAAAATATTAATGCCCAGTAATTTGATACATGCTCTGATTTGTCCTTCCTGGTTTTCTGCCTTTTTTTTTAAGTAAGCAAGTAAAATGGTAATTTCCAGTGAAGAAAACTGAAATAACAGACCTATGTTTTGTTGCAGAAAATGTGGGGAAACTGAA
The DNA here is from genome assembly GCA_013399365.1 of Pampusana beccarii. Taxonomy (NCBI): domain Eukaryota; kingdom Metazoa; phylum Chordata; class Aves; order Columbiformes; family Columbidae; genus Pampusana; species Pampusana beccarii. Next base: position 396,059 of record VWYH01010862.1, on the reverse strand, counting down.
GAAGCTGGAATATTTAAATGTAGCTTTGAACAACATCGAACGAATTGAAAATCTGGAAGGTCAGATTTTAAACAAAACGTTTTGCCTTTTCACATTGAAACACATATTGTTGTGACTTAATGCAGAAGAGAGTGGAAGCCTGTCCATATGTCCACTAGTAAAGGTGCTTTGTTGAAACTCAGAAAGAGCCCTTTTGTGTACAGCATTCCAACAAATGCTTCTTTTTAGCAAATGCTTCCTACTGCTGCAGTTTAGTCCTTGAACTGTGTTTTGTTAACATGAACTGTGTTTTAATTCACTTTTTCCTTACTCTCTCACCAGTGTTGGCAGCTCTAGTCTTTAAGAGTTTACAAAGCGGGAATCCAAATTTTTCATTGAATTGGTATTTCCTCACTGTAAAGATAAGATAATTTCTTGTCCAGGTTAGCTGGAGCAATGTGATTTTTTTTTAATGCTATGCAGGCTGCAAAAATTCTCTCTTGTGTAATGTTCAGCAGCCATCTGCAGCAACCGAGTGTCACAGACGAGAAGGTTCTTCTCTGCACAGGTTGCATTGGCAGACTGGGGGGTTTTTATAGGGTCTTTCAGATGTTTCTTTCCTTTGTCATTGCCTGAACTTCTGTCTTCTATCTGCATTTAGTCCTTTATCCTGTCACTCTAATTGCATGTGCAAAGATCTAGCATTTTCCAAGACCAAAATCTAAGACTTAGAGCCACCCATAAACACATTCCATATTACTTGAAGAATTTCTGACTTGATTTCTTTCTGTTTCTTGATCCTGATTAGGCCAGTTGCTGAATCTTTAAAGTGTCCACCTTGACAAGGGAACAATTAAAAAGAAAAGGCTTTTTGTTTGGTTTGGATTGGTTCTTTTTCAAGTCTACAACTTGATTCAGGACGATGACTTCAATCAAATAATATAAATAAGCAATTAGGCTAAACACAAAGTTGTAGAAGTTGGAGAAATAGGTAGCACATTACACGTTTGGCAATTTGTTGAGAAACTTGCACCTGTTTTCATGCCAGTTAATTTTAAGTTCTTCTGTCAGACTGCGTTATTTATTACTGTGATTTGTCATTTGCTAGGGAGCCAGAACCTCTGTGGATGAGCCTGGCAAAAATTCGGATTATTTAAATCCCCTAATAAATCATTTTGAGTTGTTTATTTTCTTTCAGCTCCATTATGCATAAAATACTTGCCAAATAGACTTGCAAAGGACAAGGAGTGATTACAGTGATGAGCACCGAAGTTGAGCTTGCTCTTAGCTACGTTTTTTTAATCTTAGAGTCAAGATTCTGATTCATAGTCAGATTATGATAAAAGGAGAGGCTGATGAATTTGGGATCCAGATTTCTCAGAGCATTTTGCTGGCTAAATTAGAGTGTCTGTTTATAATGAATTCTTTTGTTTAACAAACAACGTTTTTTTCACTAGTATGTACAATTTAATCACTAATAAAGTATTTACAACGATAGCTGAGTCCATAGAGTAGAAAATCTCATTTTGACTTGCAATATATTTTTGGAAAACCTTGTCTCTACACTTGAATAATATTAGCGAAGGTTAACAGTACACAGAAATGAAACCCTTAATTGATCCTGCTCTCCTGGAGAATTACACACTTTTAGCCATATGGTGAAGATTTAGTTAAGGAGGGGTAACATTTAATAGCTCATCTAGTACAGAAGCACTGACCACAAAGTTTTCATAGTGATAAAACCAGTAATAACTTTTTGACATTTTGTATTTTATTGAGGATTTTTTTTTCTATAAATATTGTGCCCTCAAAAACTTAAATTGTGAGTCACTCTTTCACTTGTGGCTTGCGAAAGTTGTATTCTGATAGGATGAAATTAGTATTTATGCAGACAACAAATGCAGACGGTTTTATATCTAAGTGTATGCATGTGTGTGTGCGTGTTTGTGTGCACATTTATGGTGTATATCGTGTACATTTATGTTATGGACAAACTGAGTTACGTTTCTTTCCAACAGGCTGTGAAGAACTGAAGAAACTTGACTTGACAGCCAATTTCATTGGTGAACTCTCCAGTATTGAGGCCCTAAAATGTAATATACACCTGAAGGAGCTGTTTCTAGTGGGTAACCCATGTACTGAATTTGAAGGTTATAGACAATTTGTGGTGGCAACTCTTCATCAATTAAAAGTAAGATTTTTAAAATTAAATTTATATCCGAAACAATAACCAGCATTGTTGCCTGAACATACTAATCCCAAATTAAATAAATGCCTGTGATAGGAAAACTAGGAGCATTTTTCTTATTGTCCACAGGAAATTAAATTCTATTTTGAAGAATAAATGGCAACAGTAAATAGTGTGATAATAAATTAGTTCATTTTTGATTAAACTGCATGTATTTGTTAACTTTTCTGTGATTTTCTCTGGAGATCCTTAACCAAGGTACTGAAAAAATAAACACACTGTACAGTTCTGGTTTCTTTGTTATTTGTTTTTAGATACACAATATATTTTGAAATTATTTTCATGATTGCATAAAGTTACCTTGTTGTTGGTACCGTACCAACAGCATGTACCAAACCAACAGTGTAAGGCAGTAGAAAGACAGAAGATGATATAAAAATGTACTATATTGCATTGACTGTAAATAGATACTTTGAGGTTTCGTGTAATGATGTACTGAGGCAATTATTTCCTGCCATCGACACAGACAATCCCAGTCCTGAAATATACTCCCACAATTTCCCTTGGAGAAGCACAGGCTCTTACTTATGAAGAGTCGATTCAACTCACTTAGTTGGCAATAAACTAACACATCAAAACAAATAATTTTTTAATAGTCTCATGAGCTGAATCAAGGTCAGACAAATATCAGAAATGGCTGAAGGGACTCTCTCTACTATATACTCTAATAAGACCAATGGCAATTTCTGGAAAATATGAGAAGCAGCTCCCAGACACATGAAACCATTTTCAGATCTGAATATAAACTTACTTTTTAATATAGTATAACTTACATAGTGCTATGGGAGATGGAAAGGTGTATTATTAGTTTTATTTTAAAAGTAATTTATCACAGTTAACCTACAGTCTAATGGTTTTATTGATTGGAATCTGTTTAAAATTTCTCACGTATCTTTACTGATTTACTTTCCCTTTGGGAAGTGTTTGGATAGTAAAGAAATAGAAAGATCGGAGAGGATTCAAGCACTTCAAAACTATCCGGAAGTGAAGCAGAAAATCAGAGAACAGGAGCAAGCTTACCTACTCAAACGGGCCAGAGAAAAAGATGAGGCTCAAAGGAGGATGCAAGAAAGAAAAGACAAGAAACAAAAACAAATGGAATCTAAGCTTGGATTTGACGGGTAAGAGTAAGCAACAACAGTTGGTGAGTAAACAACATTCTTCTCTTTCTTCATCAAGAATTTAGTTTTTCCTCATTAGATATTTCATATAATTCCAATTAAATTTTTTTTTGGTCTTTTTTGTTGATTCTAACAGAATTATTTCTTCTCATGCATGTTATCTCTAATGAAAAATATAATCATCTACAAACATAATTAATTAATTAATTACTGACCTGCATATAGTACAATGGGATTTTTGTCCCAAAACTCCAAGCTAAACTGTCTGGGTGCCAAAATAATGTAAATGACAGCTTGTTTCAGGAGAACAGCTGGAAATTGTTATTTAGGGTAACGTTGGGGTCCAGAGAAAGCACTTGTACCCCTATAATTTCTTTTGCTTTCGAGTTACTAGATATGAAAACTGAAATGGAATACCGCAGATCTTTTGAGATGTAAAAGGACGGAATGTTGATTTCTATGCTCTTTACACCTAATATCACTGAGATTACCTAGAGACCAGAAAGATTTTTGTTTGGCGTCATCTTCCACTGCGTTTGCCATCCATCTTATTTTTAATCTAATAGAGTCTGAGTTCCATGGAGCTGGCTATGGAACTCTGTCCTCACAGATAACAGCTGGATCATAAATTTAGTTTTCTCTCTATGTTGATATCGAATTTCTGAAGACTACAGCGGCTTTGGACTGGGTAGGGGGAATCATTCAAGTTCTAAGATGGCACTGGAGGAGATGCCAAAGTAAAATGTTGCTACCCTATGAATTTCTAATCTACTATTGGCTGCTGTTGGGAATACTTAAACATCACATGGACTGATGGACTGGGTTTTCAGAGAGGCAAAACCATAGTATCACTTCCTAGTAAAGTCAATGGAAAACATTATGTCAAAATATGTTTTGTTGATTGATGAAAGAAGCAGAGCAGAGAATGTTGTCCAAATCTAGAAGATACTGTTCTTGGTAGGAATCACACAGTTATTAGTATTGGGTTAAAAAAATATGTATTAATGGAAGAATTCATTAGCAAGTATTGTTATTTTTCCTTCTTTTCGTTGGGATAATATTCCATGTGATCTTACGCAGCCCAGACTCCCCACAGAACAAAGAAAACCGTCAGGCAGAAGGAGACAGAGAACAAGAAACATGGAGAACAGTTGAAGATGAAGATGAAGAAGACAGAAGATTTTGGGAGGAGCCTACACCATATACTCCAGAATCGAGATTAGAAACTCACAGATATCTTGAAGAAAAACGGAGAGCTAAAGAAAACACAAGGTATGTTGTTGTTTTAATGTATTCTATGAATTCGGGAAGGGGAAATTTTCAAAGGTGCAGCATAGAGGTAGGCGACTGTCCCGCATTGAATATTACTCAGAACTGGCAGCTTAAATTTGCCTGTGCAAATATGCTTATAAAATTTAAATAAAATATTCAGATCGGTCATTTTGGTTTGTTTCATTTTCTGAATTTTTTAAATGATAATCCTTATCTTGTTTTTCTTCAAGTACGGTTTTTAAATATAATTTCTCTTTTCAACTCAATTTTATGGCCTTTAGAAAATTCACTTTTCTGTCAGCTAAGGAATATGTTTAGTTTAGTTCAATGACTGATACTCTTGCTAAAGACATTTATCTGGAGTGCAGGTTGCACTGTATAAATGCCTTATAGGCCATCCTACAAAATTTTTGCACAAGTGGCATTTCAGGCACCTTTTCTATGTGTCTTAGAAATTTTTTCACATACTTTATAAAAAATAGTAGTCTTGAGTAATAAGATTCTTCCTATTATTTATGCTGTTAGACATGGTGTATGTGAAAATGTCAGGGCTCTGAAAAGCTTTTAAAACTTTCTGAAGTTGCCACTGTTTTTGCTGACCATGGAAAATTAATGCAGATACAACTCCAAAAGTTTTATTGCTGCTGGCTTATACACCAACACTGTAAGGAATGTCCTTTTTTTTTTTTCTCTTTTCCTTTTTCTATTTTTTTGTCTTTTGCTTATGTAAAAACACTTGTACCGGATATTTTACTGGCTGTTCTTTTTAAGGACATGCTTTCAAAAAGATTTATCCAGCCTAAATATTGAAAAAGTCTGTCCTCGGGAACTCTCCAAGGAATCTGGAGGTCTGCATAACTTGTTGCCATTGTTAATTCAAGGTCTAGCACTTTCCCAGAAGAACTACGGTGAAACCCAGATTCTGGCTACTTGGAGTTTTTCTGTGTTTGGGGATGCTTTGCTCTAGTTAAAAGCAAATGTGTTCCAAATGCTTCCCTCTAAATATTCAAGGAGATTCCAAATAGCATTACAATAAAGATAGAATAATTAGTTTCTGGATTTTTTCTAAATTTCTAAAGCATTTAAAGGAGTAAAAAAATCCTTTCACAGTTCATTTTGTTTTGGTGGTGAGATTTTTGTTAGGTAGCATGAGAAAGGTGAGAACAGGAAAGTGCCCCTGACAGCTTCGCATCAGCCTTACTACTGGGCAGGAGCAGAAATGTAACTTTAATATAAGTTACCCAGTAGGAAAGGATGTTTAGTCTAGAATAATGTTGTCAGGAACTTAGTCAGACCAATGCTAATTTTGAACCTATCTATGAGATGTTAACACACATTAAATTTGCCAGCTGGAGTGTAGTTGGACAGTTGGTAGTAAACTGAGCAGCTTTGGCTAATATCAAATAAATGAGTGAATACCTGAAAATTCATTGAAATAAAATTCAGATAAATGTAAAGTCAGTGGCAGCTGAAAGGTGCACAGCATCTCCTTTAGCTGCTTGTTGCAGAACAAGGCCGTTCAACTTACAAAGATAAACAAGTTATCTTAAACTCTAACAATTCTGACATGACTGAATTTCCCTTAAAATGATCCACGTGGACAGACAGATTTAATCCAGAAACAGGTTATGAATAGCTAAGAGGTGGTAGGATACAATTTCTTGAAACATTTCTGAAAACTGCATCTTTTTTTTTGAGTGGTTGTTCGTTCGTTTTGCATTCAAATGTCAAGACTATTCAGCTCTAGAAACTATGGGCCCACAAATCCTACATCAAATTTCTGATTTACAATATTTATACTATAGAATAGTATTTAACACATGGATAGTTGTGAATCTTTCCTAAAGAGTTATTGTTTTGATGTAGTCATTCCAGTAGCTTCACTTGAATTTTTGTATTTCTTCTTCAAATCCATTGTATTTATAGACCAAGGTGGTCTAAACCTTACATGCTTTATTTCCCTTATTAGTGATTTACCTTTAGTGTTCTCTTAATCTTGAATTTACAGTAAGAAATTACTTCAGGAAAAGAAAAAGCAATGTATTGCTGTTGTCTTTTTGAGAAATGTTCTTTTAATATGCTGGCTGAAGTAGCTATACATGCTATATTGACCAGCTAAAGAGTGCATTAATGCAAACTGATAATTACAGTGCTGTATTTTCAAATGAAACATAGCCTTTTTTACATAGGTGCAAGCAGATTTTTCTTTTTCATGTTGCTAAGATTCCTTACTCTTCCTTTCCTTGCTCATGATCTAAACATTTATATAGAAAAATATCAGTACTACAAGTCTTAATGATCTTAGAGTGATTTGCTTTGTTGTGGCAGATACGTTTAAGGTAGTTTGTTTATTGCATTAAATCGAAGTCAGATATAGTTTCACTGCTGATAGCTGGACATTTGTACTGAAGATTAAAGTCTCCATCAGTATATATGTATCATATTTTTTGAAGGAACAACACAACAAAAAATGTAATAGATGCATCAACAAATAATCTACATGTATGTGCTTTAGTCATATTGTATTCTATTTGGTGCTATTCGTAACCTTTGATGATTGAAATTCTTTTTATTGGTGCAGAATAATAACTAACAAACATGCTATTTAGAGATATGCCAAGCATTTGTTCAGTAAAGTAATTAAGTTACTATGAAGAAAAAATTCCTTTAGAATTGCTTGCATGTACATCAAATCAGTTAACGATAATGATACGTCATGATTAGTAGGACCATTTATAATCAGAAAAACATCCCATTGCATATATCTAAGCAATCCACTGTGTTCTTAAGATACACCAGATACATTTGATATATTTCTGTTTGATAATGGACATTGTGACATGTGGAAGAAGTTATTATCAATGTAAGATGGGATTTTACAAAGCATTTGTTCGCCTTTAGATGGTGCTTTTAATGTATGCTTGGACATTTGATAGGACCTGTTTTGTTCCTGAAATAAGTTGTATCCCTAACATCAAATACCAGGTAATTCTTACCTCTTGCCATCCTCTTCTTCTTTTTTGCTGTCACACATAAAAATACCAAAATGTGAAATTCTAAACCATTTTTTTTTCTGTTTTGTTAAGGGAATCAAAAAAGAGAGAGAAGCCTCCTCGGACATTGGTCACTGCAGAAGGAAAAGCTCTGAATGTGAATGTGCCTAAGTATGTAAGGTTAAGAGGTTAAACAGGGGAACCCCTTTATAGTTAATTTGGGCAACTATTTCAAGATGTGTGACCATACAAAGAGATGTGACAAATTCTTGTTGTACTGTTATATTGCTGGTGGGGAAACTGACTTCTAAAATTATATTCTGATGCCAGAAAAATAATTAGTTTTCAGTGATCAATGTACTGAAGGTTATTTAATTTAACATCTTAGCTTTTGATGATTGAAGAACTCAGTTTTGTGTAAAAGATACAAGATGTTTTACTCTTTTCCTTTCTATGGTAGGGCTGTCTTTGAGCATCTTGCTAAGAGTGGAAGAAGTTTAACTGGTTTGATTATTGAAGATAAATGTGTATGAGTAGCCACTTTAAATGCGGAAAACTACATCTAAATAATATTTCTGCACAAAGTCATTCTGTCCTCTCATGACAGATGTAAAACTGGCAGAATTGGGAAGATATATAATTCACTTATATGGCATGAAGTCCTTTGTCACTGAATGAGGTCTCTAAGCAAGAGAGGCTGGTGATACCAGGAAGTCTCTTGTATTTTATCATTGACAAAGCCACCTGGATCTTCAAGTGTTTTAGAGTGAGTTTCCAGGGATATCAGCCATGCGTTACTGTTGGTTTCACTCAGACCAAGCTTTCCTTTTCTAAAGGAAAACAGGAGACAGAGAGGGCAAACGTCGTTTCCTTAGAAATGGCTCCCTGAAGAGCCTCAAAAAGTGGCCTATGGCTGCTTATGTGTCTGCTGTCCTCTGAATAAGTTTTTCTGTCTTTAGACTGATGTAGCTGCATAATCAAAGCTAAGAACATGCTTATTGTTAGCATGATGAATGCTTTCTAAATCCTGGAAATTTATAAATCCATGTAAACTCAAGGAATTTGAAAACCGACATTACAGGATCAGTGCATAATGTTCAGTCGTAGAGGGAAAATTAAAAGTAGTGGCAGAAGAGCTCACATTTATTCCATCTGTAGCAAAAGATACTTACCAGTGTTGACTGAAAAAAATCTTAAATAATTTTCTGGTTCAAAGACGACAAGCCTAAAATAGTTTAAATCTTGTGTTAATGGAATTTGATTATGCCTCCAAAAACCAGAAACCCCTTGAATAAAGCTCTAGCAATGTTTTTTTTAGGAGGAATACAGTCCACTAGAGTTCACTGGTTTTGTCACCCAAATTTTCTGGATTAGAATGTAGGCTGTGGATTTGCACACGTAAAGCCGGATCGATGAGCAGGTTTCGTCATGGCTTCATAAAGAATCTCACAGCTCTCCAGCGCAATCTGGCAGTGTATCGGAGAGACTTAAATAAAGAGATGCAAGTAGGCAGATGGTGTTCTCTGAAGTTTTGCTTCGATGTGAAAGTACGATGTCCATAGCAATGTCCAAGCTTCTCTGATGTTGTTTTGGAAGGTTAGCAAGAAGAATGGCTGCATCCTAATGAGAACAGACTACTTCTCTTCCTCAGTTCTGCTCAAGCTTCTCCCTAGAATTTTTTTTCTCTTCTCTTTTTCACCCTTCATGTTTAGTGAATTCTCAAAATTTGTGAAGCAGTAAGAGAAAAAGTCATGAGTGGGAAACAAAGTTATCTCAAATTCTTTGCAGTTTTCCATTAAAAAATACATAGAAACTAAAAGCTCCATAAGCTTTGTTGCAAGTTGACTGTAACAGAATTACAGGAAAGCAAAGAGTTAAAAAGTATATCTGGCAAGCATTTTTATTGCTGAAAAAATGTATCATCTAAACTGACACCATTTGACCTTCTATCTGTTATCTTAACACAGATTGTCTGAGTATTTTAATGTCACTGAAATATTCCAGATAGATTACATTAAGCAAACCCCTCTCATTTTATAGTAATAACTAATTTGTGAAAATCTTCTTATTTATAGGTGGGTTTTATTCTGTTTTTTTTCTCTAATACATGTGAAAAGTTTGAGTATATGAGCAGAACTTTTAAGAGTAGACTGGATCTTCTTACATTTATAGTAGTAGATGTTGTTTTCGTTTTATAACTGGTAAGATTCTTTCACAGTTTTAAGAACTCAGCCAGTAGATCACAAACATGCAGCTAATACAACCTACGGGCTCGTTTTCAACAGACGTTACAAAGCTTGTAGAACTGAGAGTGCTGTGCAAATCATGTTTAACTTTGGAAATGCACAGGCAGATATTTGTCCTCTAGGCAAATTAATTGCTATGAAGAAAGATGCAATTTTTAACATATGATAAGGTTAGAATTACCAAGTTCCAGACTTTTCATGCTTTTTATGAACTGTTTTTTTTTCTTATTATTCTTATTTCTTATTAACAAGCAGATGTTAATAGAGGAGAGAGATTTCACCAGCAGATGTCTCTCTTTCTGCATTGACAGACCGATATTAATTTTAACCGACCTTCAGCAGTATTTTTTGTTTGTTTGTTTCTTGTGGTTGGGTGGGGAAAGCAGAAAACAAAAGTAAGAATTACTTTGGTTCAGTTGCCAGTATTTTTTTCCGGGCATGAGGAAAATTGCTACTATTTCTAAAATGATCATGTGACGTATTATCTAAATAGTATTTGTATTAATCTACAATTGTTAGCAGTTCAATTTGAAGTATGCTTATTCACCCCAATTGTATTTATCCTGGAGGTGTTTCTTGTCATTATTATCAGGCTTAATTTCTCTCTGAAAGATGATGAAGAAAACAACCAGCTGATCTTGGATCTTGCTGTCTACAGGTCAGGGTTTTTTTTTTTCCTCTTAATCTTTGCCACAGTGTTTCAAGTGTTTCAAATATACTCCTCTCTGTAATGGGGACTTTTCAAGACGAAAACAAATAATAGAGGGGGTAATTGAATGAGTCTTGAAGCCCATGCCAAAGCTGAATGAACCAAAGACCCTTCAGACTGTTCTGTTACCCCTGAACGAGGACTATGTCCAATAGTCCTTCTTGGAACTGATGTTTTCTGCAGTGCACAGGCAGGTTTCCTCCACATCTGTCCTTTTATACTTACGTAAAATCTTTTCAATTCTTCATTTTCAGATTAGGGTTGTAGGATATGGGGGTTTTGCCCATTCTCTGTCCCTGGCAGTGCTCTAGGGCAGTTCATGCCCCTCTAGTTAAATTCTTCTCCTCCCCAGGACCGAGTACGGGTAGCCTATTCCTAGTTTCCTTATTTACTGGAAAGAGCCCATGGCCCAGGGTATTTCCCAAACTGTGCCAGGGCATTGCCTGGAAAAAAATTGGCTGAACCAGGGCAAAGTATGACAAGGAAACAACTATTTGATAGTATATACTACTAATCAGTACAGTGGCCTTGCCCACACTTCAGGAAGGGGCTGGAAACCCAGAAACTTACTTACCCATAACAGGAACTTAGAATAAAGCTTGAACTGGTTTTATAGCATGGAAACACTGTTCAGCCCAGGTATCCTTTCCCTTAAAACTCATTGATTTCCCTCAAAAGAGGCCTGTTCTGTGTTTCTGAATTATAAGACCTTTTTTTCAAGCCTCTATTCAGGTGCAATAAAGTGTTGGATATGTTGTAATGCTCTATGCCTACTTGTAAAAAGTGCAAACTAAAAAGTTTGAAAAATTCATCTGAGAAGTAATGTTATAAAAGAAGGGAAATAGGGAATATGTACTTGTGCATTCACTAATAGGCCACAGGAACGTGAGTGGATGTGTTACCTCATGAAGAGCAGATGTTAAAGTGGAGCTTTTACATGTCACAAATTTTGTTTGACAGTAGTGAAATTTAAACTTACTGTGTATTCTGTGAATGTAAAGTATTTCTGTTCGTTGTTTTCCAGAAAATTCTGTGAAAAATAAAGAGAACTCTTCTTATAAATTTACTAGTTAAGCCTTCAGAGAGAAAAGTAGCAAAATACTTTCACAATTTTAAATAGCAAATAGGTTAATTTTCACATTAATGTAAAGCACTAAACTAATAGAAGAAAAACCTTTTCATTTTTCTACAAAGGTTTTGAATTCTTGCAGTTATACAATAGCTGACGTGGTGGACTTGACAGAATTTAGATGTGATTTTAATTTACATTTGTGAACACGCAGGAAGATCATGTTTTTCTTCCGAAGACATTAAATCCTAATAATATTTCATATAACTTAATAACTGAAATTGAAGCTTGTAGTTTATGAACTATGAAATCATCATTTCAGAGCTACATGATCTGCACTGCTTATTCACTGGACTGTATTTTAGATTGATTTATTTATATTTCCTTCTGAAGACATTTGGATACTTCTCTGCTTGATGTTGATATCCAGCCAACCTACGTACGAGTCCTGGTGAAGGGAAAGGTTAGTATTTTCTTACTACATTGGTTTCAAATCAAGAGTTAATTCTTACCAGTGTTATTCAGTGGACTCTGGATCTGACTTCTATGAGTTACCAACCATGTGCACCTGTGCAGAAAAAATGTTCTTTCATACTTGCAGTATTTTGGACCACACATACATTGTGGAACTCCTAACCAGAAGATATGCAAAGCCTTCAATGGAATCTTGCTCTCTCTTTTTCTTTCTCTACCTCTCTTTTCTTATTCCCCCCACACAGTGCACCATAATTCACTTAAGAACAGGGCTTGCTAGTTGCCCTAGGCTAGAATTTAGCAGTTCATAATCTGGAATTTATAGCTGACAGAAACAAATGGATGTATACTCTCTTGAAAAGGCATTTAAAACGTCACTCCACTTTTCTCTCTTCTCAGTGGTTTTAGTTTTGTCATCAATTTTTTGAAAACTTCAAAATACTTAAACAGTAAACCAAAAATCCCTATTTTTTACTGTACCAACTGCACACACAAAACTTCAGAATTACTTTACTTCTAAAATAATCTGGATAATCTTTCCCGTTTAATTGCTAATATAAGTCAAGCATCATTTTATAACCTTCTTTAGAAATGTCACTTCAGGAATGACAGCAGTTCAGGAATAAACATATGACTATACTTGTAAGTAAAAGCTGTTTAGCATGCTAATCATTTATTAGGATTAGTAATACTATATATAAAGTGAGGGGATTTAGACCTATAATGTCTGTAAGATCAAAGGCACATATAAGACAACCAAACAATCAGGCCCAGTCAGCATGGGTTTATGAAAGGCAGGTCCTGCTTGACCAACCTGATGTCCTTCTACGACAAGGTGACTCGCTTAGTGGGTGAGGGAAAGGCTGTGGATATTGTGTGCTTAAATGTCAGTAAGGCCTTTGACACCGTATCCCACAGCATTCTCCTGGAGAAGCTGGCAGCTTACAGCCTGAATGGGTGTTCTCTGTGATGGATGAAAACTGGCAGGATGGCAGGCCCAAAGAGTTGTGGTGAATGGAGTCAAATCCAGTTGGTGGTTGGTCACAAGTGGTGTTCCCCAGGGCACAGTGTTGGGGCCAATTCTGTTTAGTATCTTTATCAATGATCTGGATTAGAGGATTGAGTGTGCCCTCAGTAAGTTTGCAG
>VWYH01010862.1:321173-382288 GCA_013399365.1 Pampusana beccarii | reverse complement strand
ACTGATTGAGTCACCATCCCTGGAAGTGTTTAAAAGACATGTAGATGAGGTTGTTAGGGATATGGTTTATTAGGTATTGGTTATGGTTGGACTCAATGATGTTGAGGGGTCTCTTCCAACCTAAATGATTCTATGATAGTGATGTTTCTGCATGTGTTCTGTCTAGGTTAAAAATATATGTATATATATATATATATATTAGCATTATGTACTTAAATCCCATTATTTTCTCATAGCCATTTCAGCTCGTTCTCCCTGAAGAAGTGAAGCCAGACAGCAGCTCTGCTAAAAGATCACAAACGACTGGTCATTTAGTTGTCAGCATGCCAAAGGTATGTAAAATAATCTGGGGAGGCATCATACAAAGATACTTTAAATGTTGTGAGTACTTTGGGGATGTTTCTGAGTTACAGGTAACATCTGGCTACTTAAAGTTATTCAGTCTAGTCTTTCACATCAGGACATATTTTCCAAAGAAGGAACATTCCAGAAATCATGAGAATTTAAGACATTTTAAAGGAAGATTATGAAAATAGTATCCATAGAACTATTTGTATTTCCTTTGTTTACAACAAAATCAGCTTTTATATATGAAAAGAATCTCTGCAAAATATGCAGTATTGTGCAAATGTGCAAGAAGATGGATTTTTTTAAATAACTGAAAATAAGCAACTTACCTACTTTATTTTCCCACCTGTGAAATAAAAAAAAAAAAATAAATCAATTTTTCAAAATTTATATAGCACATATATGTATGAAGGTTACGTTTTCATTCAAGGACAGGCATGATCAAGTACTCTTATGTCTCAGGTGATCAGAACAAGAATTGTTTAATTCGTTTTCCCTTCATGCTCTCCCTGGCTGGAAAGGATTCACAGACTGGCTGTACCAAGTATATGTAATCACAGAGCAAGAGGGTTGTGGCAACATGGTGTTTGGACTGAAAAATGCTGTGCAACAGTCCTCAGTACTTAAAGAACCTGGGTAGAAGTGATATTCCTCTAATATTCCTAACTCTGTGCTCCCCACTCTCACCTGTGCTCTGATGTTTGCCTGTATGGAATCACGCTGATCAGGATTCAAATCAATTGAGAATTCTGCTGGCAAGTAAAAGCAAATCGCCTTCAAGTGGGTTCTGTACTCTCTCTTTCCCTGCCCAACCCAGTTCTTGCAGCGTAAATGAAAGCAGACTGTCGGGTATGTTCATTTCCTCTCCACTGTTCGTCTTCCCATGGTTTCAGTAAATGTAGCTTGTACACTGGATATATAAGTGATGTTTTGATTTGTGGGATGACATAGTGAGCAGATGAGGTAGGATAAAAGGTGATATGAGGACATCTCCTACCCATTCCCACACATCTGCCAAAATAATAGAGAATAGAGGAGGAATGACCAGTAATGAGGAACAGTCAAAGATGTGGAGATCAGCTTGTCTTACTGAAGCAGTCAATGATGCCGGTAACAGGTGGGCAACCAGTGGCCAGTGGAAGTTTAGGGGGTATTAGAGCTTAAATGCAGGGAAGACACAGCAATGTGAACCAGAAGAGAAAGGGCAGAGGGAATCTGAGTGGCAAAGGTATCTTCAGGTTTGGGGCGTAACGGGTGGGATGCTGGCAGAAACAGGAAGGCATTTAAGATGGGGCTTGATGTCATCTGGTGCAGGACTGGGCTCTTGGGCCTGCAGAAAGAGCAGAGATTGATTGAAGGGCTTGGAGCGGACAGGGAGATGGGAATTTTAGGAAGGCAGAGTTCTGGAGATGAAAATGAATTATATGGTGGGGTTCTGAGAGCTGTGGGAAAGGTTAATCAACATCAGTATTGTGCTGTTATGACTTTGGAGGGTTGGGCTGCTTTTAAAGCCTCTAAGACTACATGATATATTTTTGGCTTTCAGAAATAAGGTAACCCTGTCCAAGGATAGGGTTTTTCCATAGGAAAAAAATAATTCTTGGTGCTCTAGCCTTACCCCTCTGGCCTCAAGTGAGTTCCTCTGCTATGTAGGAACAGTGGGACGTGGTGCTACACATGACAGACTGAGAGGGCTGGGGTTGTTCAGCCTGGAGAAGTGTCCATGGAGACCTTATTGTGGCCTTTCAGTACTTAAAAGGAGCCTATAAGAAGGATGAGGACAGACTTTTATGAAGGGTGTGTTATGACAGGACAAGGGGTAATGGTTTTAAACTATTATAAAAGAGGAGATGTTCAGGCTAGACATGAGGAAGAAGTATTTTACAATTATGGTGGTGAAATACTGGCCCAGGTTGCCCAGAGAGGTGGTGGATGCCCCATCGCTGGAGACATTCAAGGCCAGGCTGGATGGGGCTCTGAGCAACCTGATCTGGTGAAGATGTCCCTGCTCATGGCAGGGGTTGGACTGGATGAGCTTTGAAGGTCCCTTCCAACCCAAACTGATCTATGATTTTATGATTCTAATCTTCCAGAATATATCAATTACATAATTTTCTTCTGAAGGAAGAACTTTCAGCTACTATTTGGGGTCATTTCTTTCTCTTTGTGCTCTGATTTAATACTAAGACTGCGCATCTAGCAGCTTTAACTACTTTTGCAGCTTCTGGCTTTTTCCTCTTGTGGTTCTATACCTCCTATGTTTTATTCTAACGTGCCAGTCCCAAACCATCTGTCTTTCCCTACATGGACATCCTCTCATTAAATCACAACTGTCACTTTAGCATCAAGTATGCAGTTTCACCAGGAGCTTGAAAAATTCTGAAAGTTGTACTCATTTATTTGAGTCATATTTTGTTAATGTTTAAAATTCACTCAGATGAGAATTTATGTTTTCCTAATTTTATTTCTTTGAAACTGAGGCCTTGACATTTGCCATTTGGATAATAGAGTTTTCAAATGTTTCTAGGCAGTTTTGTTTACTTTTTACTTGTCTTTTGGATATTTTAAGTACTATCAGTTTTCTATCCCATAACTTGCTCTTATTACTCATGCATCTTGCTAGTCTCTTAATGGATGATCAGTGCCTTAGAAGACGTAAATATTTCAAATAGTCTCTGGATATACTCAAATCTACCTAGAAAGTCATACCTAAATCAGTGAAACCAATATTATATCTTCATATTGTGATTGACAACAGCCTTTATTCTGTTATTAACTTTCTATTTCACCTACATTTCACCAACCTTGATATTTTAGCTACACCTATGTATTTTACCTAACCTGAGAGTCTGCAGCCTGTTTTATCTCAGAATGCTCAGAATGTCATGATTCATAGATATTTTTGAGACTTGAGGAGAGAGGAGCTCTATAGACTGAGTGGATGTTCTGAGCTTTGCCTTAGTTTGGTCAAAATCTCCTTGTGTAGCTGGGACACAGAGAGATATGTATGAATGAAATGCTGCATAATCTGATATGTTCCTTGTCAATGAATCCAAAAACTTGCAGCTTTGCAGGAAAGGGCCTGGGAGTCTTGGGCGACAGCAAGCTGAACGTGAGCCAGCATTGTCATCTTCTGCCAAAGAGGCTAATTGTGTCCTGGGCTGCATTAGGAGGGTTGCCAACAGGCCGAGGGAGAAAATCCTTCTCATCTGCTCAGCACTGGGGAGGCAGATCTGAAGTGCTGTGTCCGGTGCTGGACTCCCCAGTACAAGAGAGAGATGGACATACTGGAGAGAATCCAGCAAAGGGCTTTGTAGATTATTAAGGAGCTGGAGCATCTGTCCTATGAGGAAATGCTGAGAGAGCAGGGACTGCTCAGCTTGGAGAACGGAAGACTTGAGGGGAAGTGATCAACACATGCAAACACCTGAAGGGAAGGTGCAAGAAGGATGGAGCCAGACTCTTTTCAGTGGTGCCCAGTGACAGAACCAGGGGCACAAACTGAAACACAGGAGATTCTCTCTGAACATCAAGAAACACTTTTGGACTGTGAGGGTGACCGAGCACTGGCACAGGTTGCCCGGGAAGGCTGTGGAGTCTCCACTCCTGGAGATATTCCGAAGCCATCTGGACATGGTCCTGGGCAACTGTGTCCCTACTTGAGCAGGGGGTTGGACCAGGTGACCCCCAGTGGTCCCTTCCAACGTCAACTATTCTGTCAGTCTGTGATCCTGTGAACTTCACGGATTTGTGAACCAAAGGTGGATTTGTGCTACTTGGTAGCAATTGCATGTAGCAGATAGAAACCTATTGTTATTTGTTCTGTATTACAGTCACAGAATCTATTCTCTTCCCCCAAGACTGAATTAGAGTGTGCAAGTTATATTTTTGGGATACATATCCTTTTCACGTGCTCTCTTTCCACACAAATTGTATTGGTATTAGTAAGATGTAACCTAGGAAGCAAAGTATGATGAATAAAGATCAGCAACAACTGGAAGGCAAATAAATGTTTTTCTTCCAGATCGATATGGCTGAGATTATCAACAATGTTTGAGAATACTAATTTGAGATAATCAGCTTTGTATGAATTCCTTTTAGTAAGATAATAGGAAAAAAAGAGTTTATGCAACGTCTTTCAGGCTATATCATTGATAAGACAAATCTAATGACTACATTGCACTGTAATCTTTTTGTTCCCGATAAACAATTATTTTCAAAATGAAGTTATTTGTGACTTGATAAATGGCCTAGCACATTCCTTCAGTAACTGAAATGTTAAAAATGCTATTAACTTAAAAATAGTCTGCTATAATATGCTTTTTGTAATACTATCCTGAAAAGACCTCTTCTCAGTAACAGAACAGAAAGCTGACTGGATTCAGTAAGGGGTTTTCACTTGCTTTAGTGAGTTTCTGATGAGATTACTAAACCTTTCACCATTCATCTTCCAGCTGGTTCGTAGTTCCCTTGCCTTTAAAACGAAAAACAAAAAGCCTCTTTACTTGCCTCTCCAATGACCTTGCCATACCCCATATATTGAAGATAGTAAATTCCGCATGAAGTAAGAGAAAGCAAATTATTTTCGCCTTTTCTGAGAATATTTTTCTTAAATGTGCTATTTACTGCACAGCAAATCACTGCAGAATGGGGGTCTTTCTAAGGCGGCGCCTACCAACATTTTTTGGAAGGTCATCAGAACAAACCGAAGGACGTAACATTCAGTGAAATGATATAGTGACACATTTAAAGTATAGTGTTTATACTGTAATAGTCATCTGTACGGAGATTTTGCATGAATAAGGGATTGATGGTGACTGCATTGTACATGCTTCATTTTTTGGTAAAAATATTTGTGACATGAAGCTTTACAAACTTCGAACCTCTATGCTCTGGCAGTGTCATCTTTGTGGATAATGCAGAAAAATAAAAACCTGAGAGTTTCTTTAGTAGACTTTGACCAAAATTGGCATATTAAATCAGTGATTTTGTAAAATGTCATCAGTAGGTTACATCAGTAGCATTTTAATTAATGTCTTGGGGACAGGGTCAAAACCCAGTGTTATTAGCAAGCAGTTTTTATTTAGGGTTCTGAGACATTGTGTGTCAAGTTTTAAAACTCCGCTTTCCTTATTTTAGTGAATCAGGGAGCAAAATTTGGACTTTTTGATTAATTCTTTATTATATAAGCAATCACAAATGAATTCTGACAGCTTTTTATTGCCTACGTCTTCAAAAGCATTTAGAAACATGAAGATCAATGAGAATTAGAATCCTTATTAATTTAAAAACAGGAGTGGTATATATTATCCGCGCCAGTGTAAAGGTTATTTGATAGAATTTCATTAATAATTCTCACTTATCTAGGTATGGTAAATGCAGTAATATGTCATTACCGTCAAAGGCATGTGGAGACATATAGCTGTGGAACCCTGGAAATCTCTTCATCCTTCAGAAAAATGTGTTTCAGGGAAACTCTGTTACTCAGTGGAATTCCTGTTGCAGAAGAGGAAAGTCACCACGACTGAAAGGATGACTCAGCTTAAAAATGTTTTCACATATTTATTTGATTTTCTCAAATGCATTCCATATTCTATTTAACACAGCCATTTCTAGAATTCTCTGATAATGATCTTAGATGAACTGTCCTTTTTGTCTTCTGATTAATGGAAGTATTAGCAATAGTTTCATAGAATCACATTCAGAAAGCTTTATTATATTTATTTAGTCTGTCGTCTTGAATATCACAGACTTTAAATTTCATATAGTTATCTACTGAGCCCAAAGTTTTGTATTTGGCCACAGTTAAAGCTGTGGCAGTTCTGTTTTCCAGAACAGTTCTCCTCACTCGATCAACATCACTGAGAGATGGACAGTCAACTACTGGCTTGACGAAGATCACATACCATTGTGGCATATGGATTCGTGTTTCAAAACCAGGAAAAATTAGAGAATATCACCTATTTTTTTCTTGAACAGAGGCAGGAGGGCATCTTTTGAGTAAAAGAGCTCTTACGTCAAACGGTATTTGATAACTGATAGTGGATATTCCGCAAGGCAAATCCTATCCCTCCTCTAAGTTCCCGGATTGGTTCTTGTCAAGGAAGAATCTTCCATTGATTGAAGAATCAGCAAATTTCATCACCAACTTTAATGATGTGTTCTGAGGGCAAAGTAAAGAACATTAATCTCAATGGGATGAAAGGAGTGGGTTATTGTTGTAAGAACAGAACACCGGAGGGCTCCTGAGAAGAGAGGGAAGGTCCAAAGAAACAAACTTTCCTTCACCCGAGTATATACAGAATCAGAGGGCATCAGCCCCTTGGCAATGAATTTCAGAAATGAATGACAGAAGCTACAGGATCTGTTTTATTTCTTGTAGATTTTGGAACGGAGACTTTAAGGAAGAGTCTGGAACAGACTACTTTCAAGTCAGTTGTACTAGGAAATAGTCAATAAAATTAACTATATGGTATAGTTCTTGTTCTCCTCCTTCCTTTCAAATCCTTAATGGGTCCCTCTCCCATGATGTTATTGAGAATGGAATGTGTATTATTAACATAGTACTACATTAGGCAGCATATACTTAATTACAAATATATGCATATATTTAAATACTGAAATAGATATATGTGTACTCATATATATGTTAATATATTTCCATTCAGATCTTTGGTTAAAACAGCATGTGTTTCGTGCTGAGTGTTAAAAATCTAACAGAAAGGGTAAATATCACATGAGAAAATTTATTCAGACCCTCTTAATACGTCTGGTTTGAGATATTCTTTAAATGTTTGTGCGCATAAATATCAACTATTGAGACTTATTTTTCTGTCTGTTTTATTTTAGGCTAAAGAAGTAATCCTGACTAAGCAAAAAATATCGACTTCAATTAAACATTCTGACTGCAACACATTGCAGAAAAGTGCAAGAAGGTAATTCTTTTTCATCTTTCTCATTAGTTATATTTTTTGTCCCTGTGTTATTCACATGCCAGAATATAAGCTTCTTATTATGTTATTGTTGAACGTATGAAAATATTGATTCATAGAGAGTAAAACTATGACTAAAAGCTTTAGACTAATGGCCTGTCCAGTGCTGTTTATAAAGCGATCTGCTCCAATAGCAGAGCCAAAAAAGCACTTATTTCTACCGATCACTTTGTGCCATCAGCTCATTCAGGTTATTAAACTGGTGTATGCTAAAACTAAAACACCGGCTAAGAATTGCCTCTGTGGAGCTCCTTGCTCTGTAACTTGAGTCTGAAAACCGTTTAGAAAGCCATGATTTTGATCTCTTTCATGAATGTGTTTGCTCACTGGTGTAAAGGTTGAGCTATTACAGTAATAAATAGATTGAAAAAGCGATTCTACAATATTTTATAACATAGATACATCCTAGAAAACGTCATGTAAACTCCAGCTCTTGAGGTATTGTGGTTAATGACTGCCAAAAACTAGAAAATATCAGTGATGCACTATTTTTTGTTTTTACTCTTAGCAAACGTTAGTAGCCATTGCTGTAGATAGACACTAGGGTTGATGGATACTTGGTCTAAGTACAAATACTATGATATATCTTCTAATCTTTCCTTTTCCTCTTATTATAGGGAATCATATTCATACCAGAATAAGATATAGTAACATCAAAGTTTGTTAAACTGTTTATCTGTTTATGTTTGAAATGTTGCATTTGTTTCCTGCTTTGATCTCATTGTGGTGAATGTTGATAGAAAGGCTAAGATGTTACTGAAAAAAATAGCATTATGGATTGTCAGTATTCTCCTTGGTCAATTTTCTTGGTCTCCCTATTTAGGATGCTGGCAAAATGGCTCTGCAAGAGTCAGTTGTCATTAATTCTGCTTTTTATTTCTTAGTTTTATTAAAGATCAGTCATGACTTCTTTTCTTGAGTGACGTGTAATGAGAAAACAATAGGGTAACTGCAAGAATTTGTTGGTACTCCCAATGAGCCACACGCACGACTCCTTTTCCTCAGGCAGCACTGATTAGAACAGTGCACCATCTTGATTGCTGAGTATTTCAAATATTTTTAAAAGATCCAAGCCAAATGGTGGACACTTACTCGCTGTGATATTTGAAATGGCAGTCAGGTGAAGTCCCTGGTGACTGGAAAAATGGAAATGTTGCACCCATTTTTTAAAAGGGTAGAAGGGAGGACCCCAGGAACTACCGGCCTTGTCAGCTTCACATCCGTGCCTGGGAAACTCGTGGAACAGATCCTCCTAGAAGGAGGATCAAAGGAGCATCGAAAGGAGCGTGAGCAGCAGGGCGAGGGAGGTGACTCGGTCCCTCTACTCCACTCTGATGAGGCCCCACCTGGAGTCCTGGGTCCAGCCCTGGAGCCCTCAGCACAGGAGCTGGGTCCAGAGGACAAAAATGACCAGAGGGCTGGAGCAGCTCTGCTATGGGGACAGGCTGGAAGAGTTGGGGTTGTTCAGCCTGGCGAAGAGAAGGCTCCAGGGAGACCTTTTTTAACCTTTCAATACTAAAAGGGAGATTATAAGAAAGGGGGGGACAAGCTTTTCAGTAAGCCCTGTTGCAATAGGATAAGGGATAATGGTTTTAAAATAAAAGTGAGTAGACTGAGACTAGACAAAATAAGGAACTTTTTCACAATGACGGCGTTGAAACCCTGGCCCAGGTTGCCCAGAGAGGTGGTGGATGCCCCATCCCTGGAGACATTCAAGGCCAGGCTGGACGGGGCTCTGAGCAACCTGATCTGGTGAAGATGTCCCTGCTCATTGCAGGGGGTTGGACTGGATGAGCTTTGAAGGTCCCTTCCAACCCAAACTGTTCTATGATTCTATTCTGTGATTCTATTTTGCAAAAGGAATGGTTTTTGTTTTGGGGTTTTTTTCCCCACAGAAGTACAGCTAATGCGTTAGACGCATTAAAAGAAATCAGTTTAAAAAAAGTCTTAGCTTTTTTTCAGGAGAAAACTAGATCTTCCTTTTTTAGATAACTGACATTATCTCTCTCCCAAATGTATTCTGCCAAACAGCAAAAGAGTTGGCAACTTGTTGGCAACATTAGGAATATATATTTCCTTAGAACCATCTGTATGCCTTCAGTTCTGGCTACACAGTAAATGTTTAAATAGAAGTAATAATGGGAACATGGATGTAATGGAAATAATAGTGTGAAACGGTCCACTTTCCTGCTAGCTGATGAACTGAAGATGCTCCATGGCATAGCGAAACTCCAATAATTTGTTTTTTATTTCAATGCAGTTTTAAGTAATTATGAATAAGCTTGCTGTGGAGTTTTGCACAAATTTCGCTTCTAAAATATTATAGGAATATATATCACCAAAGCAGAAGTAGGAAAAAAGTCTTTTTGAGTTACAGTTCTTACTAAAAATAGTAATTTTTGACCTCTTTAATTGAAAAGTCGCTGACTAGCCAGATGTTAAAAATTTGCTGAATAGTCGTCCCTTAGATTACAGAAGAACATTCATTACCGTGATTACACTTGACAGCTGCAGATGTCTTAGCTAAACGCTGTGAGACACAGAATCTGCTCAGCACTACATCTGTAGTGCTTTAAATCTCTTTAATTCTTGTTAGCTAGATTACATGATGATACTGTCATTAGTTCTGCCGCGTAAGAGAGATTTCATCTGTGCCTGTATACAAAACTGTATTTCAGACCTTCAAAAAGATGAGTTTTTATGGGAGGAATTTGACAGATTGATTTATGATATTTATAAAGCCTCTATTGATGTCGTAGCTGAGTTTGCTGTTCTTTACTGTAACTGGCCTCAGAATTCCTCTGTGAGATACAGAAGTTGAGCTCACCATGTAAGAGAAATTCAGATGTAGGTAGGAACCGACTTTTCTGAAGTTACACTGGATTTTTAAGAGCAACAGTTACATAAAGTCAATAATCCTTGTCTCATACCCTCGGCTTTAGACTACTCTTCATATAACATGTTGAAAAAGAAAAGAAAAAACCCAAACCTCAAAATGTCTCTAAATGTAAATATACACACACTTGAATTCTTCCAGTAAAGAAAGTTACATAGGAATACATGAGAGACACTCATTTTTAGTTTTGTGGGGTTTTTTGGTTTGATTGGTTGATTGTTTTTTTGGTTTGTTTTTTATTGTAGATCTTTAAACAGAGAGGTTGAGACTTACAAGGTAGGGTAATGGATTATTTTTAAGAGTCAAAGGAACAGAGAAGCAATTTTTAGGGTACTTCACAAAGCAGAATTAAAAACAAATCAGCAAGTTCTGCTCTATGCACACCTTTCATGATGAATGTAAGGTAGAGGTGATTTATGTTTGAGTAGTCCAAGCGTTGCAAATCTGACTGCTATATGTATCTTACTCCTCTTAGCTAAGTAAAATTGCACTGGTTGACTAAGCCAACAGGTGCTATAGAAAATAATGTGTAACGCTTTGGGTTAGAAATCTGATTTACATTCAACTGGAATCAGTTCTTAATGACAGTATGTATTTTCTGGCTTTTTGGAGGTTAGTGGGTTGGTATTTCCTTTTGATGTTGTTGGGTTCTGTTATTTTTCATTTTTTTTTGTTTGGTTTTGCTTTTTTTTTTTTAATTTTTAAAAACTGGATTCTTAAAGGGAAAGCAAAAAGAAGCATGCTGCTGAAATGTCCACTACTGTGCTGCTACACCCAGAAATGCTTTTGAATATGTTATCCAATTTCAGCCAAATTCCACTAGTTGGGAGACACTCTGAATGCAAAAAGTTGCCTGCAAGTAATGTTGAACTTGAGGCCAAAATCTTGGATGTTTTTAATCACTGTGTTGGATTTTAAATACAACCTTTTCCTAGCAAGTGTGTCGTCATAAGACTCATTAACAGAACTTCCTTTATGGTTTATATTTTCACAAGGATGAACAAGCATTAATTTACTTTCCTTGGAGAACCTTTTATTTTTAGTTGAACCTTTTTCCATTTATTAAGAAGCAAAGAATAAAAGACTTACTGTTCAAAAAACTCTCTACAGTTGTCTCACTTGAGATGTAACAGTGTTGCTGAAGATGGGACATACTGCAAAGCTCTGGTTTACTGGATGATCCTGATTTAGCTTCTTTCATTTTGGTGGAGAAGATGCAAAGAACAAATTTGTGGGAAAAATGTGTAGATGTAAGGGTAAGAATCTTTCTTAGGGAGTCGTAATTTGGATCCTTGAAAGAAGCCATGTGAAGTGTGGGAATACTCCCTTTCTGTAGAATTAATGGGTGAGAATCTCTCCCAGACTTACATTACTACAGTTTACACACAGAGGGATAGAGATGTGACAAGTTGGAAAGGAGTGAGCTTCATGTTGCAAAGAAAAATACAGTATAACAAAATGAGAGATTTGCTCAAGACTGGGAACAGGATATAAGATGAGGTCAGAAATCGAATGGAGCTGTAGGCAACCTAGCTGGAAAGAACTGCAAGAGGATTTACGTGGTCTTTCGAAACCCAAATTCACTTCTGTGTCTAAACCAAGCACAAATATTTTAACTTGAAGAAAGCTCAGTGCATCTCAAGTGTGGCCTGCATGAAAGATGAACTGATCTGTGGAAAGCTCACAAATGGCAAATCAGTAATCAGTTCTACTGAGAGGTAATGTTTGCCTTCTGTAAATACCTGGGAGAAGATGGTAAATCTTGACAGTTGAATAGATTTGCAGAAATAATAGTTTCAGGCTATGTGGTTTGTTAGCTGTCATGAAGACACTGAGAATTTTTACAATACAAGTTACGTTGTCTGGGAAAGGAGGAATCATAAGAACTTGGCTTCTTAACCAAAAAGTGGAGTCAGATATGACTAAGCGACATATTAAGAAGGCTTTTTATTAATATTAAAGTTAGATCCATTTGCATTCTCTTGGAAGCCTGGAGTGAATCAAAGGAGAGGGTATGCATCTCTAGCATTTGACTAATGAGAACAAAAGATGGGGTCCCTTAGAAGTGATTTGGAAATTAATTTGTACACACAGGCATCTGATAATGCATAACTGTAATAAGGGCAAGAAGACTTCAGGAACATGTCCTTCTGGAGAAAAGCATTTTCAAGAATACTCTTCAATTAATTCTTGATCACTGCAATCTAAAGTAATGTCTGGTTGTCCATATGTGACATGGACAAAAGACCGAGGGCAGAGACATACTTTAATGTCTCTTCGTAACATTCCATAGCTTTGTAAAGGAAGTCTTAACACCTTGTTAGAGTGAAATGTGTTTTCAGTGTAAACTTCCATAATGTTTAAACATTAGGGACTCAACTTTAACTGACAAATTTAAGTGCTTTTTCTTTTCTCTGGGTTAATCAAGGAGTGAAAATAAGATGATATTATAGCCAGATCTAGAAATTCAGGGTCAATTTGCATATTGCAGGTGTTGGAGCATATTTCTTGCTAACAAGCAGAGTGAGTTTGAAGTTTACTTTATTGAAGTGCAAAAGAAGGCAAGGGACAGAACAGTGGAGTTGAAAATGTCACAGTGACTATGATTTTCTGTCTAACTTTTAGAAACTTAGATGCCAGTATTATATATGTGCCCAGTCTGATAAATCCAATTTGTGTGATGTATTTGTCTTTTAGAACAGAATGACCTAGGTATCATCAGCCTTTTATTTATCAGAACTTTTTACCAGTGATTTCTTAGTTCTTCTTGACTGTGGTTTAATCCTTCAAAAACAAATTTGATTCTACCAGCCATTGCGTATTCCCATCTTTCCAATGATCCACTGGTTCTGAAGACTCCAGTTATAGCTTCATTTCAGAAAGGCCACTTACATGTTGAAAGAGGTATTAATATTCCAGGTATATATAAAACCATGATTATTTGCTCTAGATTACCTGGTAGATTTTTGTAAGCCTGTGTTTTCAAAATTTGAGACCAAAGTGTGGCAAGTGTCTTACGTTCACCATCAGTTTTTAATATACATAAATAAAGATTTGTCTTTCTCAAAGCTCTCAAAGAAGATAAAATTCCGTGTACTTGAATCACTTTATTTTCTTATTCATCACTTTATTTTCGTATTCATTTATTCCTATTAGTACTTTTTCTAAGTTGATAATGACTTTTTTGCTGTTTCATTCACAATTTTAGAAGACTGGAAAAAATGCCTCTCCAAAGCTGTTGTTTGTAACTTATAAATATATTTGGAAATTCTGATTCCAGAAAGGAAACTTTCAATCAAATGTCAAAACCACTATATTCTGGATCAAGCATATGAGAAATCTTTAGCAATCTAAATTTTATTGAAATTCAGAAGTTGAAACAGGGAAATGTAACTGTCAAATCATTGAAATATCAAATATGGGTATTAAGAACTGTGTGAACAAAAGTGTAAATTGTAAAAAAAAAAATCAAGTTATCAGATATGTGCTCTGTCATACACCAGGTTGTTCAGCAGGCTGCTATAGTTATGCAAAATGGAAGGACTGACCTTATTTATTATGGAGTCTTTTCATTTTCTTTTTTAAAAGCATTGTTGATCTATATGGAGATAGAAATAGCCTTTCTAAGGGAGAAAAAAAAAGCCAGGACAAAAAAAAAGGATTTAATCCAGTATTATTTATTTTTGTATGGCACTCTATTCTTTAGACCATAAATTTCACTTGAGTAGAGAACATTCAGCAGTAGCTAGCAGTGTGAAAAACTGTGACCTTCATTTTTTTAAAAAACCTGAAATTGAAATAATTTGCAAACATTGAGATTTCCAGACGTGCTGCAGGTGGTCTTGCAAGAAGTATTATTGTTTTCATCACTGTTGTCTTATTGTTGCTCATGGAAGAGCTTCAGCAACAATATTACTTTTACTCTACTAGGTAGAATTGCCTGGGAGAAATGTTTAGAGGAGTTAAAATTCATTCTTTTTTCAAAAAAATTTCAGGTGGTTAGTCCTGACATCATCAATACCCAGCCTCTTTTTGCTTGAATTATGTGATGAGAGGGGCAGATTCTCAGCAGATGTGTGTGTCGTAACTGCATTGCCTTCTGCATAACCAAGTCTTCTTGTCAGCCAACTGCTTGTATCGTGGCAGTTGAGAAAGCACTATGGAGCTTTACTAAACAAGGGTGGAATATTTGATCCTGTGCACATAAGTACATAAAAATCCACTTCCATTCTGGAAAAACATCACCTGTGCTTGATTCTTGGTCTTTCTTGTTGTCTGTTGCTAAGAGATACTTCTCAATAACATGTGCTGATTAAATTTGGAGAACGAACTGATGCATATAACCCTTTCGTAGCTTGTTGTTGTGGATTGTTACTGACGATGCCGACTGTTAATTCATTTCTGGTGTATTGAAGTTTAGTCTGATACTAAGCAAGGAGGTATTCAAACTCTATAGAGTTCATTGTGTTTTCATGACTAGCAATTCGTACAATTTTAGAGCTGTTGAACAAGTGTAAAATACCACTACTAATGAAAATACTTTAAATCAAGGAAAATACATTCTAACGTGAGAGAAGGACAGGCTGAGGGTAATTAATTTTCATATTTATGCTTTTTTCTGAGGTGCTTCAGATTAGTGATTACATTAAGATTCTAGGCAGGGTGTTCTCTTTGGGATCTCCGGAACAGCTATTGATAAAGTGATTCTGTGTCACAGCACATTTTATAAATTACATAGGAAATAAAAATCTCTCTTCGCTTTTGGAGATGAACATTTGCTAGAATGTTGCCACAAATTGAATCCATTTTTATTTCCTTAAACTGTATAGTATAAGAAAAAAATTTAGCCTTATAAATTAAAGAACATTCAGGGTAAAGAAATAAGTGTTTTCTTGTATCTGTCTTCATTACCGATAAAATTCTCCACCTAGTAGTTTTAAAAATCTTTCAATGTACTTTATTTTCGTTACCTGTGATGTCATCAAAGAAATACATTATTTCATCCGGTGACTTTGCTAATTTTTCTGTTTATTGTAGTTCTAATGAGCCTTTCTGATCTCCAGGGAAAACATGTAGTTTTCTCACATCTTTGAAGAGTGACACACTGTCTTTTGTAATGTTGAGCTTGGAACTTTGACCCAAAGTAGCACACAGTATAAAATGAAAATTAATGTAGAGATGTACAAATTGTGTTGGAATTTGCAGAAATTACAACATCCATTTCCATTTTGCTATTTTTTATGTAAACAATTACAAATTACTTGAAAACAGGCTAGATTTTTTTCCATTTAATTGTTGACCTCCTGTGTTAGAAAAGAACAGTGGCTTTAAATGCTACAAGACAGAAAGTATAAGAATATTTCA
This sequence comes from Pampusana beccarii, assembly GCA_013399365.1. NCBI lineage: Eukaryota > Metazoa > Chordata > Aves > Columbiformes > Columbidae > Pampusana > Pampusana beccarii. The sequence continues at coordinate 366,688 of VWYH01010862.1, read as the reverse complement.
AATATTTGGTCATAATTTGAAGTGGATAGGTTGCCTTAATGAGTGGCCTGTACATATTTCTAAATGTGATCTAAAAGAATATCCTCAGTAGGAACGGAGTCTGGAAATTCTGTTACAACTCCAGCCTTTCTTTTATATATATATATATATATATATATGTATTTATTTCATAATACAAATATGGTGAGGATTCATATTGCCAAAACATAAGAATTTGCTGATAAAAGCAAATACATTCATATAGTTATATTTACTCTCTAAATAAAAGTATTCCTACTTTCCAAAGATGAATCTCTCTCACAGTCTGAAGGATCTGTGTTAAAAAGGAACAGAAAGAAAAAAGAACAAAAATCCAATTAGATTTAAAAAACCCTGTCATGCCCAAAGCCAACTATTTTTAATGTAATACCAGCAGTCACCACGTTCTGATAGAAAGCGAATTGCAGGTGCCAAAAAGTTAACTTTTGATGTTTGTGGGCCAAGGATTCCTTTGTAGAAAATGTTAGAGATTTTATAGTACTTTTCTGTTTACACTGAGTTTTTTCATAACAATCAATTTTCAAGCTATAAGAACACTTAATTCTGGTTTAATTGGACTCAGTAACAACTCTCGCACTGAAGTCAACAGGTTTATAAACAGACATCCAAAATAGTTATATTTGATACTGAAAATAAGTTTTTTCCATTTGTTTCCCTCTTGTTTCAGGAGTGGACAAGTTGAGAAATTAGAAGTGGATGCTAGTAAATATTCATTCCCTGATGTGACAAAGATAGTCCAAGAAAAGGAACGAATTGGGCAGGGACCTATTAGGCTACAACCAGAGAAAAATACAAAGACTGAGAAGAGTTACGTTGATTTTGAAAATAATGAAGAAGTTCCTCCCTTAATTTGAAACATTCTTAAACATTCCCTTTATATGTGGCATGTATGTCTGAGATGTTTCCATAGCCTCATGTGTAAAGTAAGTTTAATATAGACAGTTGGAAATATTAAGTTTCTTATCGATAACTTTGTTATGCCTGTATTTTCTGCAGTTTTCTGTTATTGTTACATTTATTATGAATAATTTTGTTATGCCTGTGCTTTCTGCGTTTTTTTCTGTTACTATATTACTATAAAAATTCTTATTTTCTAGATTATTTACTTAATAAGTATCAAATCAGAATGGGAGCCATGTAAGTCAGACATTGTCATTTCTTCAAAGAATTTACTGTCTAGCTTGATAGATGACATATTACTGTAGAAAAAGAGAAAACGAAAGAAATAAAACACTTGTAACAAGATTTATGATTCTTCTGACTAAACTGAAGATAACGAAAATCTCTGTGTATCCCTTCAGTGCTTTCTTTTTCATGAGGACAACAGTAAAAGAAAACAACGTATTCTGGGAGTGAGAGACGTTGCTGTAAGCCACCATATACCAGTGGATTTTCCAGCATAATGCAGAGCTCCTGGATTCTGGAGCTCGTATAGCGATGCCACTTGTCCCATCCCAACAGATGGGATGAGGGATGAATTAACCCTGAACACGGCACGTGCCCTGACTCAACAGATGAGACCAGGTGTGAGTTAATTCTGCGTGGTTATGTGAAGTGAATGACAGACAATCACTCCAGGGGTCCAATTCAATTATGAGTTTTACTAAAAGTACGTGTTGGAATAGTAGTTACAGCGAATAGTGGCTTGGCAAAAGTATTTTATGATATCGCAGAACTTATCAATGCATTAACAGCAAAAGTCCTTCTACGAGCAATGTATTGGTTAGCATTAGCAGCTATAATACAAAATTTAACACGAATCCAACAGCAGAGCTTAAAATGATGTTACTCTTATGTGTTCAGAATGAAAACAGAAGGAATGGTAGAGAGGGGAGGAAAACTAAGGTATAAGAGATGAGGGTAAGATATCACCACTCCACAGGTTATCCATCCAGCGATGTCCAGTGAAGGGGTGGACGCATTGAAGATTTCGGTTACGCTGCACAGCGTATACACGCCACATACACGCCACATACATGCCACACGGGGGGTCATTTTATAACCCAGTTCATTTACATGTGGGCGGTTCATCTCCTCCCTCCGCTCGCTCTTCACACTAATTAGGGAGACTCTTCTGGAAATGGGTCTGGGGTCTGCAAACTCGGGAAAAGTTCACAGTGCCAAACAGAAGGGAGTTGTCTTGCCCATCAGGGGTAGGTGTTGGTCCGTGGCTTTCTTCAGGTAGCTGGCTGTCCGGCAGATGAGATAATTTCATTCCAACTAGGCCATGAGGCCTTCACAGCGATTAACAAGGTGCTTGACACCATAACCTCTTCTCCCACCAAACAATACCTTGGGAAAGATGAGGGAGAGGGCTGTGCACAACCACCTGCCTTGTCCTTCCAAAGCAACAAAAACAGTCGTTTAAGGCATAACAAAGTCCTTTGTTCTGCTAATGATGGGGGGGAAGTGCTTCAAGGTTCTCATACCACTCTGTGAAGATTCTGGGAGAGAATAATTCCAAACGCGGTATCTTAGCTGTGGTACCATGGGGAAGCTGGGAGATATCAGCCAGATCATTTTTGTTCTTCATGCAGCCTCTCTAAACTGTTCCAGTTTTTTCAGGATCCCCTCAAAGAATCAAGACTAATTTTTAGCTGTTGCAGAAAAATAGCTTGAGCAGCTGTAATGGGATGAGCTTCTTCTTCCTTACCCTCCAGCCCGTTTGTAGCAATCCAGAAACTCCATTAGAATAATTTTTTCCCCTCAGCTTCTGGACTGCCCCATGAGTCAAACAGGCAAAAGAACAAATGTATACTGGGTTACATTAAAAAATTATTGCAATTTAGCAAGACCAATTTTCTTCTGTTTTTCTTTTTATTCCCGCCCTTATTTCCTGAGACAGCAAGGCTTATGTCATTCTTAACTCTGTTTTTGAATGCCATTTCTGTTATTTTCATCCTATTTGACAGAAGAGAAAAGTCACAGAAATACTCAGCTCCTCTAAATTTAAGGCCACTGTAATTTCAAAGAAACATACAACAACAACAACAACAACAAGTGACCTATGACCTACATTACCCTGCTAATGGATTTAAAACTGATTTTCTGTAAAGGAAGAATTTGTTTGGGCCTCCAGAAGGAAACTGCTACTGATTTAAACTGGCTTTTGCTTCCAGCCAAATGGGACAGAGCAAGGCAATTCACCTCAGGAAGAATCAAAGAATATTTTGTGGTTAGATCTTGTTTTCATCCTTAAGGTAGAAAATTAATAAGCTGCATTTACACCTGAACCATTAAAACTCCACCTCAAATACGTTGTTTAAGTAGCAGTCTCGGTTCAGATAGTGCCCATAATGTTCCTCAGCACACAGTCAAGTTCATGGTACATTCTTTGAAAGCTGTCTACCCAATTGTGAAAACCATTGTGCAAAAAACTCAGCAGTTAGAAAGAAAAACATTGCTATTAAATTCTGAGGTTTTTTAGCCTCTCTAAAGTGCTTTATGATTCCCCATAAAGGTTTAATGTAAGATAAAGATAAGTAGTTTTTCTTAAAGTGTACTGAAGAGAAGCAGAATAGATCCATCAGTTTAGGTTGTTGGGCTGAACTGATGCATTTTCTTTGGTTGCAATTTGAAATGGATATAGGATAAAAGTTTCATACTAATGCTGCATATGATAAAAACTGAAAAGAAAATGTATAGATCATAAAGACACAAACCAAAGTTGAGTTTGAGCATCATCTGATCTATTGTAGTATCATCTTGGATTTTTCTTGTGCACTGACTTGATTTTTCCAATTCCAGAATAAATTATGTCATGATATAAACCTCTCAGCCCTGAAATCTACTTAATCAGCTCTACTCCAGCAATTGGAGTATAAAAACATCTGCTTCTTTTGCAATATACCCCATGTCACTATAAGTTCCTAATCATGTGGGCTAACTATGAAAAAGACAGTATTATGTTTTACTTTTTGATGTCACCAAATAGTTATACGACCATAAGGATGAGTATGGATCGTTTTCTGGGTTTCACATCAAAACGTCCACATTAGAGATGGTACAGGGTGTCTGTGCCCAGGTGTTGGCATCAGGGGCTGCAGGGGTTGCTGTGAGGGGAGGCCGGGGCTGACCCGTGATGGACACAGCTGGTCCCACCCGATCCCAACAACCCCACAGCCAAGAAGGAAAACAGACAACAGATAATGTAATTTTTAGCAGTCAGATGGGCAATTTCTGTTTTCATTCCTTTCAATTCCGCTTTCCTTTTTTTGTGCGTGTGTAAATATGAATTTTGATGACCCTGGGGTGGGTGAAGAGGAAAGGCTCCACAACCTTTTTGAAGATAAAAATCAGGTAATTTTGGCAGTAGATCCAAAAATTTGCCTCCTGTAGTTTTATTGATTCCTGTGGGGATTTCCTGATGTTTCTAAGAAGTGAACAGATTGAAGGCCCTCCTCTTTTTCTTCATTGATTATTTCTGAAAATCTTGTAAGGAAAATCCACCTTTTAGACATCCAGCCAACTCAGATGAATCAGTCAATAGCTTCAGAAGGTTGTGGAAAACACGCATCTGTGCAGCCCAACCATACAAGATTATTTCATTTTTTGCTAGCAAAGAGCTATACAATTTGACCTCCTATCAAACCAATGGATAATATAATTGGATTTTTCTCCACTTCAACTCAGTTCTCTTTTTCATCTGGTTTCTTAGTAGATATATAATGCTCTGTTTTGGGAACGGAAGAGCAAGATGTACTGAGCTACAGTTACATCTGATAGGAAAAATTAATAGCAGGTGCCAAAGACATTCAAATCCCGTCTGAACACATTTCTGTGTAACCTGATCTAGGTTTTCCTGCTCTAGCAGGGAGATTGAACTAGATGATCTTTCGAGGTCCCTTCCAATCTCTACCATTCTGTGATTCTGTGATTTGGAACTACTGAAGAAAGAGTTGTTTCACATGGTACCATGATCTTGGCGTCAAATCTGAAAGTGGAGTATACTCCGAGATTCAGCTTCAGTAAAATTCTCAGTGTGTGTATGGGCTGTGAAGAATACAAGCAGAGGCTGAGCACAGAGGAGCAGAGTGTACAAGCACAAGGTGATACCACAAGAGCATAAACACACTTCACAAAATACCCATTATTGATCACTAAGGTAATGCAACTTCGAGAAAAGAAGACATAAGAAAGAGGAAAAAGAACATAGGACCAACATAGATAAAATATCCCGTGTATAGTGAAAACGCAAAGAAGATAACAAAAGAAATAAAAGAGAGTTAAAGCCCCTGCAATGAAAAGATGAGCAAAGAAGGAAAAATATTGTCTCCACATTGTCTCCCCCAGTTAATGCCCTGACAGCTGATCAAACCGTTGTGCATCTGCAGCAGGTTGCTCCTCCCTACAGTAGGAATAAAATTGCTGCTTTTTGATTTGCCACTTGCCTCGTTCCGCCACTGCAGACTCAGCAATTGCATGTGCAGCATTATCTCTTACTACGTAATTTGGTTAAGTAGATTAACATTTCAGAAAGCACTGTGTGCATGTATATTGTGATATTTCACCTCTGACTAGATGACTGGATGAATTTAAGCAGTATGCAGTGGATGAATCTATTTGTCATCCAGTAGACAGGAGATGGATGGGGTTAATGACAAATTCTAACATTACTGAGATGAAAGAGGATGTACAGCAGTTCAGCAAGGCATATGGATTTGCCACAAAATCTTCCTCTGGCTTTAAAACCAGGTGATGTGATGTAAGTTTTGGATTTGCACAGTCAGAACAAGAGACTTTTGTTGTTGATATGAAAGACAAAAGGAGTCCAGTTCCTCCCAGGGCTGAGTAGATTCAGTTAGGTCCAAAAAGAGCAAAAAACAGGAGAGAATCTGTTAACTATTACAGTGTAAAGCTACACTGCACTTACAATTACAGCTATCTGGCAGAACAACATGCAGTAAAATAGCAAAGCTTGCTTCGGAACTGTCTTTTGTCTTGCAGTTTTAGATGCTCAGTGTGGATATCTGAATATAGTCAGTATGCGTAACAGTATTGGACATGCAAAATGTGCTTTCCCACTCCACTGCGTGTTTCAAATGATAATTCCCATAAGGGCAAACTAGTGAGTAGCAAATACATTTCTTACTGGTTAACGAATAGTAAAAGAAAACCATAGGGTAGCTTGAGCGTTATTATTTTTCAGAATCGTTGCTAAAGACCAGGTGTTAGCTGTCAAAGCTAGAATGTGTTCATAACTGTAACTTCACCCAGACACAATCAGAGACTCACAGAATGGTTGAGGTTGGAAGGGACCTCAGGAGGTCATCTGGTCCACCCCCTGGCCAAGCAGGGCAACCTACAACCAGTTGTCCAGGACCATGTCCAGGTGCCTTTTGAATGTCTGGAGACTTCACATCATTCCTGGGCAACCTGTGCCAGTGCTCGGTCACCCTCACAATACGAAAGTGTTTCTTGATGTTCAGAGAGAATCTCCTGCATTTGAGTTTGTGCCTCTGGTTCTGTCACTGGGCACCACTGGAAAGATCCTGGCTCCATCCTCTTTGCATCCTCCCTTCACATACTTATATGTATTCATCAGATCCCCTGGATCCTCTGTTTTCTAGGCTGAGCAGTCCCAGCTCTCTCAGCCCTTCCTCATAGGAGAGATGTTCCAGTCTCTTCATCATCTTTATGATGGACTTAAAACGTTGAAAAGGAAGGAAGGAAGGAAGGAAGGAAGGAAGGAAGGAAGGAAAATAATGATGTTCTCCACTCACTTCACATTACTTCTGTTCATGGTTTCCTGTAACATAAAGTCAGGTAGACAGACCGGACAGTTGCTTATGACTTACAAGCCCTTCCTGTACACTGCAACAATGGAGCCCTTCCATAGAGCACAATCTCTAATAGAAAATGTCCATGAAATCCACACATTCATTTGAAGAAACTCTACCCCTACAGCTCCTCTATAGAAAAACCCTGACTTGATGGGAATCAGCCAGAAATCAAGAATCAAAAGTCCATTCATTTAAGGAGATAGTGTATCACAGGACCAGCCCTCTACTTTGTCTAGATGTTAGCATAAGAGTTAGTCCTTGGCTGAGTTCAGATCTGCACACGGTGGCAATTTTTCCATATAGGTCACCGTATTATGTATATCAACCTATAAGAGGCTTTTCCCTTACTGGACAACAGCTTTTCTACCATGAGGCACAGCAAAATCATGATAACCAAGTCCACACTGGGAGTTGTACTGCTGTTACTGGGAATAAAACTTTCAGTATAGTACAGCCTTAGGGCCTGGGGTAAAAAATCTCTGCAGTTATAGCATGTATCATATAAACAGAAACACTTAAAAGCTCCACGGTTCCAAACTGTAAGCATCTTCCTCCTCAGAAACTTCACAGAAAATATGTTTGTAGAAGAGGAGACTGGTGAACATTTGGTTAGAAAGATGAGATTCAGTCAGGCTGTGCTCTGACCCTTGTTTTTATGGTCTCAGTGCTAACCATCTGCAAGTCTACCAGCAGCATAATTATGTCTGTTTTACAGCGTACATAAATTAGCGTTGGCTCCTCTGGTTTTGCAACCAGGCAGGCAGCCATCTGACTTTTTAATTAAGGATTTAACTGAGATTGATAATAAAGTTCCAATACGCTTCCAAATTTAAATAAAAGTGCATCAGTAGTATAACATTTTCAAAGGGAAAACATCCACAGAGATTTATCAGTCAAGTATGAAGTGCAGCTGAAGTGAAGCATGACATCAGCTATGAAAGAAATCCAGCTGTCTGTTCTGCACATAAGTCCATTCTGCAGTGGAAATCCTCTAAGGGAATCAAGTCCATTTCATTCACTCATTTTTTTTCATTTCCATGAACCTGTATTAGACTACTGAATGTTTAAAGATGCTGATTTGCATAGTTTTCAGAACTTTCTGTGTGCTTATCCTCAGCATCTAGTTATAGCTTCAGATATTTAAATGCTTAAAAAAAAATAATCACCCTCCATTATGTGTATAGTAAAAGCTATATTAATCTCACTAAAACTACTTTTCATTATTCTAAATAAAACTATGTATCTATTTAAATTTATGTTTATGGTTTAGCTCTGTCTGGCAATTCATGCATGATACTAAGTCACTGTCAAACATTCTTAAAACTTTTCTAAGTGTGTCTCTAGTGCAGGTCTATAATATTTTAGATAAATCAATTGAACTTCTTCAATTTCCTTCCCACAAATCCTGAGGTTCAGTCTGAACATTCTCAGTGTGGTAGAGAAGTGTCAAAGGCTACTGAGACATGTTAATGTGCACCTTATAGATGTGAACATGTCGTGAGATTACTTCGTGTTAACTGTGCTGGGGCAATTTCTGTGGGGCTGAAGGTAATTTCTCACACTTTATCAGCTCTGGTGAGACACATAATTACATGCCTGTGATCTGTAAAGCAAATTCTCCCTCTTTATCAGTGTTTGACAGTAGACTCTTAACAACCTGGTTAATCAAAACCAGCTTATACTGCTGGAATTAATGAGGCATCAAAAGGGTTTAATGACTAATGGAAGCTTTTCAAAGCCTGTTTCAAAGAGATTACTTCATTTAATATTTGCTCGTAAGTAGAGAGAAATGTTTGGCATGGAAGTCTTAGTTATTCAGTCAAATGAATTTCCCTGGGTCAGCTTGACCCTGATAGCTCATCATTGAAAATCTTAGATCTAGTTCATGTTCTTTTGATAGACAAAAAAGCTCTTCTTTCCCATTTTATTAGTTCACGATTCAGTGTAGAGGATTCAAGGACACCTGGCAAAAATGACCATTGAAATCAGCTTGGGACTGAAGTAGAAGAGACTGTTATTGAGAATAAACTGGATATAATATCTGAATCACAAGACTAAAGCAAATTACTACACGCAGAGACAGAGAAGTCTACCTTTTGTATGAAGCACTGAATTAGTTTCAGCAGCTGTTAGCTCTTGAGATATGAGACCTTGAATTTATCACTGGGCCCTCGTATCAGGAAAAAAATTGCATATTTTGGCCAGATAGACTGAGATTGCAGGTTTCCCTCCTTGGCTGTAAAGACTTTGTGTGGTATTCTATGACCTGGAGCTTCTCTCAGATTGGGAAAGAGGATCCAAAATACTGTTCAGTCTGTCCAAGGAATGAACACCTGTATATGAACACAAGTATAAGTGTTCTACCCAATGCATGTGCGACAAAATTATCTCACTGCTTCTGTACTTCCTTGCGAACAATGGGCCATGATAACACATCTTTTCAGGTGGTTTTAGGAACCTGTTGACTGCTATTGCAACCAAGGGCACAGCAATGGAGACAAGCAGGAGACTCACTTCAAAAGTACCATCCAGTGCTGAACTGAAACAGGCTCCATCAGTCCATTTCCAGGCTACTCTTGCTTGTGAATGTGGTGCTGTTTTGTACCTTTCATGCCAATTTTAAGGTTCTTGTCTTATGTTCATAGGAACTTGCTATTTGCTTTTGTCAAAGGAATTTGAGTAAACAGCTCGATGTACAAAGTAGCTCTTAAATTCTGCATATAGGACGGTTTATTGTCAGGATCAGTCACTTCAGGTAAAATGCCTTTGTAACAAGAAATCCCCAGGAGCCAGATCCACCAGTCCTTTGCTTCAGGACCCCATATATCATACCCTGCAGTTTCCCAGCAAGGTCCAAGCTTTACTGTTTTATCAAGTCTCTACTAGCTTCCCGAGGAGGCGTGGAAGCTCAGCTTCATTGACATTGAAATAACCAGTGAACCAAGAGTCAAAAGATGTCCTAATTTCATGGATGAGCACATGAAGAATCTTACATAAAGTGACATATCTCAGTCACTCAATCCTGCAGTGGCAGAGCTGAGGAGACCATCACTTAAGGACAGGAGGCAGAAATACAGTGATAAATTTCTTGTGCCATTGAGCATAGCGATAGGTATAAGGAAGGCCAGATGAAGCCAAATAAGAAGTCCATTTAGTCCAAAATGTGGCTCAGTACCAAGCAGGACATGTCATATATCAGCAAAATGCAGCAAGTGGCAACACAGCCACCCCTCTGGGGGTGTGTGTGTCTGCTCCTCCATGCCTGCTCACCCTTTAGGGGAGGCAGGACTAAGCCTGTGGTTCTCTTGCACTCTCCAGCTAAACCCAGTTCCCTCTCCCTCGTACTGGGGGAGGTAAAATTCATTTTTGCATACCCTGCTGGCAAGTATTGGCCCTATTCTGTATAAGGAATGTTGAAAACAGTGATCCTTCCCTGATACAATCTCAGTCAGCAACTGTAGGATATCCTGGCCTAGGGGCTAACCATCTGTCTTTGATGGAGCACTCCTCCATGAATCTGTGTAGTCGTTATTTCACACCACCTATGCTTATTAACCTCCATTCTGTATCCTGTGGCTACAAGCTTCATGCTTTAATTCTGCATCTTGTAAATACTGGCCTTTGTTTATTTTAAGCCTATCAACATTTCCTTGGGGATTCTTAGTTGCTTTGATTCTTCCTGTCGTCTTTCTCAGAACCTTTTCTACTTCTATTACATCCAGGAATGACTGGGACAATATATAAGAAGTTTGCTGGTTTTACACAGCAGCACGTTATCTCTCACTTTCCTACAGATTCTTACTGGTCTCCTGTCTTCTGAATACTGCCAAACACTGAGCCCACGTTTTCATTGAACTATCTACATGGAGCTCAAAACTTGCTTCCTAGACAAGAACCTGCCACTACGTACTGATAGATCAAGCTGGTTTAGGTAGAACTATTTTCCCCTTTGTATTTTGCAACACTGAACTATCATTGAATTCAATCACCCATCTACTTGGTACTTTCAGAAATCTTTGCGGTCTTCCCAGGCAGTTTGAGATACGACTACTGCAAGTCATTTTATCACCTCAAAATTTATCTTAGTGAATGCTATCATCTCATTGTTCATCTCTTTTTCAGGACCATTTGAGATGTTGAGCAGCAAAACTTAGAGCACGGGTCTCTCTGAGGACCCACAGATAATCCTTCTCCGTTGTGAAAACTGATCATTTATTCCTCCTGTTTCCTGTCTTTAAGAAATTCGTAATCCTTGATTTGACCTTCCTTCTTATGCTGTGACGTCTTAGCTCCCTTCTTAATCTTTCAACCTTGTCAAAAGCTTTTTGAAAAACTGAGTGCATTATATCATCTAGAATATCCTTTTCCACATGCTGACAAAAATACTTCTATTTGAGTTAAAATATTGACAGTAAGACTTTCAAGCAACTAGTGATTTCAGTTGCTTCCATTTTTTAGTATCTAATCTGAGATACCTTTATAGGGTAGTGATTTTTCACTTTTTCAATAAGTGGTGAGACCCTGCCTTTAGTCATTCACTTGGAGGAGTTTAAACTTGAACCTGTGGGATCATCAGTTCTTGCTTAGAAACTTGGTTTACAGGGAAATACACGAACAGAAAATAGAATATGGTAGCATTTCTGATTATACTGAGGACAGAAGCTGGTCGCAAACCAAAATGATAAGGAATTTCAAAACACAAAATAGACACTTCCTATCCAGGTTTTGTCAAATTAGATAAAGTAAATGCACAAGAGTTTTCTCCTGTACAAGCAAATAAGATGAAAAAGATACCACGACTTGCAGAGAAAGCAGAGAGTGAGAGTTCTCCCCCTTCTGGACTGGCATGGAGGAGGAGGCAGAACATGCTGAGATGGCAAAGGCACTAAAGTGTGAAAATCCTTCAAACACTTTTGTCCACGTCCCTTCCTGACAGTGAATTGCTGGGACCTTTGCAGGACAGGTGCCAGGCACCTGCCATCTCCACTTCCACAGCGATCTGGCTGTAAAACCTTTTTTGAAAATGTAATTTTCAATTGGAAGGGCATTCCAGCTGAAAAGTTCTCCAACAGCTAGCAGTGCAAATTTTTACTTTTACCTTTAGAAACCGATTTCCAAATTCCATTTTTTTTTCAAAGGTAATGAACTCTTACTCTACACTAGAGCTGGAAAGAGCTGAATGTTCTCTTGTTCCATTTAGACTTGAAAGAATGTATCATTTGCATGTCAATATTCTTTAGTAGATCTACTTTGTGCATCATTTGCATGCCTTTAACTGTAGGACAATTAACAAATTAGTATCTGCATATGATGTATTTTTCTGGGAAATGGTAAGAGGTTGATTACATGCTTTACCGTATTAATCATATTCATTGGCATTTCAGGGAGAAGCAATTACAGTGGCTCCACTAAATTTATTACTATACTCTGTTGGGGGATTCAGACCATGACAGTTTACACTTGAATATTCTGATAGTGTAACATAGAAATATGGCCGACCATAAAAAATGCAGGAGTTTTTTAGACCACAGTCAAGAAACTCATTGTGAATTTCATTATAAAGAATTTTGGAGTAAAGCATGACTTGTGAGTCTGAATAAAGACTTTCAAATGGAAGTAGCAAATATATCAGTGAACCTGAGAACATCATCAGGACGAAGTTGTGGTATTAATACAGGATTTGCAAACAGGTGTGAATCCTTCTTCCACTAAATCCTTATGAGCTTGGGTAGTTTTTATTGGTCTCCTCCATTTGGGCATTTCAAGACAAGACAAACTGCAAGAAGCAGGAATCCAACTGCATCTCCATGTCTAAGTGTTGAATCCTTGGCAACAAGGACCAATATGAACTCTTACAGCGGCTATACACAGAAATCCACTCATGCACCACTAATTGATACTGAGGGTGTATGTGTCAAACTCTGCGCAAGTGTGACAAGAAAGGAGAGGAGAGGAGAGGAGAGGAGAGGAGAGGAGAGGAGAGGAGAGGAGAGGAGAGGAGAGGAGAGGAGAGGAGAGGAGAGGAGAGGAGAGGAGAGGAGAGGAGAGGAGAGGAGAGGAGAGGAGAGGAGAGGATGCAATAGAACAGTTCAATTGGAAGGGACCTACAATGATCATCTAGTCCAGCTGCCTGACTACTTCAGGGTTGACCAAAAGATAAAATATGTTGTTAAGGGTATTGTCCAAATGCCTCTTAAACACTGACAAGCTTGGGGCATCGATCATCTCTCTAGGAAGCCTGTTCCAGTGTTTGACCATGTGCTTGATAAAGAAATGCTTCCTAATGTCCAGTCTAAATCTCCCCTGGCACAGCTTTGAACCATTCCTACATGTCTTATTGCTGGATCCCAGGGAGAAGACCTCAGCACCTTCCTCTCCATGTCCCCTTTTCAGGAATCTGTAGAGAGCAACGAGGTTGCTCCTCAGCCTCCTCTTCTCCAAACTGGACAATTATAGAGTCCTAAGCCAGTTCTCACAGGACATTCCTTCCAGCCCTTTCACCAGCTTTGTTGCCCTTCACTGGACGTAGAAGAACTGGACCTTCATTCCCTTTCGCAGATTTGCTTAGAGTTTAATTGAGGACAGCAGCTTTAGTCTGTGCCAGTTTAGAGAAACAGAGTCCAGCCTGGGGAAGTGAATTCAACCCTTCTATGAGGTTGATGGGGCCCTGCCATCTTGGCCCATGTTTGCTGTCATATCTCAAAAGTTGCACAGTCCAACAGAGGCAATGCCAGCTAGTGTCTCTCCTCCAGCCTTCACATGCAGTCCTTTCCGTCCGTGACTTGATAACAAACGCATTTCTCTCCACCATGTTTAACACAAGCAACACCCTGGTGACAGGTATTGCTGTGGCTGTTAGCTGTGTGAGCTCTATTGCCTTAGGTTTCACTTTTCCCATCAAATGATTAATTTAGCCCTTAATATGGCGTAGGAAGGAGGGCACTGTTGAATTTCTTTTACAGGACACTCTGTGCTTCTCTTGCCTTATCTACCCAGACAGTGATGCTGCTGAAAGCCCTGTTTCTGTCACCACCACCCTGTAGCCATCCTTCAAGTCTGTGCAGGATAGTGCTGCTTGCAGAGCTGCAGGCATTGTGCAGGAGGGCACTCATGCAGAGCTTGATGCAGGATGGAGGCTCAGCCTTACTGCAGCTCCAGCCTGATTCCTGGCATTGTTTTCAGACTCAGATAATTTGGCCTTGCTGAAAGTTTTGTCCTTGTTGTTCTTATTTTTTGGTTTTTGTCATATACCCTGCTGCTTCCAGAGATCACTTATACCTCCCTCTTTCTCATTGGCCCCTCACTACAGGAAAGACATCAAGATGCTGGAGAGAGTCCAGAAAGAGGCAGTGAAGCTGGTGAGGGGTCTGGAGCACAAGTCTGATGAGGAGTGGCTGAGGGAACTGGGGCTGTTCAGCCTGGAGAAAAGGAGGCTGAGGGGAGACCTGATCGCTGTCTACAACTGCCTGAAAGGAGATTGGAGCATGGAAGGTGTTGGTCTCTTCCTCCAAGTAGCAAGTGATAGAACGAGACAAAATGGCCTCAAGTTGCACTAGGGGAGGTTCAGATTGGATATTAGGAAAAATTACTTATTGGAAAGGGTTGTCAGGCATTGGAACAGGCTGCCCAGGGCAGTGGTTGAATCACCATGCCTGGAGGTGTTTAAAAGTCATGTAGATGTTCTTAGGGACATGGTTTGTTGACACCATTAGGTTAATTGTTTGACTTGATGATCTTGAGGGTCTTTTCCAACCAAAATTGTTCTATGTTTTTATCATTCTGTGATTCTGTAAACCTCAGAGGGTTGATGGAGGTACCTGGTTGTGGTCCTCACTCTCTTTGCTTCCTGTTTCAAAGTAGGAACATGTGGGTTAGGCAGCAAAGTTCCTGCCTGAAGTGATGATAGGAGAAAGCACTGTGGTACCCATACTATGGCTGTCTGACAAATTCATGTCTTCCACTGGAAAGTTTTCCTAGTTTGCTTTTAGATAAAATTCAGTCCATGAAACTGAATTTACAAAATTGCTGAAAAACAGAAGCGTTTGCATGGAACGAAAATAACATCAACAGTTTAATAGGCTGCTTCTGAAAATATGACTTGTCATTTATTTGCCCTCTAAGTCTCTGTTTCTGGTATAAACACAGGTCTTTTCTAATTATGAGCTTGCTCTGCTTTTTTCTAGTTGTAGGATTTTATGTTTCATTGGCAGAAGGACCTTTTTTCGTTCATTTGTTTTCTTTGGTATTTTTTGCTGTTTCTGGGATGGAGCTCATGCTCTCTACACATAGTGGTGAGTCTGGGATCAAGACAAGGTGTCGTAAGCGCTAAGAGACAGATTTGATGCCAAATGTGTCAGTAGAGTGCCAAAACACATGAAAGTAATGGTCGAGAAAGTGCTGGCTCCTACCCTGGGGAACATATAATCTAAAGACTTGCTTTCTTGGGAAAGTGACTGCATGTAATCCGTGAATTGATGTCATTCTTATTACCTCAAGCAAAATGTCATCTTGAGAGGTGAATACAGGCTATGTTTGAGACACAACGCTTGATAGTTGGCACAGAGTAGTTACTGAACTCGCTGTATAAATTACTGGGAAGTAACTTTTTTTTTTTTTTTTTTAAATATAGGCAAGATAGGAGAGAAGAGGTGCAAAAATATGGTCAGAATTCACTTTCTCTGCCCCACGTCCTGCTTCAGAACAAATCATGACTCTTTCAGAGAAAAGAAGAGTGTAGTTTATCTCACTTAGATTTAAGTTATGAGACTGGGGTCCCTAATAGTCCATGGAAAGACAAAGGATCATCCAGAAAGTTTCCCTATAGGGTGAATAGGCTCTTAACCTGGACGCTTTGATGGGAATATGTGCCTAGTGTCTTACATAGACAAAACCAAATATTGTGTAATTTTTTTTAATTTTTTTTTTCTGGTATCTCAACACCATCTTTCCCATCATAGGAAGTTTTCTATGAAAATGTTTGGAGATCTCCATGCTGTACCATGTGGCCAAAGACAGAAGAATTTTGAAGGAAACAAATTTTCCAAGATCTTGTTACAACTATAAAATGAACAGAAATGCCTCAACTTTCTCCATCTCCTTCTGACATTTCCATGTTTAACAAAGTGAGTTCCAGTGAACAAAAATGCTGATTATTCTTCTTCCCCATTCACTATCTTGTAACCTTGCAGGAGGAGGAGAGATGGGCCAATATTGGAAATGACCTAGAAAGCATTTACTTGTATCTATTGATCCAGCAAACGAAAGTTTTATAATCAGCACAACGGTGTTCCTCTGCAACCAGCCATTTTTCCTCTACATTTAAAAATACGTTTCCAGGCTAACCTTTACTATGGGAACGTTGCTGTTTGAAACAAAGCCAAGTGGTTTAAGGGACCGAAGCATAAAAAGAAAGACTTCCATGCTCTGCTTGGTTGTGATACTTAATTTGTTTTGGGATTGTGAGATTTTGGGATTGAAGAACAGGTTGCATCTCACTGGAACGATTGGATTTGGTCATCTTTCATGGAAAGATTCAGCAGGCATCTTCTACAAGAGTATAGAGAACAGAATTAAGGCAGAATGGAGGATCTTGCTGGGAATGATTGTGACAGCCTGGAGGACAGCTGGAGCAATCATAGGAAGCCCTCCTTTAGACATACAGAGGATGTGGATGCACAGAAAGGTTGCAGATGGGTACAGAAAGGGTACTTGGGGAGAGATGGGTGTGTTAGCAGCCTCCAGCTGCCTTATGCTGGATTTCAGAAGTAGAATACAGTTTTGATCAAACATTCATGGCTTCTCCCAAGCCTCCCACCGGAGTGTCCATAGTGTCAGACTCTGAAGGTCACAGCTAGATTTCTGGTTTGGGGCTTGCGTGAGTGTTCATACAGGAAAAGTAAAGAAAGTCTGCAGCATCCTGGGCACTTGTTTGAAGATTTTTGACTGGTAGTAGTGAAGGAGTTCTGGCAGGGGGTGCCTCATTTTGAGCTCTTCAGGCAGTGGAATCAGCTGGCGAGTGACACTGGAAGACTGAAGGCAAGTTATCCACAGCATGCGGTACTCAGCCATCCTGAGCATCCCTTGGTCTTTCATAAGAAGGGAGGATTTGCAGACATTTTTGGTGACATTAGCTCATAGAAAACAAAGCTTTGCTTGTTAAATGCATGACACATCACTTGTTTGTACATGCATCTAATTAGCACCGGATTTGAAGACATCTCTGGGGCGAGCCAGAGGGTAGGGGAGGCATCACAGTCTGCTTGTTTGTCACTTTTTCTTTGTCAAATCCATGTCATTTATGTTAAATGCCTTATTAGCCACAGCCTGACTTTCTGACATGCAAAAACACATCCCTTTGAAACTAAGCTGTCCGGATTATGTAAGACCCTAGACATATTTCTTCCAGCCTTGCAATGAATTAGTCTCTGTTACCAGCTCAGTGAATGCTGACATCTTTTTTGTTTGGTAGCTTTGCATATTTATTTGCTGAGCAAACCGAGATCTCATTTTTTTGCCCTCCGGGTGCAGTCTCAAGGTGCAGTCAAGCAGCAAAGCCTTTCAGTCGGGTATTTTGTGGAAGAATTTGAACTTGGTTATGCCATCCATATATTCAGCCCAGTTCACCCTTGTTAGTTTAAAATCCTAAGAAGTCTTTACATTGGACCATTTTAATTGAAGATCTGTATTTTTCAAGTGTCTCTTCCTACCTCAGCCAAATTTTACTTACATGAAAAGCAGTTTCAACAACCTTTGTATAAGCCACAGCACATCCTAAGAGCTCTCCTAAAGAATTGCCGCGTACAGTGCAGCCTCATGTTGTGCCTATGAATGAGCTACGCAAGGTTCCTTTACCAGTTTGTCCATTCCCATCTCCCCTGTCTCAGTATCTTCTAAGGATGGAATATCTAATATGTGCAGTACTGTTACTGACAGTCTAACAGAAGTAAAAGATTTTGCAATCTCTTTTCTGCTGGGAAGCTGTAAAAGGACTTCACTGCTATTGAGAGCAGGCATTGCAAATCCCACTGACAGCTGCATTTGCGCAGGAGCCAGGGGAAGAGTGTACAGAGGAGCCAAATTGGGAGCATGAAAAATGGCACTTCAAAATGCCAGTCACCTTTGAGAACACAGGCCCACAGAGATGAAGGTCACCCGGGAAAATGAGAGGTATGTCCTGTGAAAAACTCATCAGAAAGATGCAGACACGCTTGCAGAAGTTATTCACAGAGCTGTTGTGGTCAGAGAGGCCACGACGTTTAAAGGATGGGCACTTTGCCAACGGGACACGCGAAGAGATCCCACAATCAGCGTGTCACTGGTACCACAGTTCCCAGCAGCCTCCATCTGTGGATCTGTGGGCGCAGTCAAGTTGTGTTAATTTATCCTCAGACTCTCTAGAAGCAGAGAAGATCTGCTTCACTCCTGTCCACACGCTTATTCTCGTGCAAAGTGGGGCAGAATATCACCCTGACTGTGGTGTTTTGCTTCCTTTGGATCCGTCTCAAAAGGAAGTAAACGAGCAAAAATCAGTGAGCCTGGAGGAGCTCAGAAGCAGCGTGGCTACGGCTGATACCATGTCGAGCAGGCACAGTTCTTGGGTGATGTGAAAGGCAGAGCTGACATTTCACCTCATGATATCAGTAAAAACTTTCAATTACTCCAGTGATCCTCCAGCTCAGTGTAAATATTGTGCTAGTTCCAGATGTCTGGTTAGCACCAAATTGCTGAGTAAATAAAAAGCCACAACATTTAAAAATAAATGAATGGAGTATCAAGCACTACAGAGACAAGGAATTCCAAAAGGCATGGTTGCTCTCAAATAAACAGCTCTTCTCTAGTGCATGCATCTGGCCATCTTTATTCAGTCTTCCTTGTCTTTATATGGAAGGAGAGGAAGAATGAATATATGTATAATTAAAAGATAGGGCTGAATTTGCACTGAAATGAACCATCATAACTGTAGGAATTCCTGATTTTTGATGTGCCTAAAATATCTTATTTGAACCATACTTGCTTTAGTCTTACTTTTAAAAAAAAATTATTTAATTCTGAAAAAATGATTTAAACTCCAGAGATGCCTTGAAAGAAGTCACAGACAATTATACAGTCCTGCTTAATATTCAGAAGAAAGAGAAAAGAAACTGTTAAAACTATCCATGGTCTGTGCCAGAGCTCCAAATGTCTTCTCTGAAAACTAATTACATCTTGGCATATGGAGTCCTGGCAAAAGTGCTGCAACAAAAATAGAGGACAAGAAAAGAACTAATTCTCTCAATTTAAAAAATAATTCATAGAGCAAAACTCCTTGGTGTCCTGCTGCTTGCAAGCTGTTAACATAGAGCAGAGAGGAATGTTTCCTAATTTAGTATGGACTTTTATCTAAGAACTGCCAATTTTTCAGATGCTGGGGGAGAGCTAGAGTAGCAGAGCTGTCCAGAATATCAGAGCTATAATTGTTTTTTCAGTCTCTGCTGCCTATCAGCAGAGACACTGGCAAGTAATCCAATTAAAACAGGCATCTCTTATTTGGAGACTTGAACCCTAACAAGGAAATCCAGACTTCAATGAAGAAAATGGGAGTTTGCCATCAGCTTTAGTGAAGCCAGGATTGAAAGAATTGGCCTTGGTTTAAAAAGCATCAATGGGAAAGAAGGACATTTGAAGTATATGCCTAAAACTAAGCTATTAATTAAGTCCCACTGACTTTAATTTAGGTCATTATATAGGAAGTGTAACCATCAGACATTTTGGGGAGATTCATCTCATCTACCTTTAGATTTCTACTGTGTAGATGTCTGTCTGTCTCCTAGTCACTCCTTCCACTTTCATAGTTGTGGAGAGAAATAAGCAGCTTAAAGATGTGAGTCATCTACTTTTAGTGTTTAATACAAAGTGCCCGTTTCTCCAGACTAACTAGAAAAGGACTCTTAGGCTATATTTGTGCTGCTAATAATGTTGAATCTCCAATCTCAGGCTGTGGAAGTTGTTCTTGGTGCATTTTCTGCCTGGGGCCAACTAACATGTTCCCAAGTAGGCGCCAGACAGAACTGAGGAGCTACCACAAGCCAGGGTTGTTCCCCATAGGCACTGTGGATGCAGATATTCTATTTCCAGGGGAAAGAATTTGTTCGTACAGAAGCGGGCAGTTGCCCTTTGTATTAAATAGCCAGAATGTAGGCATGACCTAGGAGACTTGCTCCAGTTTACAGGTTAGCTTTGGAGACATCCACAGTCAGCCACATGAATGCTGTTTGTACAGCTGAGAGTAGCTGAAAATGTTTTTTTCTTCCTCACACAGCAATATTCTACAGCACAAAATTAAATTCTAACATGGCAAGGGCAAACGTGGCAATCAGGCAAACAGCACCACGTGATGTAAATCAAGATTAACAAGAAAGTACTGTCAGCAGCAACAGAACTGAATTTCCCTGAGTTTTGGTGCAGTATTCATCCTCTCTGAGCCTGGCCTGGCAGCAGAAACCTAGAAAGTCTAGAAAACAAGTTCAACGTGTTGCATGTACTGTGCAACCCTTGATCTGCATTACTCAGAGCAAACGGGAATGTAATAGTATGCTTAATGCATGTCTGTATGAGAACTTCCAGTGTTCGTCTTACTACATCTGGCTTTTTTACAATAACAATGTAACCAGCATTTTGACATTCGTATAGAAGGAAGGGGAGTCAAAGCTAAATAGATACAGATCTGTCACTTGGTGACAGCACAGTCCTGAACATTTCTCAGATTTCATACACTCTCTGCCTTCTAGTGCTCAAGTATTTTGCTCCCCAGATTTATTTAGAAGAAAGCTAATCTTGAAACACTCGTAACTTTGGGAAAGTGTTCATGAAATTCAAGTTGACATAGAATGGAGATGTATTAGTTTACCTAAGCCTATGGAGAAAGTAAGCTTCAGTCATGCCAGTCCCAGATAAGTTCAGAAGAGTGCGATTTTTCTAGAATCTGAGTAGGTATGCTATATAAAGGATAAAAAGAATATTTGGAACATCCAAACAGCAATTTTATGGGAGATGTTTTCAGAATCAACCAAGAGATTGTAATCCCCATGCAAATGAAATAAAAAATGACAGGACTTAAATCATCAGGACTATATAAGAATTTCAACTAGATTGCATCTTAATATTCTTTACCTATGTCATTTTTCACCAGGAGTCAGTTGCAAAAAAGATACTCCAGCATCTTTAAACTATTTTCATGATATATAATGGAAATATATAATACAAGTATATTATTTTTCATTTTAAAGCAAACAAAAAAATTCAGTAAACTGTTGTTGGCTGTGCTTCTGGTGATTAGACCAAGCTCTGTTAATACTTGCTACTTGTCCTAGTTTAGGTTTTGATCTATTGAATTATTGCATGAGGTTCTACATTCATTTAGGCTAAAATTAAGAGCTAGAGTCATACCTGTTATGCTTGAAATCAAGGAGGTGTGTACTTTATTCAACTTAACATCTTCTGTGTTAATGAGGATGGCATGATATCTAGGAACAATGCCCTGGAGAAAACACCAAGGAACTAGTCCCGTGTATTGATTACACACACACATAAAAATTATTCGAATTTACTACAATTTTATCAAGATCATATAATTTCTACAGCTTCACCTTGTATTTCATTACTAAGGACACTTGTAGCAAACAATCAAAATATTCTCCTTTATGCTGATGTTTTCTTTTCATTTTGCTTTTCATTCAGCAAACTGAGTTGTACTAATCTTCCTCAGCAACAGGAACACTTGGGTCTATTAATAGAACTAGATGTTCAACGTTCAGCTGTCAAATGATGCTAAGCACATTTCTTATTCCAGAATTAAACAGTAATGAAAAGGAAGAGAGGGTAAAACTTAATTTTTAAAAAATTAGATTTACACTAACACAGCGACTAAAAATGATGAGATTTGTGAACATCTCATGAATACCTCATGGTTCCTCTCGTGTTTGCAAAGAGTAGACAATAGGGAACCAGTCAAAGTCAGAGGATGAAACACATGTGTGAGATTCACAAGTCAATGAACTGGGTTTTAATGAGAGCTGCATGTGGTCATTCAGGCAAAAGTAGGGTTGTCAGTGATGCTTCTGTAAGAGCTTGCAGAACATACTGAGCAGGGTTTGAGCTCTGAAAATCCCACCCTACAGCGAGAGCCCTGGAGCCACAGGCAGTGCTGAAACACTCGCTGACAATCTGTAAGCAGGTCCTCAAAGAGCTGACAGACAACCGTGGACCCTCTAATCCAGCAGCTAAAAGTGCATCAAGACCTGGTGAAACTGAAACTACACTGCCAGGAACGGAAAAACAAAGTCAATGTTTAAATAACAGGGCGTTTCATGGTAAATCAGATAAAGTAGTCATCATTTCAGGCTTTTAAACCATGGCTGAATGCCTTCCACTATAAAAATTATAGGTCAACTTTAAGTCATGGTATGTGCGGTGTCTTATGATATATTAACAACAGAACTATTGACCCCTTCACTATCTACACATGGAGGTACTTGTTTCATTTTTTGAGGAAGACAATTTAAGATTCCCTATAATCTGAGTTTCATCCTTTGCCCTGCTGTCTTACTTCCTCACTAATGATTCCTCTTGAAGACCATCACGAACTCCATTGCCCGGCAGTGCAGACAAGCCCCAGTGCTTGCAGATGTCTCTTCCATGGGCAGAGCAGGAGAGGAAATCACTTCCATTTAAACAGAGAGAACTGGGTCTGTGGGTGAGTGTCAGGTCAGTCACGTTATGATTCTCTGGGAGCCATTGAGTCTTCCTACTGAAGTCCTCTTGGATTATTTAATCTAAAAACCAAGAAACAGATCTGGTATGAAAAGAAATGGGATCAGCACTGAGTGGTGTGATCCCAGGCCAGGGCTATGTGTCACTTGTGAGTTAAAACTTAGACTGTCAGCGAAGCTTAAAGGCGTCTCATCTCCTCGAGAACAAAATTAGGGTTGTTGTGCATGGTGTTCGGAAATAGCACAGTATGTAAATGCAATTAAACCAGCGTCGTTGATGACTCCGAGAGGCTATGCCAGCAGGATGAGCCTGTGGCTGGCTCTGAGTCCCTCCTTCCACTTCCCTTGTGGAGCAGCTACTCCCAAGGGAATGAGACGTGAACAGCCATAAAGATTACGGTCTTTTGCCCCTAGAAGCTGATGTGACTTTTAGGCTTCATCCCAGCATGGCCCCACGGTCAAGCCCTTCCTGTGCCCACCCTCCCACCATTAGATCAGCCCAGCGTCGGGTTCCCAGCACCACTGTACGATCCCCCAGAGTCATGGGAATTGAAGCGCTGAGGGCACACAGAGACCTTTTGCAGTTCCCCAAGGTCAGAACAGCTGTACCCATCTTTTTTTCTCAGATGTTTGCCCAACGTGCCTTTAAAAGCAGTTACAGTGCCGTGTATTTTCCCTGCTATAGGTTTAAGGCATCACCACTTTTTGGCCATCAGAGTGCAGATAACGCTGCTTTTTGCCTCCTCAGCACCCTCACATGTGTGCCATGACTCCTAAAATGACCAGCCACACTTTCCCACTGCTCCCCAGCTGATGCCTTCTCCAAAACAATGCCGTTCTTTGGACATCTTGATCTAGATACTCTTTCTCTTCCCAAAAACTGGTGTTGGAGTTAAGCCTGACTTGAATTTGAAATATTACTTTTCCTAAGGGCTGTGTAAACATATGCGGAAGGTAATCTCACCTCAGCTGAATTCAGCTATGCTCACGCACCCACAATTTTCTTCTGCTTAGCACTAGGCCTTCTTTTGAAATGGTACCACGAAGATGAGTAAAGGGTTTGTTATGTCAAAGAAGATGAAACCAAGGAGTAGGATGTTTTATTATATTTGCTAGTGTTCAATCACTGTGTGGGAAACAGAGATTTCCAAAACCACAGCATTCAAGAGGATTCTATAGACATCCCAACTACTTGACAACCAGTACAGAGATGGGCAGCATGTGAAGGCAGCGACATTTTAATAGCCAACCTTGCCAAAGACAAAGATCCACACTGAACTGTCCTACTTCAGAAATGTCTTTTTAGTACACAGAAAGAATATTAGAAAAACAGGTTAGATTGGGATGCGCTACTTTTATTGCACTCAGTTTGGGAAATGCACTGATAGGCAATTGCAAGTACTGATGAGATTACAGAGAAAACTGGAGAACTTGCAGGCATTTAGGGTCTTGTTGATCCCAGTAATGATAGCTGACAGGCATATAACAGACACAAATGACAGACAGAGCCTTTACTAGCTAAAGTCCTCTTAGAAGTTAACAAAAAGAGCAGGAAATAACAAAATGGGACTCGGTGACATGTAAGTGCATATATGTGGGGAGAAAGAAATCAGCTGAAACATCAAATAGGAGAAAGACAGTGAGAAAGCAACAATGATGAAGGAGGCATAAGTGAACTGCAAGAAGTGAATTTGATATAAGCCTGCGAAGCACTAGGAATAAAACTTACACTTTTTTAAAGAAGCCAGTACAATTTTGGACTGGAGACCCAGGTTTCTCTTGCTCCGGACTGCACGGGAAGCAGTTGTGAAACAGCAGCTCCTGACTTTTAGTATTTGCAGACTTTGCTCTCTGTGATGTTCTTCTCCTTCCACTTACACATTTCAGGGCTCATAAGCCTATTTGCATTGTCAAATATAAGTTTACATGTCTCTGTTCAAAGCTAATGATACATTGATTTCGCTCTACTTTCAGGTTTCTTTGGGCATTTTTATTCTAATCTGTTCATGTGTAATGACCAACGGCCCTTTTGAATGTTCTGCTAACACGCAAGACACATCTTTATGAAGCCTGTATAAACCAAGTTCAGAACATTTAGCTGAAGTTTGAAGGACTGGTGTTCACAAACCATTTCCAAAACACTCTCAGAAAGTTCCTTGTCTTTGGTGCCAGCCCTAATGGAGTTCTCATGGGTGTACTGAATATGCATAACTGTGGACTGAGCTTGATCTAATTTGACTTCTGCAGTGTGCAACACACTGAGAATGGAAAACATGGCTTTTTTTTTCCTCATTGCTTATGCTCTTGTATTGCTTTACTTCTCAGACTGAACTACATCCAGTTGAACGTCAGAAAATTTAGGCAAGTTAGAAAGAAGGAATAACATAATGCTAGGAAGATTTTGGCAGAGACAAGTGAGTTTTGGAGGAGAAAGCAATCACAGTGGGAACAGATTGAATTTGGTGACTTAAAGGCAAAAATGCGAAATAATAAGACAAATCCTAAATTAGTCTAGTCAGTCCTTACCCCTGCAGAAAAACCTCCAGTGATCTTCCAGTCCACTGTTTTACTAATGGACACTTAGAACTGGTTAGAACCCTAGTTTGCTTTTATTTCGGTAGTCAGACACCTGAACTCCTTCTAGAAAGTTGAGTTGAAAGAAAACATGACAGTGTTTCCTTCAATGTTAGTTGATATGGGAGATGATTCCCTGAAAAAAGCCTTTAGCTTGAGGAGTGCTGTCCTGGATGGATGTGAAAGCACAGAGTCCAGAAGCATCACTTTGTCACCGTCTGTTGTTAAGGTCTGGGAAGAATGTGTCATATCTATTTTGATCCAAGGTTGAGTGGTAAAAACAAATAATAAAACTAGCAATATGAGAAATCAAAACCTAAGCCTAGAAACAGGATTTGTCCAGATGGAGCTGTTCATTCTACCTGTATGTGTGACAGTTATTCTGCATAGTGTGAACAACCAGGTATATATAAGCTTATATAGATATATAATCATATAAATGTATACATATATATGTATTCTAAATCATCAACATGTCTACCAACAAAACTAACCAAACACAGACACCATTGCAGCATTATCTGTTTCTTCTGCAGGCAGCCCAAACACCTCTCTGAATGACGCTTGTACCTGCCACTCATTAGTAACTTTGTTGATCATAGCTGCAATATTTTTCTCCGTTAGGGTGGTTCTGATATGACCTGTTATTCACAGGGCAAAAACGTGGTCCCTGTGCTAAAGAACATTGAAGGAGCGTAAGTGTAATCACGGACATCTATTTCCTATTTGGGGCCTGGAGATGACTGATAATTGTAAAGCCTAATGTTAAATGTTAAATAATACTAATACAAACTCTGCTACTGATGGCATTGCCAGGTGGAGCAGCTGGGGAGGTTCTGCGAAGTGGGGCAAGAAAAGAAGGAGGTAAGGGAATCCAGGTCAGTTTGGAAAAGAGGAAAAAGTAGGATGATGTGCTGCAAAGGATATTAAGCATTATAGCAAGTAGAGTATGTTGGAAATCACGAAGATATTTTCAGAGTTTTCTCACCTCAGGAATCCCTTATTCTGTCCTTGATCTTGGTGCAAATTTCTGCTTGACATCAGTGGGAGACTCTCTTGCTGTCTTTATCAGCCCGAGGGCCGTCACTAAAAAGGACTTTGCTAATCGCTTCCCAGTGTCAATCACTGTCCAAATCATCATTGTTCTATTTAGAAATTGTACTCTTTCTGTCCATCCAATTTTACCCCCTTATTGATACATCAGCATAATGACAGCAGATTTTGCCAACTCTTCTAACCCAGAAAGACCATGGGCAACAGTGATGCAGCTTCTCCCTGCTCTTCTGCTATTAACAATATACCTTATTTCCCAAAGTGAGGGACCTGCAGGGAGCAGAAAGAATTTAATTTCTGCTTTCCCTCTATTTATGTTGCTAATGAAAGAGGCTCATGGACACATTCATTCTGGGACACAGACACCTCTTTTTTGAGAAATGGGACTGAGCTCACAGCTCATTTTTTCTGAGTAAAGACCAGTAAAGATAATCACACCTGTGGTCAAACCTCCAGGCTGCTGGCACCGTTCCTCTGGGGGGTCTACTGGGAGGCAGGGGAAGGTGTGTGACAACTTTAATTAATGCAAGGGCCTGTGCATAACTCCCTGTCTGGGAAGGGGACCAGCTGCAACCAGAAGGTGCTGAGATAGACAAGTATGCAGAGTCAACCAGCATATATACAATGTATGTAGCACACACCATACAGCTAGTGGCCCTTTGTTGAGGTCTTTTGGTCACAAAATGGCCAAGTTAGATGGTTTCTATGCCCACACCAGAGTGCTGCATCAACCGTGATAGTGGGAGGGCACAGAGGGACAGACTAAACCCCCTGAACTCCAATTCTTCTCCCTACTAGGTAAATACTGGCTCGAATCCTTTTTTTTGGCCTGTAGGCATTACTTTTGCCTTGCTTCATCACTGTGATCCTATCTCAGCTGATTTTGGGAAAGCAAATATCTACAGTGCTCACAAATGGCTTTGGGTTTATGCAGTGGAGACTCTTCCTAACAGCAGAGGGAAAGTTGTAGCTGTGAATAATAATTTAAAAGAAGCAGGTAATTCTATTTTCTACAAAGAATACAAAGAAGAAAAATTCCATGGACACATTTCTCAAACTGTTTTCCTTCCATCTCCTAAAAACCATGAGAAATTTTGCTAAGAAATGGATTTGTCAAAAATGTACAGGAAAATAAATCACTGCTTAGTATGCAAGTGACTGGAGCGGAGGAGTTCTGTCCTTCGCTGGAAACCTGAAGCTGGTATTGTACCCAAAATGGCACAGCTGGGTCTAGCGAACAGCCTCTGCCAACAGCATCTAAGAGTGGTTAATCCCTTTGGAAAACTGCTGGAAACACACACCTGTGATAACCTAACCAGCCACTGAGTGTCATCTTTGCTCCACAAACCCAGCTGAAAAATTACTTGTCTGACAGAAAGAAGAAAGGATGCTTGACTCTTAAGGAGAGCTCAGATATAACTGTTAGGACCCAGACACAATCCTAGTAAACTGGAGAACTTTAATTAACTCACCTGCTTTAATAACGCAGTGCTCAGCCTCTGTGTTCTGCAGTTTCTCTCTGATGTAGGGTAGGTATTTGATCTCAAAGATCACCGCTTGCTTCTAGAGGAGGAAAGGACTAAATTTCTTTCTGCTGTTGACTCTACTGCCCACAGCTGCGTTAAACTAGGGGTGGATTTGACCCAGTGACTCACAGGTCTGAGCTAATGGGCACCAAAGCAGTGCTTTTCTACCTTCTTCCTCATGGCTGGATTTCACAATGCAGCGATTGTTCTGTTTCCCTCCTCCTTAATTAATTGCAGTATATAATTCTGATTTGGCCTCTTTTGTGTTGCAACAGATAGCCTGACTTGTATGTCTTTCACTGAACATTGACCAAGGCTTTCTGTCCAAGGGTCAAACGCTACACCATTTGAACCAAGACTCTCAGTGACCATAACTCTCATAATGTACTCAGCCTCCTTCTCAGCTTGTGCTGGATGGGCTTTTGGGGGGCCCCAAGTCTGTTCCCTGCCAGGTCAGAGAATGCTGTCAAGACCTCAGGCACCTGCAACATATTTCATGGCTTGCAAGGAGACAAGCTGCACCTCTTCAAGTTACTCTCAGATGACCTGGGACTCTCAACAACCCCCAGCATGTGTCTCCCAGACTCTAGTTGCAGTTGCACAAAGTTGCACAAAGTCGTTTTCAGCTGCTCTGAGATGTTCAAGGTCATTTTCATCTAACATTAGTCTGCTGACTGCAAATATCTTTGCTTTTGCTTAGCTGCAGGACTCTCAGCACCCTGGTTCTCACTTCCTAATCCCTCTATCATCTCAAGATGATCCTCCTCTTCCTTGCTGTATCAAGAGGTACAGCTGAGCACTACTGCAGTAATCAAATTGTATTTATTGGTTTCTTGCTACTATATATATAAGCTGTTAGGAAGTTTGAATTCCTGCTGGGGCCGATCAGGAAATCGTTAGACTGAAGCAGAAGAAAATTAAATTCTAGAGGATACGGTTCTTCCTAAACTGTACCATAAGTATGGAGAAAAATATGGAGATTCATACAAGAGGAGGATCCTGGATGCCAGACGAAATTCTCCCTCAGGAACTTCTGATGGATGGAAGAACAGAATCATGGCAGTGTCTGTGTGCGTAATAGCCATTTCAGTTTGATCTGCGTATCTTCTGTGCTGATGTATAAAGAGTTACTGAGTTAGGACAGCAATTTAACAGTATCCGGTTTACCCCAGCAATTTATCTTTGGCTGATTAAAACCATAAACTCTGAACATCCAACGGCACTGCTGTTTTGCAAGAGGACAAATCTTGCTAAAATCTGAACAATGGTAGCTGAAGGTGCTTGAATTACAGGGCTTTCATTTCAGCCAGCTGGCAGCAGGCTCATCTCAGGAACATATCCCAGTGTTAGATATATTGGTCCAATCTCATGGATAGAGACTTTAAACTTGAAGTCTAGCTTTAATTTCTAGGTCATCTAATGACCTGTTGTCTCTCTTGTCTTGCTTACCATCCCAGTAAAACTTGCGAAAAGTCACGTGCTTAAGAATTAAGTAACATTAAGTGTGCTGAAGATTCGAGCATGTCAGATCTGTAGTACAAGTCCTCAGGTCTTAACTGGGGTGGAGGCAGTGACCTTGAAGTGGGCCTTAAGAGAATGTTTTATTGAAGCAACCAAGGAAAACACCCTGTCACCTTCAGAATGTAAGTTGTACAGTGACTGACTTTCAACCAAGGAATATGTGAATGCCTTTCTGCATCCAGTCTCTGGGCGGGTTGGGATATCTGTATTTCACAAAATCACATAGTAGTTGAGGATGGAAGGCACATCTGAAGCTCACCTAGTCCAATTCCCTGCTCAAAACAGGGTCAACTACAGCAGATTGCCCAGGGCAATGTTCTGTCAGGTTTTTAGTATCTTCAAGAATCATTTTGGCTGGAAGAGATCCTCGAGATGGAGAGTACACAATGTCTCTGGGAAAAATCCCATATTCAACCACCCTCACGTGCAAAGGTTTTTTTTTTTTTCTTACTTCAAATGCAATTTCCAAAAAAACCAAAATATGTTGCAACTTGTGCCTATTGCCTCCCTTGCTGTCACTGAACACCACTAAGACTCTGGCTCCATCCTCTTTTCTCCCCTGAACAGGTATTTATACACATGGATGAGATCTCCGTGATTCTTTTCTGTTTCCTGCTGAATGGTCGGAGCTCTCTCAGCCTCTCTTTGTATGACAGATGTTACAATCCCCTCATCACTTTCGCAGCCCTTGAACGGCCTTACTTCAGTATGCCCATGTCTCTTGTGTACTGGGGAGCCCACCACTGGACACAGCACACAGATGGGTCTCACCAGGGGTAAGCATAATTAGATCATTTTTTAAGGCAAGACCTAGAGTCATGTCACTGATCCAACAGCTATATGACAGAACAATCCAGTGTGGAGTTAAACACCACTTGCCTTCACACCCAAGCTGTCTCACCTAGAGCATTTTGTCATTATCTCTGATTACTTAGTTATAAAGATTTAAGGAATAAGGACAAAATCCCTGTCTTCTTGGTAAGCCTTAAATTGGTACAGAGCTTGCAATGCCGATATTAATAAAGGGCTGCAACAGTTCAGCTATTAATACATTTTCCCTGGCAGAGCTTAGCAGAATATGATGAATTCTGGGTAGAGTATGTTATGCTAATTAGCATAAATACAGGAAAGACCTTTTTCCCTTCTGAATCTGAGAATACTCCAAATGAATACTGTAGTTAGCATATGCACACAGGAACATAAGATTATATGTATCACTGGCAACATCATCTTATTAGCTACGAACATATGTTTTGTACAAGGAGAGGCTCTGGCTGTTAAAGGAAGGGCAGAATATTGGCAGACGAGGTGAGGAGAAGAAGCAAGAGATGGAGCTCTTTGGATATGGTTCATAGAGACAACCTTGGAGACTTCTTGGACCAAAACCTGCCAGTTTCTATACAGTATATAGAACAATGTCTTCAGGGTCTTTTAGGGGAAAAAAATGGCCCACGTCCCCCTTCTCCATCATAGTTATATCACTTAATTAATGTGAACTGCTTTTTTTCCTGCCTTCTAGTGAGACCTATCCTGCAAAGGAAAATGGGAAAAACCAAACCACCAAAAGATATCCTTCCCCCCAATATTCCAAGTATTCAGCTCTATATAAATGGACTGCCTTGTCTGAAATGTTGCCCTGTATCATTCCCAATAATATAATATCTCCATAGGAATAAATGGTTGTGGGTATATTTTTTTTAACTACTTCCTTGAAATAACAAATTTCAAAACTTCCAAAGCTTTTGTAATCAATTGACAGGATTGGCTGCTGTGTATGAAATTATGAAATATTTCTTTTAGAAAGATAACCAGGACCATGTCACAGCAGGAGCTGCAGTAGGATAATGAAGCACAGTCCTTCTAGCTACAAGACCAAAACAAAACAAAATGCGAATGCTTCTCAAATCACACATAGTGCACAGATATAGTAGATGTTGTTAAAGTCAAGGTCTTTATACCTTTCTCCTTTCTTTTAGTGTTCTTTAAGCCAACAAGGAGTTCTCTGCTATTGCGGTTATCCACATAAAACAGAGTTTGGCTCAAGCTTATTAATGACACTGATATAAACTGATATAATCACAAGAATCAAAAGTAGGGATTTAATGAGCAGTGGGAGTTTTGGATTTGAAGGCATGCAGGGGCATAAGGTTGGGCCAAGGGTAATCTCACAAAAGTGCAAGGGTCTCTATCACACACTGCTAAAATTTGCTCCTCTTAGTACCGTAGGTTTCAGTGAAACTTTTGTCAAGCATCTGGTGGAAAAGTCCATTAGGAATAGCGGAATTATTAGGTGGCCTTTGAATCAGGCCTAATGGAGAGGTTTTTCTATGCACTTGAGTTTGAATTGTAATTTCTCTATGAGTGCTTATGAGCAATTTTATATATGAGACTAACAAGAGGAAATAGAAACAAATGGACAGCAGAAGTTCCTTTGATTTTTCATCCAGAAACTGTCAGAAAAGTCTAGAGTTTCACATTTATTTTTTTTTTAAGAGTGAATCTTTCAATTTGACCTGTAGTGTGGTGCTGCATCATAAAGAATTAAGATGAATACAATATCTTCTATTATTCAGTATTACCCTGAAGATGCATCAAATGGAGTATGTTTTCCAAACACAGGATGGTCCGTCTGCTGTTACTTGTGTTGCAGTAAATTCTCTGGGGGATACATTATATGACTCAGAATCAGTTTGAAATAACGCAGTCCCGCTTGGTTCCTGGTAATCACATCGGAGATGCACTTTGCACCATGCTATGTGCAGAACGTCTTGTCTTATTCAGATCCCTCTTTTTAGCCTCTGTTTTCTTTCAAGTACACAAGACACAGGGGTAGGACAACAAAAGTTCAAGTTTTGGTGAGACAGCATTTGTGCCTGTGGTTCTAGCCTGCATGTTTGTAGTAAAAGGAATGTATGGATATGTAGCTACGCTGTAAGCCTGACTGCTCCAGGTTTATCCTTTCCTTTCCAGGTTGAAGGAGGAAGGAAAGGCAAGGCAGAACTGAATGTAGCCAGTAAGACAAAAAATGCTAGAACTTTTTTTTTAAACTAAATCTTAGATAACTTTATTTACAAAATACCTCTGTTGCCTATTCTTGATCCAATCAGTACAGACTTTTACATTTGATACAGCATAAGTGTGATAAAGGCAAAAATAATCTCCAAATTGTTTTGCAGATCAAATATCAACAGAGGTTGTCCAGAGAGGTGGTGGATGCCCCATCCCTGGAGACATTCCAGGCCACGCTGGATGGGGTTCTGAGCAACCTGATCTGGTTGAAGATGTCCCTGCTCATTGCAGGGGGTTGGACTGGATGAGCTTTGACGGTTCCTTCCAACCCAAACTATTTTATGAGTCTATGATCCTACGGTAATAAGTTGCAAAAGTCTTTGGCTATTAAGACAGATACCTCGGAGAACAAGTATTTCTCCTTCTGTTCCAGCAACATTTTATTGAATATCTCTATCTAGAAACATAATGAATGTCTTGAAGAGGGTCACAGAAGTACGGCTGTTCCAATCACATTCTCTATAATTTTGATTACTGGGATCCAAGCATAAGACCTGCTGTGCATGGATGCAGTTCTTTGAGCTTCAGGGTGACTCCTACAGTCCTAAAATTAAGTGGTCTAAGCTCCCTAACAGTTTTTTCAATTTAATTGTTCAGAGGCACATGAGGGTTTTTTGCATGTTCTAGAGATATTCTGAATATTGTACTTATTTTTGATTTACATGTGTTCTCTGTCAACCAGATAAAGTTAGGATTTCCTCTGTCTTGCTGGTGCATTGTAAACATTGGTTAAGTGAAGAGCTGGAAGTATTTAATTATTGTGATAAGATGAGGCCATTATATCTCATTGATTGTAGGTAGCTGGCTCTAGGGAATGCACTCCATAAGCATTTGAAGTGCTTTCCAGATACTAATTATTGCCACATCATTCCCATTTGAAGGTAGGGAAATTAAGGCGTGGATCAGTAAGCTTTGGGGCTTTCAAACATGGCAAATCCCAGTCTAGGGGCTGAAAACCCTACTGAAAATTTCCAATTAACTGCAGTATTTTATTCTTTCTAAGCTTGCTGGGAATCTGTTGGGGAAATACAGAGGTATTCAAAAGACCTGAATGAGGCCTTTTGGTTTGGCTAAGTCATCCTCACCCTCAGATTTCAATCAGTTCTTTTCATGCAGAGCTTCTGGTGGCTAATAAAGCTTGTGCTGTGATTTAAGGACAAATGTTGGAAACTGCGGGTCAAGCAGTTTGCTCCTCACCGTGCTGTGAGCTGCTGGGTGAGACCTGGGAATTCCAGATTCAGCCTCCCAAATCTCCTTCCCTTCCATCTTTCAGTCCCCAGTAGCAGCAAGTCACATTTCTGGTCCAGCACAGCTGTGTCACAGACGGAAATGCCAAACGGCAGCTGAGGCAGTGAGGAGGAACATGGGCTTCCCTCCAACGTGCACAAATACGTAGCATCTCGCTAATGCATTTAAATTAATGCCCTTGTAGCTTCCTGGTGAGGACAAAAATATCTTGTGGTGCAAGCACTTTCCCTTTTAGTGAACAGTGATGCCTCCAAAGAATGAGGTCTTGACAGTCTGAAAGAATTAAGTCTCTTTTCAAGCAGAAAGGTCAGCTACAGGTGAAGGACCTGAACCGAGAATGCCTTTAAACTGCTCTGTCACTTACCTCCATGATGAATTTCTGTGAGTTCTTCCTCCAAGGCTAGATATATTTAGACTCTCTATGATACATCATTCTTTTAAGGGCGGAATGACTGGGCCAAGGTATGAGCAGATCAGCTGTAATTTGGCCTGAAAGTAGACAGTGATCTGGCAAAATGGATCCTCAGCTGCAACTCTTCCCCTTAGCTCTTTTTTCCAGTAGTAAACCTGCCTTTGTTGACTAACTGGTCTCTGCAATGAACTCTGCTACATTCACAAGTGCCACCAGGACTCGAAGGAACAAGAAAACCTCCAGGAAAATATTTTAACACATTTAAATCTCATAAATTGGTGAGATTCAAACATAGGTTGCACAAGCCTGCTGAACTGGAGGCTGTAGTATTCTCCTCTGCAAGCAACAGCAAAGTCTTGGGATGGGTTCTGGTCCTTGCCAAGAACTCACACTTTGGCATTAAAAGAAAGTGGTCTTTTCCAAAGCAACCTTGAAACCATATTCCCCTCAAGGGACCAAACCTTTTTTTTTTTTAACTTGCCTTTTTTTTTCCATATGAAATTGGAAAAAATGGTTTGCAGTGCTCTTCTGGAGCTTCAGAAAGGTGCCTGACCCCTGCTCTGGGGAACTGTCCCCACTGGGATCACACACCGGGACTGCTTAATCCCCATGGCAGAAAACAGAGGCATCAGATCCTCCAGGGTCTTGCCTTGCATGTTCTGCGAAGAAAAAAATGTAATCTTTTTTACTTTAGTAGAGCAAGGACCAGCTTAGATAACCAAAAGCTGCGGCTACAGCAGAGTCAGAGGTCATTTCTCTGGAGGCAGAATTCAGCTCGTTTGTGCACCAAGGAGGAAACCACAGCACCCTGAACTCCAGCTGCTCAAGCAACAGTTTTGGTCATCATCAGTCTTTGGTGGGTGAGGTTTTGGGTATCTGAGATCATTAAGATGGTACAACTGCACTGATGGATTACATTATAAACATAGGGAGAAAGAGGTGTCCCATTGGAAAGGAACAAAAGCTGGGGTTTGGATGCTATCAAGTTGCTGAATGCAGAGCAATGCAGTAAAAAAACAGTCATGCAAATTCAACTTCATCAAAGAACATCATGCTGCTTCAACAGTACTGCGAACAATCTCAAGGCTTGGAAAGGACACTGGGAGCAATTTGTTTCTGTCTGGTCAAAATACTGCATTTTGGCTTTGGTCAGATTTCTAATTTAATTACAACTGTTTTGAACCCCTGAAAGAGAACTTTGAAATGGTAAAACACACTCTTCAAATGAATCTTAAAATGAAAATTTTTTACCCTGTCTAAGCTTCTACTAAAGAGGTAAAAGCCCTCCACTTAATTTTATCCTTGTCATCATTTTCCTGCTAACATGTTCTGAGTTTGACCAAAAAAAAGTTTCCCCTCAGCTCAGCTTGAAGCTCCATCATGAACTCAAGAGGCTGAATCCACTAATATCGTGATTCTTTTGTTCTTACAGTTTACTAGAAACATCTACCAAAAAATGCAGCATCAGGGTTCATCATGAACCTGGATATTAAAAATGATCTGCCTAACACAGACAATCGAGCTGGAATTAAGTTGAAGTGCTCTTCAATTTGGCTTCAGCCTCTTACAAAACAATCTCCAGCCACAGTCAATGTCCAAACATCTGCTGCTGTGAAAATGAGGTGGGACAGCTCGATGAACAGACAAACACGCGAGGAAGAAAGATTTTGTTTTTCATCAAAAAGTCAGAGAATAAAACGGATGTTTAGCTTGGGAGCCCAGGAGGCTATGAAATGCATCACGTCTTCCCAGTTCACAGGCTCCACAGGTCAGCAAACAGGTATTTGACTGGCTGGGAATGGCCTGTTCAGTCCCTGCTGCTCGGTGGTGCTGCCCTGGCCAGCCGTGCGTGGTGTCCTCAGTGCCCAGCCCAAGGAAGAAGCGGTGCCCTGGTGTAAACCTCCCTGAAGCTCTGAGCATGGGGACTGCTCATAAAGTGAAACCTTGAATAATGGTTTGCTTAGCCTTTTAACAACTTCTTACTAATTTTTTTCATTTTGTTGTTTTTATTTTGTTAAATTGAAAAAGAATCAGCTTTCAAACAATTTTTAGTGAACAAAAAGTTATTTGCCTTCTGTCCCAAAACTTGTTTCCAAGAAAGAATAATAATAAAAAGAAAGAGCTTAACTTATCACATATTGATTAAAAACTTGCTTTCTCTTTTCTAATCAGTTTGTACCATTCAAAGGAAAACTCTAAGAGACTCTCTAACATATCGCTGAAGGATTTTCGTGGATTTATATCCCTAGCAAAGTTTCCAGGTGTCAGACCGCTACCCTCGTATCTGGGATGTGTCCACTTCACAGCAAGCCCTGAACTAAATTACCAATGAAATAAATGACAGTAACTTTGGGGGCTGAAAGGAACCATCTGGTGGAGATGAGACTAACAGATGTGCTTTCACGGTCGGTACCTCAATCCACATACTTAAGAACTGCACTGCTATCTGCCTCCCTGTTCACCTGCTTATTAATAATGTAGCATTTCTGTTCCTGCAGTGACGAGGGATCCTATTGATCATGCCAGGCCCTGGGTAGTGCCAGACTTTGTAGTCTCAAAGCACTAAAGCCCTAATGTTCCAGTGAACTCTGTGCACTGGCCTTGGAAGAAAATGAAACACAGGACCAAGTCTTAAGGAACCAAGACAAACATCTGCTTCCTGTATGGGACACAGAGTAATGTTGATCACAGCCACATAGGGTACAAGTAATAGTAGGAAAAGAAAGCAAGATCTTTTAAATACTACACCTATGTATTAGTTGCCAAATTAACTCTTCTCCTGAACAGATGAGTGCAAATCTTATTCTTTCCTGCTGTGTCTTCTAGACACGCTGTCTCTGATCACAGTTACTTTGGATTTTCTATTATGAAATCAAGCTAAGCAATAATATGATTTGAGCAGCACATTCATATTGTCATTGGATGGGTACCCTGGACTTACCCAGATTCACGNAAGAAAGAATAATAATAAAAAGAAAGAGCTTAACTTATCACATATTGATTAAAAACTTGCTTTCTCTTTTCTAATCAGTTTGTACCATTCAAAGGAAAACTCTAAGAGACTCTCTAACATATCGCTGAAGGATTTTCGTGGATTTATATCCCTAGCAAAGTTTCCAGGTGTCAGACCGCTACCCTCGTATCTGGGATGTGTCCACTTCACAGCAAGCCCTGAACTAAATTACCAATGAAATAAATGACAGTAACTTTGGGGGCTGAAAGGAACCATCTGGTGGAGATGAGACTAACAGATGTGCTTTCACGGTCGGTACCTCAATCCACATACTTAAGAACTGCACTGCTATCTGCCTCCCTGTTCACCTGCTTATTAATAATGTAGCATTTCTGTTCCTGCAGTGACGAGGGATCCTATTGATCATGCCAGGCCCTGGGTAGTGCCAGACTTTGTAGTCTCAAAGCACTAAAGCCCTAATGTTCCAGTGAACTCTGTGCACTGGCCTTGGAAGAAAATGAAACACAGGACCAAGTCTTAAGGAACCAAGACAAACATCTGCTTCCTGTATGGGACACAGAGTAATGTTGATCACAGCCACATAGGGTACAAGTAATAGTAGGAAAAGAAAGCAAGATCTTTTAAATACTACACCTATGTATTAGTTGCCAAATTAACTCTTCTCCTGAACAGATGAGTGCAAATCTTATTCTTTCCTGCTGTGTCTTCTAGACACGCTGTCTCTGATCACAGTTACTTTGGATTTTCTATTATGAAATCAAGCTAAGCAATAATATGATTTGAGCAGCACATTCATATTGTCATTGGATGGGTACCCTGGACTTACCCAGATTCACGTTTGCAATGTTCCAATGGCTGCGGCTTCCTGGGTAGGCAGAGGGTTGCTCCAAAGCAGAGCCTTGCGACCTTGTTATGACTACATCCTAATTAGCTGTTTTGAAGAAAAACAACCTTATTGGTAGTAGAAAAAGGATGCTCTGATTGTGAAGAATCCCACATCGTTCAAGGTGGGAGGTGTGGACATTTACTGTCCAGGAAAGAAATATACAATTTGGCAGATTCCTCATGCATCCCTTGTTTGGTAAGCTACAAGCACTATGCTATAGCTGGAAGCTGCAAAATGAGTATAGTCATGCTATAGCTACTTGCCTGAAGTTGATGTTGGTACTGTGCTGGTTGATCAACATTTATCTTTGTGCAATAAAGTACAACTTTCTACAATCAATGGTAATCCATTTTTCGTACTGAAAACTAGCACACAGAAAGTGCTAATTATGAAATAGAAAGGCAACATTTGAGAACAAGAGAAACCATAGATCGGGGAGCACCAGTCAAAGCAGATGTGTGTATTAGGGCAGGTTGGTTCAGCTGCAAACCAAGTAGAAAAAAAAATCTGTGAGCTCCTGGTGTTGTGCAGCTCACTGTTGTCTTCAGCATCAAGAGACCAAATGGGCAGGAAAGATGTGCATGCCTGTGCAGAAGAATGTCTGCCCTGAGAGAAGCCATCTGACAATCGGGGTATGTGTGCGGTGTCAACTTGAAAGCTTTTTCAGGTCACAGGGCAATTTCTTTCTGTGCTTGGGGAAGGTGATAAGTGGCATCACTGAAAGACGGGATTGAATTCTTGCTGCCACCAAAGGCAATGGACAGAAATCTTGCCCACAGGATCACTGCCAGCCCACAGGCTCCTTCAAAGGATCTTGTTCTCTCAAGGGCTGTATGTGAAACAGGGATGGGGTAACTTTGCAGACTAGGTTTGGGTTCCACATATAGCTGATAGCTGTGAATCATAGTGGAGTTCTGGGTTAAATTCCTTAAAATTAAAATATGTAGTGGGTACTTTGATCAGTGCTTTGTGTGGCTGGGTGTTCAGAAGTAAGAAATGAGGTAATAATTAATCGTGGAGTCTCCAGCCTTGGAGATATTAAAGATTCATCTGGACATGGTCCTGGGCAACTGGTTCTAGATGGTCCTGCTAGAGCAGGGGGGTTGTAGCAGGTGACCTCCAGAGGTTCCTTCCAACCTCAGTCAGTCTGTGATTCTGTGAATCCGTGAGTCTGTGATCCTGTGCATATCTGAAGACTGCTTCCTATCCACCTGGGAGAACTCCAACTGAAGTTATCAGAAATCTACTGGAACAGGACTATTGAGTGTTATAAAGCAGACTGGACCATGATGCTTGCCAGCCAACATCACCATTTCAATTTGTGTGATGCTTTCTACAACCACTTATGGGCCTGCTCAGAGCTGGTGGTGAAATTGTACAGTATTCAGTCATCCTCATATTTTATCAACAATGATGGAGCCCGTGTCATGGAGAAACACAATTCAGGCACCAAAGACACTCAAAGCAAAGGCCTCTTTTGTCTTGTTCCACCGGAAGGGACTTGACTGAAGAATTTGCTGTGAAACAGTTTATAGCAATTATAAATTGATATTCAAAGTTTTCTCCTGTATGTAACTACCCTTCCTCTCTCTTTTCTATTTCAAATCATGCCATGTGGCCATTCCTAGTCTGCATAAAGTTAGAAGCATCGGATAAAGATTTCCAGAAAATACCCCAAAGAGATACCGGTTTGCTAAGCCAGGCTGCTTCCTTGTTTAAAAGTAGACAGCATAAAGGAAGCAAATGGGTAGGTTCCCTGCTAGACACATAATTGCTAACATGATTTCTTCAAGTCTGAAGGCAAAGAGGGAATTTGGTAGAAGGTCTTTGTAAAAGCAATTGCAGGCTGCACCTCCTAGTATCTCTAGAGTGACCTCATTTGTTGTTGAATCCATAGCATGATCAGATTTCCACTACTAACATTTCAATTTGTTATTCTGATGCTAAGCAAAAATACCCAATTGATACTCACTTAACAGGGAGAAACTACACTGTGTTAGGCACAATCTGGAAGCTTAAAGCTTATCTGAAAATAAATGGAAAAATTAATTTCGGTCATTAATGATTACTTTATATATTTCTCAGAGTTGCCAGCTGTAGCGATGAGGGTTCAAACATCAGGATTTTGGGCTGATCCTGTGATGTCCCAACACCTGGAAGCGAGACTCTCACCTTACTTTCATTCATTTACTGTCAGGAGGGAAAGTGAGAATTTCCAAGTGGGTCAGAAAAAGTTGTAAAACGTTGTATTAGACGAAGGGAAGCAAAAGACCAATGATGACCCATCTTTATTTGCTTGCTTTCATTCCCTGAAGAACCACACTATTTTGTCAGGCAGCCATTTGACTTTTAATGTTACAGTGCTGCCATGCCTTGTGTGCTAAAGGGACATGCCTGGAAATGAATCGTGGTAATTCAGATCCAAAAGTCTGAAATGGTTTGCTCTGTTCAGTAGGTTGAGGAATAAAAAGATTTAGGACAAGTATATTTTTCAAGAAATTCGAGGACTAGAAAGGTCAGAGCTTGCCAAAGTCCAAGGTTTGGAGCTGCTGATACAATGTACGAACTTTGCTGGCCGAAATCCCTCCTCCTGTCTCAAAGACAAGGGCTGTGCAAAATGATGGGACAAGATTATGGATGCACACATGCTTTGTGCACTGTGCCATGGATTCAGTAAGATGAGCAGAAGAGAATTACGGATGCTCTTTTGATTGGTTTGCAACGATCTTTTAACGGCATTGAGACGGTGTGAAGCTACGGTGTATTGATTTTCTTTTGTCCAAGCAGTAATTTGTAGTGGTGGAGATTTATTTGTCTCTTTATGTTTTCCATGATGCTGGGAGGCAGTGAGACCAGTGGCAGCTGGCAGTTGATTTCCCATTTCTATGGGTGGCACAAGCGGTCACCTCTTGTGCTCAGGGGATCGTTGAGTGCCGGGGGACTCAATGCTTCGGGAGAGCAGGGTTGGCATGGGTGATTTCAGTGGACTCATTCCCACCACTGGCAGGCAGTGATATTGTCTGCTGGGTCAAAGCTGCTGCAGTTGCAGTCCAGGGAACATTGGACCTGTCAGCTCTCAGACCAGGGGACCTGTCCTGGTAACCCTGTCTCTCAAGCTTTGAGATTTCATGTACATCTCCACCCATCTTGCCTCAGCAGATTTAAAGAGTAGACGCTGATTTCAGTCTCCTGAATAAGACTCTTGTGTGTCCTGCTGCCTGGCTTGGTTTCATGCAGTTCATGCAAAGATCTGAAAGCCAGGAGGTGATATTTTGATCACTTTGACCATCTGTAGATCACAGGCCATAACTTCAAGTTAAACTAGGCCATAACATTTAAAAATAAAGATCAAACCTGCAACACTGACTCAAGACCAAGTTCGAGAGCGTTTCATGCCTGACTAGGCTGTTGCACTGATTGGCTGTTAGGCTTCATTTTGTGTTAGTTTAGCACGCAGAAGCAATAGCCACAGCTTAGATTCCCTCAGTGCTAAGCCCTAAGATACAAGCCCTAAAAAACCAGCTTGACGTTCAACTGTAAGAAGGAGGACATGGATGCACAGAGGAGAGAGGAACTGGTTAAGCGTATCTATGCTACTGAACACTGAAGTCAGCGTCCACGAGATAGGTTGGATGTTTGAACAAAGTGGCTGTGGCAGCACAGAGCTGTGTCTGGGATAACAATTCCTCAAATCAACCCCCATGGGTCTTCAGGTCTCTTTTACTGCTAGAAGCTTCTACTGCCTGAATTGCTTGGAGTATCAGTGTTGCCCTCTGTGCTTTCACTGTCTCTTTGGCATTCATCAGTAGGTGCTTCCAGACTGTGCACAGGCATAGTTCCTCCTCAAAGCCTTTGGAACTTCAGAGGAGAGAGCATGAGGGTGCTTGTTGGAGCTTCTACCAAAGGTTGAGTAGAGGTTGGTGGTAGAGACCAGCTAAAAATGCTATTAGATCTTGTCACCCTAAACGAGAAATGGGAAGCCTTGATGCACTTCAAAAATTTTATTTGGTAAGACAGATGATCCAGCAAAAGGATAGAAAGAGAGGGGCAACAAAATTCAACACCACTTTTATGCTTACACTGGAACTGAGATTCCACTTCTATTATTATATAGATTCACTCGTCGTGTGCTGGGTCTTGTTATATAGAAGACTTCTAGGTCAAGAGGTCCTCTAGCTTCAAATCTTTAATCTCAGGAAACGACCCCTGGGATTCTGCTCTTTAGCACCTTCCTCAAAGCATGTCCTACTAAAGTAGGACATGCCATTTTAAGGACAATTTCACTCACACTATAGACAGTGTTGCTTTCTGTTCC
Organism: Pampusana beccarii; assembly: GCA_013399365.1. Classification (NCBI taxonomy): domain Eukaryota; kingdom Metazoa; phylum Chordata; class Aves; order Columbiformes; family Columbidae; genus Pampusana; species Pampusana beccarii. The sequence continues at coordinate 324,543 of VWYH01010862.1, read as the reverse complement.
CAATTCCTAGATAGTCCCCTGACTATTTTTTCAAGTACCAAATCTCTGTTCCTCTGTCACTGAAGATCATGAGCATCTGTTTGTCCGTTTTGCTTCTGAAGTCTTTTGCAGAGTAACTAGTTTTCCATTTCCAGTTTTCCTTCTTGTAAACGTGATCCAGATGTTCCAACTGAATGTTCATGTGACTACTAAAACACACTCTGTATGTTCATGTGTGGTTTACCAAGCACTCCTGTGCTTTGTCATCCACAAGAATCCAGCTGATCTATGACTAAGCCAAGAGAAAACCATGTTATCTTCACCGACAGATTTAATCCCTTCCTATTTTCCTCTGATTTTAGACTATAATTTCTCCAACTGATTGAGTTTTCTGTTTGACAAGGGCCAGTCTAACCTACTCGAAGATGCTTATCCATGGTCTCTCTGCACGGTCCCAGCAGAGTCTGTTACAGCCTCCTGGCTTCAAACTCCAGCTCGGCAGAAGCACTTGCTTTTGATTACAGACATCTCCAGTGTCAGCCAAGGAGGTGGATATCAAACCTGTGCACGTTGGATGCTGCCAGCAACACATCATAAATAATAGTAATGGAGCATAATTGCTCATCAAGCCAAATCATAGCCTGGAGTGCTCCATCTGGCCAAACTCCCGTTGACGTCAGTGGGAGCTTTGCCAGCCGGTGTGCAGTAGGACTGGGGTCCCAAGCAGTGGTACCAGCACCTGCAGTACCACCATTAGGGGCTGATTCAAATCCCCTTGAAACCTCTGGCTGGTTCTGCACTGATTTAGCAGGCTTTAGCTAACTCCCCTTGCGTTACACTGCATCCCAGCCAGTATGGCTACAGCTGCACAACAGTTATCCCAGATGGAGAATTCCTGACGCTGAGTGATGGGATTTTGAATTTAGAGAGGAGATGGAAACTCTTTCCTATCGAGTCTTAAAAGGTGTTTTGTATGGGGGTGGTTTGGGACTTGAAAATATCCCAAACCCCTGGCTTTTGCAGGATGCAACTGAAAAAAAACCCAACATTTAACTCATGTTAAAAAGTCTTGTGTCCCTAGTGCAAGGGCTACAAAAGCCAAACAATCTGATGCACCGGTCTATCAATCACCCATTGCTATTTGACATTGCTAAAACCTTTTGCAAGTGAAAATAATTTACTGCCCCCACCTCCGTGAAAATTATTTACCATCCTCCTTTTGGTTTGAACATTTACTGTTGTGGTTCAAAACTGCGATGGACTGGGTAGCTATAAATTTTCTTTCCTTCCTCCTTCTCCTCCCACCTCTTCCTATGTAAGGCTGGATGAAGGTTAAGGCATAGGATGTTACCTGAAGTTAAGTGCTCTATTCTCAGTGCCCCATACATCCTCGCTAATGCTTATAGCTCCCCTGTGGTATTGGGAAGTATCATCACTATTGTTCTGAGGTAGAACAGGAGCTGGAGAGAGATAAATGGCCTAGTTATCAAAACTTCCTAGCCTCCCACAGCCCTCCCTGGGAATACAGCTATAAATGACATTCAAATGATGCTGATAGATGTTAACAGAGCAGGGAGCAGAACGCGTGCGCTGCTGGTGCTGCTCTCAGGCCAGCCGCTTCTTGCTGATAGTGTCATGGAAATCTCGGCTAACCTGATGCTGGCTGCTGATATGATAGCTGTGTGGGTGAGATACCTCACATCTGCTTGTGGAGAAATCCCTCGGTGTTGCAAAGATTCAAAATCAGATGGTGACTGAGATGTATTAATGCTGGAGCTTGCAGAGCTGAAGGCAGAGGTGTTTTCTCTTCTTTGACACAGAATCTGCACAATTTGGACCTTCAGAGGGTCAAATATTGGAGGGGAAACAGCCCTTCTTCCACCCAGAGTGCAATGACAGAAGTGTCATTTTTGAGTGACCTGGGACATTTCCAATAAGGGTCTATAGTCTCGTCTAAACTCTGCAGCCTTGTGGTGGGTCCAAAAATCATCTCCAGGATCTCCCTTTCCATCTGCTGTCCTTCCTGGTGTGTGAAACAGGAGGACTGCTCAGATCACAAATCCCTTGCAGAACGGAGCAGGAACAGCTAGAGTAGGTGGCAAATCTGCTCCTCTTATGAGTCTGGAAGGGCTCTTGGCTGTCTTGGCGCCTCTTCAGGAGATACCAGGAAAATTCCCCCATCTGGAGGTGGAGGAGGACCTCTCATGAAAACAACCAGCAATCTGTAGGGTTATGTTTTTTTGGCCTTAAAAAAATAAATTTAAAAAAATACATTTTATTATTTTATTTTACTATCTGGAAAGAAAGGAAGGTTAGATTCGACCCTTTGTATCCTCCCAAGGTGTAGCTATGCAAATGTTCAGCCCTGCAGGCGGGGTTTTACTCAAGAGCAGCTCTAAGAGGAGGGGGGCATGTTTCTGGTGTGTTGTGGCAGAAATCCCAGGGCATCAGGTGTGCAAGGCACTCAAAAGCTTTATCCTCCCATCTTCCTTGCCGTCAAAATCGCATCCCTTCAGGACCTAGGTCCGAGACTGGGCTGGGGCGCTGGTACACACGCTGAGGAAGAGGAGAGGGAGTTCTCAGGTCCGCGGGGTTGGGGCAGATCCCCTCGGGGCTGCAGCTGGGCTTGGTCCCCGGCGCTGCTCCTTCCAGTAGCCACCCAGGTGGGGACCGCAGCCCGGGCTGGGGCAGGAGCAGTTTCGCCCGCAAGACACCCGTGCAAAAAGCTGCTCCCCGGGGGGCCTGGGGGATGCCCGGGCGTGCTGCCCCCTAAACCCCCACCCTCGGCGGGCGGAGGCTCCGGCTCGGCTCGGCTCGGCTCGGCTCAGAGCGAACCGCATCGGCAGGCAGCGCCTCCAGCCGCCCACCCGCCGCCTCTCCCGGCATCCTTCATCCCCATCCTCCGCTCCTTCCTGCTCCGGCGGCGAACGCAGCCCCCCGCCGGGGGCCGGGGATGCCCTCCCCCTCCCCTCCCTCCCCTCCAACCGCAGCGGGGAAGGGGGGCTGTGATGCTGCAGGGGGATCCCCGGGTGTCGAGCGGGGTCTCCCCTTCCGCCGGCTGCCGGGATCTCCCCGCTCGGCGCCGGCGGCCCCAGCGGCAGCAGCTGAGGGCTGGCAACTGGGGGGGCGTGTGGGGGGCAGCCCCGTGGCGGAGGGCCGGCGCCGGTGCCCCACGCACCGTGGATGACTAGACACCCGGGGCTGGGGGAGCGGGAGGGCGGGCGCCCGGCTATTTGCTGGCTGCATACAATGGGCCACTCCCTAACGTGAGGGCTTGGGGGGAGGCAGGAGCTGGGAGGAGGAGGAAGAGGAGGCGCGGGGGGGGGAGGGGGGGAGGGAGGAAGGGGCTCGGGCAGCGGGCTGGCAAATAAACTCCCCGAAGATTTCCCTC
>VWYH01010862.1:278692-321135 GCA_013399365.1 Pampusana beccarii | reverse complement strand
CAACCTTTTTTTTTTACCCCCCCTCCCGCCACATATATATATATATATGCATATATATATATGAACATATGAAGAAATAATTTCTGGGGAGGAGGGGCGCGGAGCTCGGATCATGGCCTTGGGGCTCCCGGGGCTGCCGCCGCCGATCTGCAGCTCGCCTCCGGGGCCCGGCGGNGCGGCGGCAGCGGGGCGGCGGGGGACGGCGAGCGGCGTTGGCGACCCCGAGCAGGGCTCGCTGGCCCTGGGCACCGGCGCCGACCGCGACGGGACGCTGCTGCTGGAGGGCGGCGGGAAGGAGGAGGGCGGCAAGCGGAGCCCGCCGGGGCTGGGGCTGCTGGCGAAGACCCCCCTGAGCCGGCCGGTGAAGCGGAACCACGCCAAGTACCGCCGCATCCAAACTTTGATCTACGACGCCCTGGAACGACCCCGCGGCTGGGCGCTGCTCTATCACGCCTTCGTGTGAGTACGCGGGCGCGCTGCCCCCCGCGGAGCGCGGAGCGGGGCTCCCCCGGGGGCGCGTCCCGGGGCGGCGGGGTCTGCCCCGTAGGTTGCCCCGGGGAGACGCGCCCGGGGCCGCCGTTTTGCTTTATCATTCTCTCCGTAATGCGCTCCGGGGGGCTTGCTCCAACAGCGGTGGGGATGGCAAGGATCTTACTGTGGTTTGATGCGGAGTGATTTTTTTTTTTTTTTTTTTTTTTTGCGAACCGAGCAGCGTCTTTTAAGTCTGTGTATCTCTCTTGTAAGTACGCCCGCGTTGCCTTGGGGCGGCGTGCCCAAGTCTGTGTGTCTTAGACCTAGAGAAGGGATGCCAGGAAGACCAGGCTCTGAACAGTTTTAGGGCTCGAAGTGCTTAAGGGGACACTGCCGGCTTCAGTTCAGCCTAGAGTGTTCGTGTGTGGCTCAGTTAGCTGCTGTAAACCCCGAGTGAGCGGCTCTTTCAACAGCTGGAAGTGTCAAATGAAAACCATCGGGTTTGGGTCCAGTAAGCATCACCCTGCAGTGCGTGAAACCCGAGCATTGCAGCACTGCTAACCAGAAAGTTAAACTGGCCACAAGCAAACTGAGACGAAACAAACTCGTTCTGTGGCCCAAAGGGTTTTCGCATTCCTAAAGGATTCTGTTCCTTTAAGTTTTAGTAAGAAATATCGAAAAAATAAATTTGGTTACGACATATAGTGAAGTTGGCAGAGTCCTATCAAAATAAATGTGGTCTTCAGTGTTGTGAATGTGTTCAAAAAGCCAAGGGATTATCAGTGATCATGGTGTTACTGTTTTCCTTCAATGCTACAACATGTACAGAGCTCTATGTGACAGAGGATTTAAGCAGTGTTTTCTGAAATTGGTTTATTTGCCAAAGACAAACAAAGTGCTCCAGGCTGCATGGGCTGTGAGCCTGGAGCTGGATCTTGGGCAGTCCCGGTCATTGGTGTAGCCTTTGCACTCGCAAATAAACACCTTGAGTGTATGCAGGGCTGTGATTTTACATTCAGGCAAATTTCTTATAAATATTTTCAGGGATTTAGCTGTGGCGAGGAGTAAAAGGCAGCATTCACTACTGAAGTGCTGCTGAATACCACTCACTCCTTGCCGCTCCTCTCTTTTCAGTGGTTTCATTGAGTGTGTCTTGGGATATAAGTTCCTGCTTTCCAGCCTCATTTCTGTGAAAATGTGGACATTGGATGCTGTGCCACTTTTTCAGTTCTTTCACCCCTTTTCGCCATAGGAAAACTTGTGCTAGCCAGCAGGGAGCGACAGCGTTTGGGTGTGTTATGCTGGGAAGACTCTTCGGGCTGAAGCTTGCTGTTCAGTTGTGCTCACTATTACATAACGCTGCTTTTTGTTGGGGAAAGCTATGTCTGGATGGAGGGGCATCCCGTCCATCTTGCCTTGGTCAGCTCACACACACTGCACAAGTGAGGCCGTAGCACATGTCAGAGTGTTCTGAGCACTTGGCATCTTTCTGTTTGGGGACAGCTGTGGCAGCTGGGCTGAGTCCCCAACTGGGCTCATGTCTGGATATAAGCAATAGGACAGCGGATGAGTCTAGAGAGGCTCAGGTGAGCTGAGAGATTCACATTTATTTACAACGGTGTAAGAATGTCCAAGTTACAACATTCATTTTAGATTGCTCTCTAGGTATGTGGTTAACCTTAACGTCCTTATGTGATATGGATCACAGAATGGGAAAATAAACCACAATATATTTGTAAGGTTGGATCCTTCTTAGGAGTGGATCCGATGCTTTATGTGGACAACTTCTCTTTGGTGCAAAACACTTTCAGGAATGGAAGTAAAACCCACAAGTCTGGACTGCCAGCCCAGCATAGACACCCTGTCCCAGGACACACAGGGGGCTCAGCAGTCCAAGGCCGCTGTTGGCCACACTGTGTTTCTGTTCAGTCTCAGCTCCTTCTGAAGTCAGTAGAAGTCGCGGGCTCTTATCTCGCCGTAGGATCAAATCTGACAAAATAAATCTGCTGAAAGTGAAGGAAGAGCATGCTGAGTTCTTGCTGACAGGCTTCAGAGCTTGTTCCTGCGACTGGAGAACGAAGACCTGCTCGAGAGCAGAAGTGCAGTGGGGAAAAAGCACCTAAGCTGATATCCAGAGTCTTTGTTCTTGCTTTCAAATGAATTGCCTTTTAACCTTTTTCCATCTGAAAAGGAGTCTTTCCAGGTGCTACTGTGACACTGCTTACTGCCATCCCAGTGGTCCCCCAGTGCTTCTTTTCACACTACAGCAATTACACTTTTCCTTGGGTAGGTGAGAGACTGCCAGCCTTCCCATAAAATCTACAAATTTGATGTTGTTTTAACTATGAAGAAAAGTCTCATTTATCCTAACGACGAGTCACACTGTCTGGGTCTTCTGACTAACTTTGCAATAAATACCATGCAAACAAATTAAGAGTAAGAAGACTGCTCTGATATACAAAAGTAACCCCAGAGAATAAACAGCTGAGGGTCAGAATGAATTGCAGCATGGGTGAATGTGATGGATTTCTTATAGATCCAAGCATTCAGAAGTGTTTAGGGAAGAACTGATTTAAAGGACTCTGGTATCTCAGGATTTAGGAGGTGGGAAGCTGGTGACGGAAGAGGGTTGGCAACTTTCAGGGCACACTGAGGGTGTTGTGTGGGGACAGAAAGGGACTTTGCAAAGGTCTTTGCAGGAGTTTTGGATGCCAGAACTTTTAAAAGGGTGGTACAGATGGGATCTCATTAAATCATACAGTGATGCCCATATGGCTGCAGAGGGGTCATGATCCTTTGATATCTCACTCTTACAATGTGCACATAGATAAGGTTTGATGCAGTCCCCATTGTAAACGCTGACTTTGGTCTAGGTAGGGTTAGATCTACTGAAATTATTCAATCTTTTGAAATACTTCAATGGAAATGCATAAATGTGACCAGGCCCCACCAAGCCGTAGGGACAAAGATCCAGGGGAGAAAGGGAGAAATTCCCAACCCCAGTGTTAGTGTTCAGCTTTCACTGACAGTGATTTACAGCCAGTGACATGAGATATTTTTCTTCTGAATCTTCCTCCTTCCTTGTTCTGAACAAGTGAGTTCGTTCAAGCCCATCCTTATAGCAAAGAGGAAGGTGATTTTGTCCTAAAGAAGCTGACTCTGTTTCCTTCACCATCTGAAAACATTTATTCTCTGGCAGCTCTACCAGACAGATTTACATAACACCCGTGAAATTCCCCTCTGCTAGAACACCAGGGTTCACAGACTTCTTGGCAATATGGCAGTATCTTAATGATATAATTGGTAAGAGAAAATTGATTTTTCCGTGAAAAATTTCACCTCTGTAAAGCTAAACTCCTGCCGAACGTTTTCATTTAAAAATAATAATAATAATTAAAAAAAAAATGGTTTAAGCTTTGAGGTTTTTATTTGGAAATGTCTCTTGGGGGTTGCAGATGAGGCTAGAATCTAGCCCTGCTCTTTTCTGAGCTAGTCTCCCTGTAGGTGTAACCGCTGTTCCTGCGATGTGCTGTATTTTCCTTTGTGTTGAGCAGTGCAATATATCGCAGGAAACCCAGCAGTTGTGCCTCGTGGGATGTGTGCTTTGGCCAGGAAGACTGACTTGAGACCTGTTCATCTCCACGAGCCAACCAAACACTTCATTTATGCACAGAACTGGATTAAAATTTGAAAACAAGTAAGGTTTTGTTTTTACAGTTTGTTTTTCGTTGTAAACACAAAATATTTGGTGGCTAGTGGATAGTGTCCAGAAGAATAACAAAATACAGATCAACTTTGCAATTGCAATTTGTGGAAAATTTTCAACCTGACTTAAAAAGAGACTGAAGCAGAGGTAGCTAGGAGATATTCTTATTTTCATAACCTCCTCAGAAAAAACAACAGTCTTTACTTTCATGGAAAAATAAGACTAGGAAACACTTAGGATTAGATTTTCTCTTTTGGGAAAGTGTGCTGCATGCTGCTGGTGTAGAGCACCATGGTATACCTGCTGATGAGAGAGGGAAACCATGGGGAACACTTGAAACCCCTTCCTTATTTGCCATACAATCTTATTTCAGTATCACTTAATACCTGGAAGAGAAAGATGAGACAGAGCCATGTCATCCATCAAATTATTGGTATTTCTGGGAAGCACCGGCGAGCTTCTGTTTCATGGCTGGACGCGAGTGGGTTGTTTGCAGAAAAGATTGTCAAGGGACTAAGGAAACAGGTTGGAGGTCTGAGGACTTTGTTTTCCTCTTTACCCCTTGGGATGTGCTGTGTAAGATGTGCTGATCCACCAGCCTGTGTCAGCCATCTGGGGTGAGATGGGAACAGGCCCAGGGTGAGAAGAAAGACAAATATGAATCCTTCCTTGGCCTGTTTGGCATAGACTTGTCTCTGAGTGAGTCCCCGGGGCAGCAGGGCAAGCCTGGTCCATTAGCAAGTGTCCTTTGCTTATGTTTTCACCAATACGAGTTCTGTTTTAATTATTTATGTTAATTCATCGTAATGCACGGGTAAATATTCTGCAGTATACTTTGTAAAAAATAATGAAGTCTTAGTCATTGGAGACCTCACTACACACTTCTGCTGTTGCATCTCCGTTGAGGCTTGCGGAGTCCGCCCTGGGTTTGTGTGCAGTTTAGCAAGACGTGACTGTAATCTCAGCTGCTGGGATAGGCCAACATCGCAGGCCGTGGTCAGCGGCTGCCAAAAGCTGGGCTTTGCTGGCAGGGATGAGAAAGGGCAGCAGAGCCTGGGGAGTCATAGAATGTCCTGAACTGGAAGGGACCCACAAGGATCCTTGCGTCCAACTCCTGTCCCTGCACAGGACAACCCCACAGGTCACACCGTGTGTCTGAGGACGTTGTCCAGTCTCTTCTTGAGCACTGTCAGGCTTGGGGCCGTGACACCTCCCTGGGGAGCCTGTTCCAGTGTCCAGCACCTCTGGGTGAAGAACCTTTTCCTCATGTCCAACCTAAACCTCCCCTGGCACATCTTCCTCCCTGTATAATGTGAGTGGCTTGCAATTGCCAATCGTAGCTTCAGAGCCTCTTCAGCTGCTTGTAGGTGCCCAGTGCTTGTTTAAGCACCTGAACTACCTCTGAAATTCCTGACACTTTGGTGCGAATAGGTATTTTTTCACCTCCAGCCTCCCAACTCCTTGCTAGGGTATTGGTGCTGACAGTGAGATGCACTCCTGGAGTGGTTGCTCATCGGTCGGGTCAGTTCAGCCCGTGTGCTCGGTGTTGCCGTGGCTACGCTGCTAACTTGCCAAGTTTTGGTGCTGCTCACACCTGCCCAATGGGCTCACGTGTGCTTCAGTGTCCCCAGAACTCCTGGAGACCCAGGTCCCTGAGTGCCCTTCTGTGAGTGCAAACCCTTGCTCACACCGCATGAAGCAGCGATGCAGCCTCACCTGAGTGGGTGGCGAGATCATGGAATCCATAGAATCATGGAATCATTTAGGTTGGAGAAGACCTTTAAGATCATTGAGTCCAACTGTAAACCTAACACTGCCAAGTCCACCAGTAAAACATGTCCCTAAGTGCCACATTTACACAGAACCACCACAAATGTAGAAGCATTGGTGGGAAGCATCAGTGCCACCAGTGACAGCAAACACACGGTGGCCAGTCTTTCAGTGTCATCAGCTAAGCCCAGGAATAGGCTCCTCTGAAAAAAATCAGAACCCCTGATATGATTTCCATAAAAATGAACAGTCCCAAATTGCACCATTTTGAACAGAGGTGATACAGCAAAGCCCCTCCAGCAGCCAGTAAATCATGTTTTTATTCTCTTTTGAGAAACTTGGTAGTGAAGATTAGCACCACCTCTGTGCTGCCCTTGCAGCCCTGAAGGCACCACTGGCAGTAAAGCCCAGGATTAGACTTTTTGCAACATCTCCAGCAAAACAGTGGAGGGTCTAGTTGATGGCATCAGTACGTAAAAACCATCTCAGTTTCTTCTTGTGCCTCTCTTTGCTCCTTGCAGCAAACACAAGATCCTCGTGTAGCTCAGCAGGGTCTGTGCACCTCCAGGTCGGCTGCCTGGCTGAAAGATCATGTAGGTTTTACTTCTTGATTTAATCTGAGATGGAGAGTAGGGAGACATTTAAAAATTATCAGGGAGAGACTTTTCATCTCCACTTTGCTGATTTTGATGCACAATGTAGAAACATTCAAAATAAACCTAAAGGAAAAAATAGTAACTAAAGACTACGCATGTTAACAGCTGGATTAAAAATAATCACATACATATAATGCCAGTTATATACCACTGTGTACTTGAATGTGTGCAAGTGGACATGAAGGTGCCCCAGCAGTTCCTACATTTCCCAAACATTACCCCAAAGGCTACTCACCCAACATCTTTCTGTTCTTTCTTTGAGGTTCCCCATCTTCAAATATGACTTGATTAAATCCACTTTATTTATGGGTTATCCAATGTACACACTTGTGTGTGTATGTAGAGCACATTTTTGTGTCTCTTGAACAGCAGAAGGTCCTTTCCAGCATTGAGATGTATGTGCAGGCTCAGGTGATAGCAGATGTATTCAAAGACAAGGTCTGAACTTCAGTAATTTAGATCTAATTTAACATCTGTAAGAAACTTTCCAGTAAAAATCGGTCAAGTGAGTGTTAAGATTGGTGACCTTTGCTACAGCCAGGCAGCTGGATGGTTGGGTACTACCACGATCAACCTCGCATGGTATAAATAAATGATAATGTTGACTCTTGTGTTTAACAACGCTACATTCCCTTCTTGAGTGTGGAACTTTGCAGAAGGAATGGAGCCACAGAGACATTTCATCTGCTTTTGCTTCTGGCAGATACTCTATTAAATGGGATAACTAAAATATTAATAGCTTTACAAGGAATATGGTCCACAAAAGCTGTTAAGTATATGCTGCCTTCTGTCTTAGAATGATAGTTGGGAAACTTTGCATTTTCTGTGGAAAGAGGGACATGCCCAGGGATATTTAGGTTCATCATAACCTACTTTAGAAAAAGGCACTTTGGGAGAACTTTCAGGCTGTAAAGCCCTAAATTGCCCTCCCCAGCCTTAAGCGAGCAAATGACTTAAGATCATATTTGACTTGGAGAAAGGTCTCACTGATCTCAGCAAGAACATATTCAAGGTGACACTGAGGTCATCCAAAGTAGAAGAGTGTGGCTGAGATTTGGTGGAAAGCAGCACTAGATCTCACCATCTTCCTCTGCACAACCAACTTGCTGCTCTACTTGGGCTGTGAGAGATGCTCCTAAGCTACAGTTCTCCACAGGATCTGTCACAGGCCTTCATCCCTTCCGTGCCTTAATAGTCACCTCTGGTTATAGCCACCAGGATAAAACCTTGCCCTCCTTATAGATACTGCCTTTTGCTCATTTGCATGGGTTTTAAAAACCCCGCTGAAGTGGAGTTGCACATCTCCAACACTGCTAAATCTCAGTTTGGTGAGATGCTGAGACCCTGACATGAGAAACATCCAGTGTCTCTTGAGGTGCATGTGCTCTCATTTCCTTCTCCTCCATGCATTAATCTTGCCAAAGTCTTTCCTACTTTACTTTTTCTAGGTTGCTGGTACATGATGCTGAAGCATTACAGGTCCATTGTACGGCAGCATCGGTGGAGGAATCCTAATCCCATCTAGGCCAGCTGTTAGCTTTTGCTTCCTTTGATTTTACAGACTTTATTTCGTTTTATGGGTACTTGCATCTTGCTTGTCCCCCCTGTTTTCAGAGTTGTTGCTGAGAGCTGTATGGCTGTGTTCTGTGTTCCTTTGTCAACCTGTATTAGCTTGTGATGGTTGTGTTGGCTCTCCAGTGGTGTTTTTCCAATATCAGATGCTTTTATTATTTATTCTTTTCTATCCTCACTGGTGTTTTACTCACCTTCCAGATTAGAACCTCATAATTTTGTCAACATTAAATGTGATTCTTTTTATAGATCATTAAGCAAGCACTTAATAAGACCAGAACTAAGAAAAACCATTCAGCATTTCACTAAATAACAGCTTCCCCGCTTCCTGGTTAACATTATATCATTTGTTATGGCTTTATTTATAGCTCTGAAGCCAGTTTTTAATTTCATATAGTTTCTCCCAGTCATCTAAATTAATGCTAGAACTAAGATTTTATGAGACACTGAGCCTATGTCAAAACAGCAAATATTTCCCCATTTCTTTTTGTTCAAACCTGATTGTTGGGCTATGTTTTTCTATTTATTTCAGTGATACATATTTAATTGATATCTTCCCAACTCAGATTTTTCATGCTTTTGGCATGGCAAGTGTGTATCTCATATAAAAAAATAATTCCGTGTTCCTAGCACTGTCCACCATTAGAGCAGAGCCAAAGCAACGCTGAAAGCTTAAATGCCACTATCTATCCAAGCCTTACTTCTTATGTATTTTATAGGAGCCATTAGATTTGGCTTATACCTAAGTTCAAGTGAAAGATAGAAGTGTTCATCCTAAACCAGAAACCTTTTACAGGGAACTCTCTACTGACTGTAAATAAAGAGTTTAGAATCTTCCATTTTGAAGGGGGATGGAGGAGGAGCAAGTACAGCTGTTGAGGGACTGATAGTGAAATCCCCAAAGCGCACGGTGGGGAGCTGCCCACCAGGCTCTCGGCAATGCAGCATCAACTCTGCTTATCTTTGTTCCCCTCATGCCTCTCCACGCACTGCTCGGAGTGCTTATGAGGGGGGATTACACCCTGAGGATGGAACGTCAAGAGCAGCTGATTGAAATTGCAGGGGAATTAATTTAGGAAGGTAATTACACGAACTGGAATTTGTTCTTCTACCTTTGCTAACACCGCTGTTCTTGTGAAACGTGCTGGAGGAGTTTCAATGCACACAACTGGCTGAGGCTCCTTCATCAGACCTCAGACACCGCCTGTGCAGTGGCACTAGATGGGTAGGGCCACAGCTCAGGACCATCTTTGCACTGCATATATGGCAGCAGCTTTTCTTGTGTCTAGACTAGCCATTAACTACGTCTAGACTAATTGGCAAAGCTGTGCCGGGGATGTTTCCAGGCAATGACACACACTGGCCAATAACACAACAGCGCTGGATGGCCCATGCCATGGTTTTAGTCTGAGACAACCAAATTACTGGGCTCAGATCAGTGTTGTTGCAGACCTGGGACCATTCCCAGTAAGATTCTGCATCTGGTTCCCACTTTGGAGGCAACTGAGGTCAGTGGTAGGGACACTGGTCATGCCAGCTGGCCTCATGGACAGAGAGCAGGACTGGGCATCTTTGGGTTACTAGAACAGACATAATCATTATATGTGAGGTCTTACCACTTTGAGGATATCCTCCTAGGTCTATGTAAAAGCCACTTTGCTTTGGCATAAGAGCTTTCACTTAGATAAAGACACAAGAATTCCTGCCCCATTGAAATAATATAAATTGCACTCTGTGTCTCAGATCGCATACTTCATTTTCTTTATCCTTCATTTTTCCTGTTCATGGGACTTTTTTGAGGGTTTTGCCTCTTCTGTTTCAACACTCCTTGTGCTGATCAAACTCCCATGGAGGTTCAAATACTTCATCCCCACATCTTGGCATTTTAACAAAAGAATAATTATTTGTGGTGCTAATACAGGAGGAAGACCTCACTGATCATTCATTACCGAACTTTTTATGATTTGTGCAAAACACAGAAGAAGATATTGCTAGTTGCATTGTTGCTGATATTTGGACATTTCTCCTGATTTTGTGTCCCTCTTTATTGTAGGTGTCACTCCATTACCTTGTCAGGCCCTGGGTGCAATGGCACTGCACAGAGGTGGGATCTGACAGATGTACACTCATGGCAGTTTCTGCTCTCAGAATATGGCATTGTCACATAGTATAATACATTCTCAAATACACTACCCTCTTCAGTGCTGAAATACTTAAACAACTGTATGTCCCTGTTTCTCCTCAGAGCTCAAGAGGCAGCCTCTCAAAATTCGCTGTGGGATCCATCCATCTAGCGTCTTGTCTGAGGTAGCTGTTGGTCTCTTTTTAGAGCTGCTGAAGAAACACAGGAAATAGGAATTTATGGAGTGCAATTAATCTCATCCTAAAGATGATTCTTAAATAGGTGAGATTAATCACCTCTTGCAATGTCTGAAATTTTCACTGACTATGAAGGAGACCTTGGGTGACTAACTTGAATTTAGGTATCTACACTGAAAACATCTGAGGGATGGTAATCTCTTTGCCTGACCTGTGAGGCAGGACTTAAAGCCCCATTAAGGTAACTAAATTTAGATATGTTCATGTGCAGTTCTGTATGTGGAATAGGTATTTAAGTTCTCTTTATAGTCAGTGGAGATCTAGTCAATACAGTCAATAGATTTTATGGTGCAATTCGTCCAACCAGATGTAGGGGTCTGCATTACATGGAGATAAATCACAGCTTCTGTTCCGTTTAGCAACCCTCCATTATCAACAGCAGGAGCTGGGGTGACTTGATCTCTGGTAAATGTTTGCGGTATAAACCACTTGCAGACAGACAAGTCCTACTTTGAAAAGTAAGAGGAATATGACTCTTATTACATAGACTTTTATTAATATTAGGTTCAACATAACATTCTAATTCCCTTTCCTCAAGAGCTGTACGTATGTGGCTGCTTATTATCCCAGGCCGTGACAGGCCTACAGTCACCCCTGACATTGTGCCAAAGAAGAATATGATGGTGTAGTTGATGTCGTCTGTTTCATTGTCCTACTCATGCTACTGATTTCAGTACCTTTAAGATCTTTCCCTAGTTCATAATCATAGAATCACAGAATAGTTTGGGTTGGAAGGGATCTTTGAAGGTCATCCAGTCCAAACCCCTTGCAATGAGCAGGAGTCTCGGGTTTACCTTTCCACCTTCACTCTGTTCTCTGGTTTGCTATGGGATCGATCTCCCTGAGCCCTCCCTTAAATTCGCTCTTGATTTAATATCATAGTCGCAGTTGATCTTGCGGTCATGCTCAAGCCCAGACTTAACTACCTCTTGTGCCAAGCTTCAAATCTGAGGGCTATGACTGAGTCTGTTCTCCCTCAACTTTTTTGTGTCCATTTGGGATTTCCCTGGGCACAGGAGTTGCTGTGATGGGAGTTTGCCAGCAGCAGTTCTGCTTCTTCTTATTCCTGAATTTCTGTCCATTTGCTTTACTCCTCTTGCCTCCACCACTCAAAATTAGCTCCCCAAATCAATGAACAGACAACACTGCTTTCTCAGAAGTGTCTTTTAGCGACCAGGAAACACTTTGCAAGTGGCTTGGACACTGTCCTTTTGAAGTCTGTAACAAATATAGAAGGTCAATTTGAATGGCCTGAGATGAATGGGGGTGATTGTGAGGGTCATTCATAAGTTTAGAGTGTTTTATATGTGCTATGGTTTCCTCTGCAAAACTGGAGACTTTGTAGATATATAAGCACCATTTAGTATTTTAGAGTGCATATTCACTTCCACACACCAGCTGAATCAGTAAACTGGCATAATTGAACATAATACTGAAATAATCAGAAAACTGTACAAAATTTGAAAGCATGAAAATGCCCTGACAGAAGGAAGCATTTTTGGGTTGTGGTGTATTCCTTTAACAGCTGCTCGTTTGTATTTTGCTTGTTTTTACAGAAATACTGAGCCAGCAACCTCTTTTAGTCATGTCAGTACAAATGTAGAGTAAATCTATTAAAGTTAAAAGAACAAATGGATTTGGCTGCTGTACCGTGAGCTTGTTCTGGACCCGCTACAAAATCTTTTCATTTTTTACTGATACTCTGCTAGCACCAGAGGCCAAAGTCAAGGTCCTGCACCTCTGGTGAGGTATTTCCCTGCCAAAGCAAACTTGTCCTCCCAGTAAGGTAAGACAGCCTGAGGAATGGGGGAAATAGGAGAGATGGAGATCCCCTGGCAAGATAAGAAGTGAGCACCAACCTGTCCCAGAGGTGCCAGTACTCACACCATGGTGTCCATGTCTTGTTTCCTTTACTTTGGGAGCTGGATCATACAGGCATGGGGTTTTTCCTTAAGAGGAGATTTTTTTTCCTCCTCATAAATCATAGAAACATAGAATAGTTTGGGTTGGAAAGGACCATTAAAGATCATCTAGTTTCAACCCCATGTCATGGGCAGGGACACCTTCCACTAGACCAGGACACCCAAAGCCCCATCCAATCTGGCCTTGAACACTTCCAGGGTTGGGGCATCCACAGCTTCTCTGGGCAGCCTGTTCCAGGGCCTCACTGCCCTCACAGTTAATAATTTGTTCTTTAATCTAAATATACCCACTTCCGGTCTAAATATAGTTATTTAGTTAACAAATACAGTGCAGATAAGCTGGAGGAGCTGTGCAAACAAAGCACTGTCTTTGTACCCATTTCTTGGTGTAGGTCATGTCTGATGTTGGGGCTGTAGGAAGGAGTTGACACAATGATAAACCCGTTTGGTTTGGAAGGATTTAGAGGTCTCCAGTCCAATCTGCAGAGCAGGGCTAACTTCAAAGTCAAATCAGGTTGCTTGGTCTGTTTCCAGTTAGGTTCTGTGCATCTCCAAGATTTGAACTACTTCATGTTGTAAACAATGATAGATTGGGTTGCACTTCACAAAATGTTATTTTATGCACACTTCTAGGCCCAGAGTCGTGGAGACTCTCCTTCCCTCCTCACTCCAATCCTGAATTGCGTGGACAGATGTGAGATGTAACATCTGGACAGAGGTGCTGGGCAGGCCAGCTTGCAGGAGAGCTGCTTGCTGCTGGGCTAACTAGCACCAGTGTTGTTTGTGTTTGGAGTACTGACACTGGGAAATGCTAGCGATAATCTCTAATGTAATCAGTAGAGTTCATTGAAAATAGGAAATGTTTCCCAATGACTTCTCAATTTTTTTACTGATGTTGTTGCAGTCGGACATTTCAACCTTTTTTTTTTTAATCATTCAGAAGAATCATTCAATCTTCAGTAATTTATCCCTACTCTATGACTCCTCCTGACTTTCCCATGTCTTTCTCCCTGTCCCTTCCTCAGTCCCATCTTCTGTCCTTCCTTTGGTGGCATTCATCACCTCACTACTGAAGGCACCAATCAATGGATCGTCCAGCTGTGCTTTCTGTGTGACCCATCATCCTTTCATACTTTGTGTCACACGACAGTAGAGTTCAGTCTGACTTAAATTCAGTTGACCTAAGCGCTGATAGCAGGTTGATGGAGCTGACATGACAATTTGTCTTTCACCCAGACATACTTGTATTTACTTTTTGGTACTTTTTATACTTTTTGTAACTTACGGGACTTTGACATTGAGTTAATCTATGCCAATATTAAGATTGTGCCTCTAATTCCCTCAGAGCAGGGACTTAGGAGGAATTACTTTGTCCACATGGTGCAAGGTAGGCTAGGTACAGGAATTCTCTCTGAATCACCTCATGTTTCATCGTCATTAATGTTTCTTTTTCAGTTGCACAGCTCTCTGAATTTGAATTTGGCACCTGGTGGTAAAGTACTTCTGCTAGACCAGCCTATGACTTCAGGCACAGCCCGAAATTAGAATCCCTACACAAACAGCATCACTGTGGGACAATCTCTTAGCGTTGTTGTGATTCAGACCCACACACCTCTGAGTCACTGCTCCTCATCACTCTTTGCTCTGGGGGTGATGGTGGTGTTAGGGAAAGAGTGGTTTATTGATGACCTGTGTAGGTAACATTTCTTGTGGTGACTCAGCTGTTCCCTTCAGAAAGGGGGAGCATGAAGTGGAGGTGGAGACCCACCTCTCTTCCCAGAGAGGGTACAAACTCAGCTAATACGTGTCCCTTGAGTTTTTCCACATTTCTGGTCTCAGTGGTAGGAGGAAGGACTTTAGGAGCACCACTTACAGGCTTATCCAAGATCTGCATCCTACTTCACACACAGCCTGAACCACAACTGCAGCCATTGCTCCCAGAGTTGGGATGAAAACACAAGGTCCTGCTTTGCAGGTCTGTTTGTTACCAGTGTTGATAACCAAGAAAAATAAAGGACGGGATTTCCTGATGTAACAACAAACAGACAGCAACTTTTTCTAGCGAGTGAGCATACAGGCAGGACTGAGTGCTGTGTCTTACTGCCTGAATCACCACATTCCCCGGTAAATGGGATAAGAACTCCCAAAGCAGGACATTATCACCTCCAAAGCAACATAGATCTGGAGACCACGGAAAGGCTCTTCTGTTATGTCTTATAGTTTTCTGGAAAGAGTAACAGTAAAGAAACCATTATTAGGACGAGTGAAGAAAAGTGATTTTGGGCAGATGGAAATGTGTCAATGCCTATCTTCATTGGCGGTACTTGTTTTCACTTATTCTATCATGAGTTAAATTCCAAGCAACTTGAAGTGGATAATGTGTTTATAAGCGTTAATCTGAGTGCTCCATCGATATTTGTTCCAGGGTATGAGGACCGGGAGCTTCTTTTATACTAGAGGGCTTTTTGATTGCATAAATTATGATATAGCAATGGTTGGAAGATGATGCAAGATAAATTCAGGCTATAGATAAGGTCTAATAGGGGAGCAGGGATCTGCCGGAAGAATTTTCACAAGAAATTATCAATTTTCCACTTGTCATTTTTAAACCCAACTTGGAGAATTTTCCAAAAGACAGCTGTAGGCTGTAGCATAGCTGCAAAATATGGGCTTAAATCAATAATTCTGCATATTCTTTAGTGGTGATTAAGCAGGACTTTGAGTTATGATTAGGAATATGTTTTGGCTTTGTTTTGTTTTAAATTAGCAACACATAAGCAAACAAGTGATGAAGTAACTCAGGAAAAAAGAGATTCACTTGTTTCTTAACTAGGTTGTTAACTTCATAATGTAACATAGCATAAGTAGTATTGATAGCGGTAATATTAATTTGGCTGGGATTCTCAGGACTAAATGTAGGTGTCTTCCCTGCAAGTGTATAAACATAGCAAAGTCATTTCAACCTCTTCAGTTGCCAGGATGGACCACTGCTGTATGAGTATTGGTGATCATTCAACTCATCCTGAAGTAAATGATGACACTGATAAATCACATCCTGATTACTAGAGATGACACCAAATAAATAGATACCCCTTGGCTATAACAGAAGCTTCAATATATGGCTTAGATGTAGTCACATAACTTATAAACACTATATTTAAGTGAGATGAATCTCATCCTAATCGCGTTGTTGAAGGCCTTGCGGGCATAATAACCTTACAAAGTGCTCTGCACAAGAGGCTAAAACAGAGCCATTCTTTTTGGCCTTAAGATGACCGCCCCAAACTTTAAAATCTCATACAGTCTCAAACACCTTTCTCCGAGCAGGTAAATAAATGAATAAAGACCACGCAATTTCTGCAGCACTGGAATCTGAATCAGTCTTGTACATAAACATTGTTATTGTGACTCCTGGGTTCACCTCGTGTTCCTATGGGATTCTGCTGACATCCCCCAGGTTCCACATGCATGCACAAATCAAAGCTTGAGTAGCATGGCTTTGCAGGACTGGGGGCAGAAGTTGTTGCTGGTTCCTCTGGGCAATGTAGTCCCTACATTGATATCCAAACAATAATTGACAAAATGGGGGGATTTTTTTTGTCTGTAAAGGGGCCCAAGTCAATGTTATCCTCTCCAAATATCTGACTCTATCTCTTAGTTATTTTAAAAAGTAATTACAATATGGTCACTCCTTCAGAGCTGTCAGCTCTGTTGAAGAGTGGGATGCAATTTTTGGGTGTCCATGAAGCCTTTTTGCCATTGATCCTGCATGGAAAATAAATAGACCTGTCTGGATTCTGCTTCTGCCTTGTCCAGAGGGAAAAAAAGAATGGGCTTTAGCCCACTTGGTTTAAAAAAAAAAAAATAATGCACAGGGGGCAAAATAAGCAATAAAGCTAAATCTGTTTTAGAGTGAGGTAAGAGCAGCAAGGGTGCAGGGAGGAAGCCGGCAGCTGTGAACGCAGTTTCAGTGATGATGACAAAACAGCAGCCGAGCTGGAGAAGGAGGGAAGGGAGATGTTGGAAATAAAGCTGCAAATGGGAGAAGGAAGAGGAGTAACTGTGTAATTGTAATGAGAGCTAAAACAGAAGGAGGAGGGGAATTAAGGCTACATCATCATGTGGATGAACCTTTGGAGCTACTTAATGAAGGTGCTGCTTTGTACAGAGGAAACAACCTAATTGCCCTCCTGGTGCTTTAGTTCCTGTTTCAGGCAAGTTGCCTCTTTCCCTCTAATTGCAAAGTGTCTTCAGTGTAAAACCTGTTGCTGCTGTTGACCTACAGGGGAGACCCTGTGTGTTCTGGATGGACTGAGGACAAGCCCAAGACCCGGCCAGCAGTGAGGTGTCTTGGCCAGGTAGTGGTGGAAAATATTAATAGCTGTTCGTTTTTTGAGCTACTGCTGCTCTGTGGGCAGCCAGGGGACCACGATTTCTGAGGTGCATCCATCTTCATACATGTCACGGTTGTCATCTTCGCTTGGCAGCGCAGAACACACTGTCACCTGAACAGCAGGAGAAGAGATTTAAGATTCATTTGTTATTTTAATGCAGAGCACAGCCCTCAGAGCTGAAATCCAAGGACAGGGCTCTTTGTGGCAATTTGGGACTGATCCTGAGGAAATGAACCTCCCTACATACTCATGGTTTAACTTCAAATCCTGAAGAAGGTCTAAAGAATAAAGAGAGAGACTAAAGGAACAAGATATTTAAGGCATGTTAAATGTAACTTCATAGGGAAAAAAGAAGAATAGGTTCATGTACTCTTGAGCTATAAAAAGGGATGCCAACAAGACAAAAGATAGCTTACATTCCTGCTTAGACACTCTTAGGAGCAACCGTGCTGTTACCTCAAATAACAACCATGCAGGGATATCTATAAAGAGAAAACAAGCTTGGAGCTTCCACCCCTTGATCCAGAAGTATTTAGCAGTGTAGCCCTGGAAAGACAGTATCTGCCATTGATCCTGCATGGAAAAGCAATGTCATGTTTTCATGTCAAACCAGGCCCAAAACCGTGCCTGGTTTAGACATTGCTGATTGAAATGACTACCTCTGAAGGGGTTTTCTTTTCCAATTAGGTTGTGAGTCTTCAGGCTGGTACCACGTTGTCAGGTGTTCTGGATTTTCTTTGTAACAATGAAGAAAAAATTCTACTTCTCTCTCTCTCTCTTATTTTTTTTAAAATTTTATTTTTATATATATATATATATATATATATTAATGTAATCTGCCACTNTATATATATATATATAAATGGAAGCTGCCCCTGCCATGGCGTATCTTGGCTCCACAAGCTGGGGATAAAAAGAAACAACAATAAACCTAAGAGTTTGCAGCACTGTAAAAGGCATTCAAGTGGGGCGATAATTTTAGCCGTTCTGTCTGTTCTCATGGCCTGACAGCGCCTCTTCAATAAGTTGCTTTATTCTGCCTTACCCTGCAACATGGTATCGAGGTGCAAGACCTTTTGTAATTCTCTCTTTCTGGTTTTATATCATCTGTAGGACGGTCCCTTCAGGTTGGTAGGTTGTTGTTTATTTGTTTTTTCTTTTTTTAAGGTTAGGCAGAGGGAGGTCACTGGCCTCATTCTGAGTCAGCAAATCTAACATAAGAAAAAGCTTTTAGTTGGAGATTAATCTTCATGCCATGGCACTCTTTTTAAGCTCCTGAATAATTTTTAGTGGAGATACGGAAAATATTAGCAGTGTGCAGTCATGTGATAAGCTGAAATAAATGGGAGGTGAATGTGATGGCAAAGGTTATGTCTGACGTACCTATGAATGTGTGTTTGAAATGACATAGGACCACACAGTCAGTGTAGCTCATATTCTTATTTGGATGCAGTAAGTGCCTTTTTACCAACCCGGAAATTATTTATAATGTATTTATACATGCTGTAGAACTACCTTCAGGAACAAGCAAAGAGGAAAGCTCTTTGGACTACATAACCTCATACCTCCAGCGTCCCCCACGCTCCTTCCAGCACTTTTAGGTCCCATGACATTGCTCCCATGAAACCTCCAACCTTTTCCTGAGAAGCTGGTGGGACTCAGACACACCTGAGCTCCTGAACGAAGTGCAGGCCTCCCTGCCCAGCTGTGTCTCTTGTGCTCTGTGCTGCCCACACACAGCATGGAGGATCTTTGCCTCAAGATGTATCCAAGTTTGTCCGTAAAAAAACATGGAAAACGACTATGATTACCAGCTGGGTCAGGCATAACTTAACAAGAAAACAGTTATGATTATTGTAATAATCCGTAGTCTCGGTACTCCATTATTACTAGTGTTTTATATGCGTGGCACAGACAGGCCTCTCGCAAGGGAAGGCCGGAAGGAGCATAGTGCTGGCTTTACTGATTCTCACAGACTGCTCCTTCCTTGCTCAGGGGATAGAGAGTGAAGAGTATGAAAAAGTGGAATAGTAAGAGAATTTGTATCGCTGGTGGAAAAGAGGGTGGTGTCACTCCAGGGATAGCAATGGTTCAACATCAGCAAATGTTCTCTGAGAACTGGGGTTTCAGCCCTTCACGGTGTGTTCTGGGAAGACATTGAGACTGAGAAATCAGGGACCACTGGAGACACTGTTACCTCTAACTGTCCTTGAAACAGCACACAAAAGCCATCCGCAAAGCTGACATCCTTGTTAGCAGAGTCTTCAGCTAGGCCATAGATTAAATGTTTTTCTTAGGCTCCCTCTGCCTTGTCACGGTTCCTGCACGGGTGGACTCCAAGCCCAGCTGGGGCTCACTGCTAGTGAAAGGTGTGGACACACAAACTCATTCCTTGTGCTATATTTGCTCTCAGGGAGAGAAGGCAAACCAGCTAAAGGTTGTCTTGTTTCAGGGCTGCTAATTCAGCTTCTTTTATACCAATTCAACTCACCAGGGATGAAGGAGCAACTGATCTCAGGACTTGGCTGTCCCACTCATAGTACTGGAGAGAGTGCGGTATAAAAATGACGGTGTTCATTCAAGTACATACATTGTTTTATGACCAGCTCCTCATACATGGTCATGTCACCGTGCTCCTATGCAGCTGGCTGCTCACACACAGTGTGTGTCGGGTACAATATTTGCATCTAATACACCTGCTTGCCGGGGCCAGTGTGGTTTGTGTTTCTGACTGGTCTGGTGGTCCCACCAATCTGCATTCTCAAACCATGTTTTCAGCCACATCTCGCTCAGATTCTTATACGAGATGCACATAGATTAGGCAGATTTGTTCCATTCACTTACCTGAACTCCGCTGTTCTCTTGTCTTTTCCTGTGCTGACTGACACCGGGGGACTGGAGAATTTAGGAAATGTAGCTTATATGCATCTTGTGCCCCTACCTGTGATCTGTCACTTCTCTGCCTTTCCTGGATTGCAGTGGCCCATCATTGATGGGAATGCAGAGGATTTAGGGAAACGATTAAGAAGGGATAATTGTGTAACACCGAGATTTTCTTCCTTTTCTGGGCTGCCATGAAGCTGGTGAGCAATAGTATTTCATGGCAGCTGCTGCTGCATTTTGGGAGACCTATGGGCTAAATCATATGCACAAATCTCAAAGTGGGCTGTGATCCTTCTGATGGGAAGCGCTCAGCTCATGTATGTGGTTTATGTTGTTGATTTATGCAGATGGGCTGTGGCTGGCTCTGTTTCTGGCAACTCCAGAAAGCGAAACCTGGTTTTTTTGTGTGTCTGGATCCCATATGTGCTGCTGCTGCATGCAGAAGTGTGGACAGAATTTATACAAGTGCTGGATTCCAGCTGCATGTCTAGTTCTTGCAGGCAGCAATTGGCATCTTCTCAACAAGCAGGTCTTGTTGCGAGGCGTCTGTTTTAACTAGGGAAGAAAGCTACAGCGAGATGGACCAGAAGGGATGGCAAGGGAAGGCAGTGGATTGATTTTGTAATTTCAATGGCCAAAACAGTGGGATGACACTGATAATTGGGATATGGAGAGTCAATGGCTGAATTTTGCTAACTTTTCAGTAATTAGGGGTGGAGGAGAAGACCGGTTCATCAAAAGTAGGACTTCAATTAAAATGTTGGTGTTGCAGCAGCGACAATAACCTAGTCACAGTCTGTGATCTCATTGGGCTAAAAGCTGTTCAGACTCAGAATAACAAACCAGTCTTTGCCCCAAAGACGTTACAATTTCAGTGTAATAGAGGAATGGATCCAGAGGAAGAGTGGTGAAACCAGAATCACTGGCAGTACTCCCAGTCTGCCCACAGTATAAACTGTTAATAATATTGTATATGGCACAGGAGCTGGTAATTTGAAGAAAGGCTATTAGAAAAGTCAGCAAGGTAGCTTCATGGATCTTTGCACCTTCCAGCTTATGCCAGTGCAACTAATGCATTTGGGGTATGTGTAACAAAGATCTGACACGTGGTCAGTAAGGCCTGGCACAGATCTGGGAGAAACTGCAGTTCCCAGCAAGAGGCAAGAGAGAAGCACAGGGGGATCGTGACTCAGAGGCACGTTTCTCAGTCAGGATGGTCTCCTAGATCTTGAGCTCCAGCATCAGCGCTGAAGCTCAGCCCTTGATGGTGAAGCTTTCCTAAGGACAGCGTGCTGAGACTCGCAAACGTAGTGAAGTGCTGCTAGTGGGGCTCTTCTGCTCAGCGTCTGCTCCTCAGTCTTAGCTGTGAGATACAGGGAGGTTCTGGGGATGAACCTTGTAGGGCTCCGAAGAGCTCCCTTCAGTAAGGTACAAATTAGCACTTTCTGCTATAAGAGGCTTGTTGTGTCTCAGAAAAAAAAAAAAAGAAAACAAAACTGTGAGCCCCAGTACCTCTCGATTCAGCTGCACATGTTTTTTCCAGAAGGATCCTTGTCTAGTCCGTTAATGCCTTAGAGGTTATCACGGACAACATAAATGGAAGAAAAACAAGTTAGCAGCTCTGAATAGCATGTCGAAGGGCTCTCAGAAGAAATGGTGGCATCTCCACGTATCATAAGCTGATATGGAAGTTGACTGGATCTTCTGGTGAAGGTGAAGTGAAGTAAGGAATAAACTTTCTGCAGGGAGGTCTGTAGTACATTAACGCCCTAAACATGTTCCTGGTAAAGCCATAAGACATTCTGTCTCTCAGCATCTTTTGGTGTTGTGTCCTTTGGCTTTGTGGTCCGGCTGCCACAGGGAGGAGCAGAGGTTGGAAATCAGAATTATCAGCGTGCAACTAATTTTAGCAATGCTGATATGGCACACTACTGCTCACTAGTTTATTTAAATCTCTGGCTGGAAAATTGCTGGTTGTGGAGGAATGAATAAAGAGAGCTTATTCTGGAGACAACAGTTAAAAAAATATTAAAAATGAGCTGGGTAAAATGTCTTTTGGATTTCCACAATTTCTTGTTACTATTCAGCTTAAAAAAAGACCCCAGACACCTCTCTCCAAAAAAACCCCAAAGACTTTCAAGATATCGAAAGCTTTTATGTCATAATTCTGACTTGGTAAACTGAAAAGGTACCAGGAGAACCTGCTCAGTTTATCTACATACGGCTTTAACTTGGAAGTGTAACTGTTTTAATGTCGCCATTGATTTACAGATGACTCTATTGGTGTTGAACAATGTGGCTGGATAGCACATATTATAAACAATAAAAATCTGATTTATTTTTTTCTCCATTTTGGCATGTTAAGGCAATGCCATTAAAACAGCTATTATCCTCCATTGCTAAACATTATGTCAGTAAAAGTTTCCAGGATGTTAATACAATGCTAATATCTCACCATAGATAGTAATTATATAACTGATTTCCTGGTATATAATGTACCTGTACAGGCACTGTCACTTACAGGGACGTACTTTTAAGCTCACAGCCCTGCAAGGCAGAGACTCAGTCCTTCACGTCTCGGAAGGGAGACGTTTCCAGGTTGCCGTCTCCCCTTACTCACTTCTTTTAATCATCTCTAGCCACCTATATGACTGTATTGCAGTCACCTATTGGGCCCCTTTCTGGCTGTAGGAGGTGCAGGAGATATGGTCACAGAATGGTTGGGGTTGGAAGGGACCTCTGGAGATCATCCAGTCCAACCCAGCTGCTCAAGCAGGTTCACCAGAGCAGATCACACAGGAAGGTGTCCAGGTGGGTTTGAATGTCTGCAGAGAAGGAGACTCCACAGCCTCTCTGGGCAGCCTGGTCCAGGGCTCTGGCACCTCAAAGGAAAGAAGTTTTTCCACATATTCAGATGGAACGTCCTGTGCTTCAGTCTGTGCCCGTTGCCCCTCATCCTATCACCGGGCACCACTGAAAAGAGTCTGGTCCCATCTTCTTGACATCCACCCTTAAAATATTTATAAGCGTTGATAAGATCTCCT
Source organism: Pampusana beccarii (assembly GCA_013399365.1). NCBI lineage: Eukaryota > Metazoa > Chordata > Aves > Columbiformes > Columbidae > Pampusana > Pampusana beccarii. Next base: position 298,338 of record VWYH01010862.1, on the reverse strand, counting down.
CTCATCCTTCTGTCTTCCAGGCTGAACAGACCCAGCTTTCTTAGTCTTTTCTCATAAGATGCTCCAGACCCCTCATCATCTTCATAGGCCTCCACTGGACTCCCTCCAGTAATTCCTTGTCCTTCTTAAACTGAGGAGCCCAGAACCGGACATAGAACTCCAGATATGGCCTCAGCAGGGCAGAGCAGAGGGGGAGGAACAACCTCCCTCAACCTGCTGGTCAGACTTTTCCTAATGCCCTCCAGGTACTATGGCTGATCCGCAGCAGGGACGTGGTCCCTCTGGGTGGTGTCACCTTGTTGTGGCTCCTGTGCCTGCGTCCCCACCTGCCCTCCATGGCTCTCTGGTGCAACCCAGGGCAGTGCTTCCTTATAAGCTTCTTCTGTTTGACAGGATGGTTAATTTAACGACATCGTTGCCAAGGCATGAAGAGCTGAATGGGTGGTTATGTGAATGGTGAGGATTTGCTGTTTCCACCGCAGGTGATATAAGCCTCCAAGGCAAAGGATATTTTACCCAGAGTTTTTATTTTCTGCTTAAAGCTGTCATTGCTTTTTCAAACATAATAATTTCTATACATTGATTTTTTTCTAGATACAATATTTTGTTGGGCATGAGGTGTTTTGTTTAGAGGGGGATTTTTCCTTGTTCTTTAGACAGCATAAATCCTTTGATGTATGAGCACTTAAATTCAATGTAAGGTAGAATATTGTTAGCAAAAGAGGTTGATAATCCAAATTTGCTAGATCACCTGGGGAACGGTAGTGAGTAAAAAATGTGGTTACCAGACAGAGCGAGAGGAGAGCATGTAATGGAGCACATATCTTTCGCTATTGTGAGCTGAGTGATTACTAGGCAGGTAGAGGCTGGAAACAATTGGCTATAATGGGTCTGTTGGGATTTTAATAAAACCTTTAAAGCAATTAGAATGCTTTTATTGAAAACAGATTTGGGCATCTTTTCTAAGGAGGTCTTAACTGTAACTGCTGTTTTAAATGTTAATTATGGTTTTGTGAATTGTCTCTTTGCAGCGAGCGATATCGGTGTAGCGCGTTCTGCAGTCAGGACTGGATCCCGCAGCAGAGAGGAGATCTGATATCATCACCCCGTGCCTGTGAGATCCCTGGGCACAGGGTTCCTCTCTGGTTTCTTCTTCTCCATGGCCATGCGCATGTTCTCCTTGAACTATTTGTAAACTCCTCCTGCAGACTCCCTGGGGTATCTACAGCATATAGAGATGCAAGGGATCTGTGGGTATACTCTGTCATGTGAGGGACTATTTATAGCCAGGAAAGCTGCAAACGCAGGTATTGAAAATAAGCAGTTCATAGAAAGATCAGTCTGATATTCCAGTTTTCCTCTAGGTTATAAAGCAGCCTTTGTTAAAACAGAAAAGCACAGTCTTTAACATATTTCTCGACCTTAGTGGCATTGCCTGTATTTTAGTGTTTGAAGAAAGCACAGGGATGCTTCTGCAAAAATTGGTTTCATAGCTGTTTTTGCTAGCAGATATTTAATAGTTAAAAGTTGCAAAGCCATTTCCAAACAAATCTTTCTTTTGTGTGTGTTCCTAATTAGAAAAAAAAAAAAAAAATCCCTTTAGATCTATAATGACTGTATTTTATCACTATTAGGCAAACACACTTTAAAAGGAATTTCAGCTCATTTGTTTATTGAATTTTGGATTACAGATGAGTTGGCTATCTTTTAATAAATGTCTCTTAGTGATGCTGATTCTCAGTTTCAGTACAGATTGCAAGATACTTGCAGTGTTTCTTCCAGTCCTAATCACAAGAGCCCTTTTGCGATAATTATAGCAGCTTTTTACATATATGCTAATCTTTATTCTTTTTGCCTGTGGAAAGTTTAAGTTTCCAAGCAGTCACAGAGATGTATGTGTAAGCCTTTCAAGATACGAAAATGGGCAATGAATAATTTAAAAAAAAAAAAAACTTTGATAAAAAAGAAATCATAATCTTCTCTTTTCTCCCAGAGACTCAGTTCTGATTTTGCCTGGGAAGTGTTGCTGCTGTTGTATCTTTCCAGAAGAGCAAAAAAGCAGACGTTTTTTGAAACATAACAGGTTCATAGTCTAAAAAAAAATGGTGTGGGTGAGATTACAAGTGCAGAAGGAGAAATAGCTGATGTGGTTAAGTGGAAAAAGTGACAAGTCTGTTCAGTACATATTGTGTGAGACAATATCCCATTTATTTGTGTGATATTACAGGAGCACCTGACAAGGGTCCTGGTGAATGAGGATGGCATTGGGCTGCGTGTTCTACAGTCACAGGGTGAAACTGGATCCTTCCCTGATGTGCTCAGAAGGCTCTGCCTTCATTTGGACATCAGGGGAGACTTTATAGCCCTCAGACTCCCTTGGCAAGCTAACAGCTGAAACATTGGGATGAAGGAGATTTTAATTTGTTTCTCTGAAAAGAAGCAGCCAGCGATATAAGAATCCAGGACAGAAAGAAAATCTTTGCGGAGTCTGAGTTCTGTCCTCTTCTATCTGAGGCAAGCACATAATGTGATATTTTCCTTAAACGAATAAAGTCTTTGTAAAAGCTGATTAGAGGCTGTCCGTACCAGGCTCCGAACAGGACTGCAGTGCAGAACTGGACTGGCACTAGTTTTGAATGATGAGCTCAGGTATCAGAAGGAGCGGAGAATGGAGCTCTATAGGAGCCTTGAAGGAGGCCGAGAAGGAACCAAAAAGGCTGAAATACTCGACAAATTAACCTAAACTGAGGTCCATGCTTCTGTAGCCAGGCAGTTCCCAAGAGTGAGCAGTGTACAGAGAGCCTGGGCACATCTGTGCATCACGGCCGGGTATGTGGATCCAGCTGGTTTGCTCCCACGGCTGCTATTTGAAGGCTGTTCAAGGCTTTTGCTATTTTAGTGGTGCAAAACCTTTCAATTCCATATCTATATTTATGCACAGCCTGTGTATATTCATTTCCGTCTTTTGCCAATGCTGGTTTTCAGTTCAAACAGCTCTTCTGCTTCCCCCAGTCCTCGCTTTCCCAGCATAATTAAAGGGAACAGTCATCTTCTGTCTTAACAGCTTACTGAAGAGATAATGTTTCTGATTCTAAGATGAAAAGACACTGAAAACAACCTTGTGACTTTTTTGGGGCCTTTTCACAATTTTTGCCACCTTGTTCAATAATATATGAACCAAAGTTAACCCAGCCAGACTCTTACTGTCTTGTGATTTATTGACATCTGGGTTTTTAAGCCCTCAATCAAGACTAGAGTTATAATTTCTTAGGCAGGGCATAAGCACACAGCGTAAAGACTCTCCTTCCTCTTGCCCAGTGTATGAATATAACAAATAAGAGAGACAACAGAAATATTGGGCATAAGAGACACTGTTAATGGATGTACTTGCTTCTCTTAGAGGTTTTTTGAGAATAGTTAGTTAAATTTAAACTTAGGTTCTTTCTGTTCCCTTATGATTTATTGTAGGAGAAGTAATATAGGCAGGAGGAGTGCCTAAAAATATACATATTGCTTTTGTTCTTACTTTGTACCTTAGAATATTGGAAATGTCAAAGCTAATCTTTGCTCCTCTGGTGGAGGGTCTGGCATGTGTTGGGGCCCAACTGCTGGAAACTCCTGAGACCTCCATCCAGCTCTGTTATTTGAGTTCTGGGAAGCAGAGCTGGTGGCACTGAAGAGTCCGTTGGTGGCCAATGTCTCACTGAGACCCCACCTGCGTCTGCAGGTCTTGGTTCACCTGCTTTACAAAAGCAGGTTACAACATCTGTTACCTACCAGTCCATTGAGGTGGTGCCAGTGAGTTTGGCTCTCTGATTAGCAGTGCCCTGTGAACTCCATATGAATTCTCATAATTTTCCCTATGAATTCCCATGGTTTCCCTCATGAACTCCTCCAAACTCTTTGAAGATGTTCCAGGTATAGTTCTGGTGATACTTTGCTCTTTGCTTAATCAATTTCTTTAATATCTTCTTTTTAGATACTTCTATGCTTGATCTCCACTTTTCCATATTACTTAAAACAAATCAGTATTTCCTCTAAGTGATAACCTTAATGAGACAAATTCACCTTTTTTTTTTTTACTTTAACTTCACACTGAAGGATACAATGCATGGGGTTGTTCAGTGAAGATAAGCCCCAGTTTTAAGAAAGGATCAGTTAAACAGATTATCGTTGTACAGATGTCAGATTTTTAGTCTGCCTTTACCATAAACTGCAGAATTAATCCCAGACATGGGCTAAGGTGCGACTGAGATTCACTGATGATTCATGGCCAGAGCAATCTGTGTTTGTAGCTGTCAGTAGAGACAAAGTTGCTGTATGTTTGTGAAAAGGCTGGGCACTGATTTTACGGCATTAATTTCAGATGGTGGAAATGCACTAATTACAGCCTCCTCCTTGATTTCTTCTTGTTCTTGTCACAAGGTAGTTGCAGAGGTGGGGAAAATACATACATTATTTTGCAGGAGCGCTGAAGACTCCCGTCAAAATTTAACAAGAGAAGCGCGACAGGTGATGAGAGCAATGCACAAAGGGGAAGCATCTGATGCTGCCACGTACAGCTTTTGTTTTTAAAGTTTTGCAGATAAATGATGACAAAGAGATCAGATAAAAATGACTGTGATTGACTTGCCCCTTTGTGTTAAGTTTGGGGCCAATGATTTGATGGAAAAGGAGGAGGAAGAAACCCCAAGTAACTAATAGGCATCCAGGATATTTTTATCTTCTTCTTTTTTTTTTTTTTCATTAGAATCTAGTGGATGATTGTCTTGTGTTATGAACAAGCTTCACTAGACTGGAGTGGAGAACAGAGTTTAGGAACATTAAAAAGCCACTGTAGTGTTGTAGGTCTGAGAAAAACACATGAAAACTAACCTTTTGTATCCTCTGGATTCCAGTTTTATTAAACCAGCTTGGATGGTCATTTTTCTGCTTTGGAAGGAAACAGACTTTGGGAGGAAGACTGTGTGAAACCTGTGTGAAAAAGTATTTTACCTTTTTATAGCACTTACCTGAACTCCTCACAATCTTTTCATGTTTTTCTGAAGACCAGGATTAAACGTATTCTAGAGAATACAGACAGTTTCCCCTAACCTTAAAATATAAGATTAGGTGGGACCTTAGCAGGTCATCTAGTCAACTTCTAAACCAGCAATGAAAGCAGATCAACATATCTGTGTCATTTGTGGAAGGTATTTGCCCAACCTCTTCTTAAAAATCTGAAATCTTGTTGAGTGAATAATGCCTTATACCATCAACTTCTATTTCATTACCTTTCCTCTTTGACAGTTTTCCTCCACGTCTATTTGAAATTCATTTCTTCTTAGCTTTATCTCTATATTTACTCACTTTTGTTTGATATCCCTCTTCTTATAAATCATACATCCCCTGCTCCATTTTATTACTGCAACAGGAGTTCCTGTTATGACTATAATCCATGAAGAATTTTCATCTGAGTCACTTGATCTGGGTTCATGGTTGGTTTTGTAGCTGTGGCAGTTGATGTATTTTGTGGTGGTGATTTGTTCTCATTACTTCCTACCTACTGATCTGTGTACCACTGCAGACTTTACTGATAAAGGCAATCTAGCAGTGACCATAGTCATAAAAATAAAATAAGTGCGAGACCAAGGACCAGTGCTTGGGAACTTCTAAAAAATGTCTCCCATTAACATCTATCTTTTGAGGTCTGTCAGGAAGCCAACCACAACTTATTTATTGTATGTTACTGCAAGTTTTTAAAGTCAAAATTCTGTGTTGTGCTAAGTCACATGTTTTTAAATACAAGCGCTATAATCAATTGATCAATTGTTCTTTAATCCCTCCAAAAAAGGATAGTTTGAAAAACCCACTTGCTGTGAGATCATGCTGAAAGGGTTTAATTACATTTTTGCTTCAAATTTTTTAACTATATAGTATAAAATTCAGCATTATATTATTGTCCCAAGATCAGCATCAGCTTGGTTGGTTTGTAATTCCCTAGTTCATCCCTTTTATACTTTGCAATATTCAAATGGTGTTGGTAGCCTTGTAGTCGTTTGAAATTTTCTTTGTCTCCCAAAATTTGTTGAAATTAACTTTACTGAGAGTTCTTAATCGCTTACAGGCTCTTGGTGCAAGATATGTGTCTGTTGTTTTTAAAAATGTTTAATTTTAGCAAATGCTACCTCACATCCCCTTTTCATCACAGATGGCAATCTTTCTGTTCCACCCTCGGTATAAAATTCCTGCTCAATTTGATATAAAGACAAAAATATCCATCCTTTGAAAATTTCTACTTTTTCTACTTGCCTAAGAACAACTTTACTGTGTGCCTCTAGCAGTAACTCACACTGAAAAATATGCTATAATTATTTCATTTCATTGTTCCCTTCATTTTCATTATCAGTCATGTGTTTTGTAATTTATATTAATTGCCATTTCCTTTCCATTTTCTGCCTGACTCTACAAATATATAAAAATTAATGCCTTATTGCCACTTCCAAATCCCATTTCAATATTTTAAGAAGATGATTTTTTTCCAGCAGAGCACTCCCATGTCTGGGGGATTCTGGCATTTTGAGCCTCCAGCAGGAAATTTGAGAACAATTCCCACTACAGTCTTCTATTAGGATTTCTTGTTTTAAATTGGTGTCCCTGCCAGTGATGCCGATAATCTCACCAGGTTAGCAAAAGGTAGCCGTTTTAAAAATTCTTATACTGCTGGTGACTGTTGTGTGCTGTTTGCACACAATAAATGTCATCAGATCATCATCATAATCACCAGTATCTAAGCAACCACTCATTTTTAGGTCATCAATTGATTTTTCTTTCTCCTTCAACATGAGGTCTAGTATTAAGTTACACTATTCTAGGTAGAAGATTTCCTCTTTCAAGAAATTACCTGTTATTTTTAGAATATCTGGAGAAGTTTGATTACTGATTGCACTCGCCCAAAAAAGGGATCTCAAGTGAGGTCACATGTAATGAATCTTTCTGTACAGGCCTATAGATCACATCCCTTCGTCCTCTAGTGAGATTTAGAAACTGATAACAGGTAGTATACAGTTCTCCTTCCTCGTGTGGAAGTATGGTCCAAAAGGCTGACGTGGCTTGTTTGTTGTCACTCAGTGAGGTGGTGGCAGATTTAGGAGAACTTACTCCTACCCTGTTACCATGCTACAGCTGGGAAATATCAGCATGCTGAAGCCAGAGGTGGTGGAAGGTATCAGATATTTTTTTCAGTGGGGTAACATTCACCCGTATCCTTACACAAGGCTCACCAAGCTGAAGAATTTTGCTTTTGTTTGTTTGCTTGAAAAGACTTTAGGTGCCCATTTCTCACTGCAGCACATAGCTCTTTAGCTCTTTCTCAGTGCCTGGAAGGCACAGGAAAGACTGCGAAGGTGAACCTCGTAAGCTTCCAATCTGAAATTCTTCTTTTCAGCCTTCTGAACACCAAATAACTCTTTCAGGCAGCAGAGGTTGTTGGAGAGGGGCCAGAGGAGGCCACCAAGATGATCAGAGGGCGGGAGCAGCTCTGCTATGAGCACCGGCTGAGAGAGCCGGGGTTGTTAGGCCTGGAGAAGAGAAGGATCAGGGGAGACCTTATCACGGCCTTTCAGTGCTTAAAAGGGGCCTATAAGAAAGATGGGGACAGACCTTTTAGAAGGGCGTGTTATGACAGGACAGGGGGTAATGGTTTTAAAATGAAGGAGGGGAGATTCAGAATAGACATGAGGAAGAAATTTTTTACAAAGAGGGTGGTGAAACACTGGTCCAGGTTGCCCAGAGAGGTGATGGATGCCCCATCCCTGGAGACATTCAGGACATTCTGAGCAACCTGATCTGGTGAAGATGTCCCTGCTCATTGAAGGGGGTTGGACTGGAAGACCTTTGAATGTCTGTTCCAACCTAAACCATTCTATGATGCTAGATGCATTGTGGTGGTGCTTGTTTTCTTTGCAGAGTGCTCCTGCAGCAGTGAATTAGAGCTACTGCAGGCTGCTGAGCTTTTTCACTCTGAGTAGCTTGAGTGAGTCTTCACATTTGATGCAATTTCTCTTATGTTAGGTAAATATTCACCTAGGATATTATTTAGAAGAAGACACTCTTCCATGTGAGCCATCAGGAAAACACCAAATTATTGAATACCATCAGCTTTTGAGGCCTGAAGTCCAAAGATAAGGGACAGTATATCCGTAATAGAAACTGGTACATGACATGGGATAAAGCTCCAGAGCTGTTTTCTGATGCATCTTGAGACTGCTGGGGAAAGCAGGAAAGATGGAGCTCTAGACTTGTCTTCATGTAAATAGCATCAGGAGCACCACCCAAGGGAGAGATTGACACCTTGAAGGAGCAACTCATCACGTGCATGAGATGTTGCCTGGATTATGCTGTTGAAGCATCAGCCTCTCTGTTGACAACCAAGGCATCCTAGCTGGTTTACTCATGCAACCCTTTTGCTTTTGGGCACTGCGACTTAATGAGTTGTCTGGTGGCATCCCAACCTGTAGGTCATGAAACATGCCCAAGGTCACACAGAAATTCATCGCAGACTTGCTAGTTAAACTCAGGTCTCTTGATCCAATTTAACACAATATAAGCCTGGAGTCTCTCTTACACCTTTTTCTTCGTCCTGTCTGTGGTATCTGGCTCAGGCAACTGTTTGTACGTGTATGTGAATATGCCACTCCATCTTATACTTAGCACACTGGGGATGTAAAACCAGTTCTGCTCCTGAAACTCCAAAAAAGAATTTAGACTCATATGTTTTATTAGATACTAATTAATATTAAGGATAAGGGATTCTAGGGGATTTGGGGGGGGAAATGATTTTAAATAGGCAAATTATTTCATTTAGAAGTACATTTACTATACATAATAACGGATAGCTTTCTTATGGTGCTTCGCATCTTCAAAGTGCTTTGCAACTATTAATTAATTAACATGCGTGCTCTTTTGGAGGTAGGAAACTAATTATTAACAGCCCTGTCTTGCACACAGGGAACTGAATGATAAACATTCATGTTATTTAAACAATTTAGCCATTGTATTGCATGCTTAATTTGTCTCTGTGAGTACCACTTCTTCATACATAATATGGATTAATGCATATGCAAATGAATAAGTTAAATAGCTACATTCATACAATGCATGGTGATCAGCATGCATAATTGTGTGCCCAGTGTTTTTTATCTTATGACTCCCTTAAAATGACAATCACTCATCCTTTCTGGTGTTCCCTGAAAGTCATTTGATACTTATGTTTGTCCCCAAATGGGAGATGAAAGATGACATGAGCCAAGAGGTGTCCGGGGAGGTGGTCCCTGATGCAGAAGGTTCTGGAGCGAATCCTGTATCGCAGTGGGGAAACAAGCTTAGACTGAAGCCAGTGGTGCACACAGTTATATATATGCTTGTGCCAAAAACTCCCAACACTGTCCAAACTAAGGTGAAGGGAGGGAGATGAGTAAAAAATTCAGCCTCACTTTATCGGTGACAGACCAGAGACATGATGGTTCAGTCAATGTGCTGTACCTGAGCTCCTGTCACCCACACCTTGTGCTCCTGTCTCTACAGGCAGCCTAAGCTAATCCTTTTGTTAGCCTGTGTCGAAATCCTATCAGCCTTGTGGCAAACAAATCTCAGAGTAATTTTAGGGAGCCCTTGTCTCTGCCAAACATCAGTCAGGGGACGATGCTGTAAAGATGGATGGGACAGATGGTGCTGCTGGAACAGGAGCTGAGCACCGGGCTTGTTCCCCAGCTGGGAAACTGTGCTCCTGTGGATCATTTGTGGAGGGTGCACTTGTATTTCATCCCCCAGGAAGACCAGGTCATCACCCAGGATGTGCAAAGTGTGGACAGGCAGCAAATCCAGATTCAGGTCGTCACTGCAGAGCAGCACCAGCAAAGCTGGAGAAATGAAGTGACCTGCTCAGGGTCCAGCACTTACACATTTTCACATGTTATTTAAGGCAGGTTCCTAATTTTCCCTTCAAACTGTTGTCCATTTGAGGTTTGAGATGCTGGTGATGTGGCACAATTTGCATCACGGACATGAGCACATACACAGCTCATCCTGTAGTTCATTTACCACGTGTGCCCTCCCACCGCCAGGAGCAGAAGGTAAAATGTGCAACTTGTGATGAACTTGTACCTCTGTGATGAGAAGAGAAGCTGCGCTGTGAGATTTAGGACTCACTCAACAGAACAGAGAGGGCATATGGAAAGCTGCGGAAAGCACCCTCAGGAGGGCACGAAAGGAGTGTGACAGCTGAGGGAGGAAAAGCAACTGCTAAATAAGCAGAAACATTTACCAGGTTCAGAGACTTGGAGAGCTTAAAAAAGGCAACGGGAACGAAGCACCTGGGAATGTGCGAGAGCCTGTGGGATCTTAAAAGAAGTGAATCTGTGCAGACCCTCCCCGTGCTCCCAGGACATCCAGGCTGTGGGCTGGTGAGAAATCACCAACACCATCTGCTGATCCCTACACGGCTGCATGCGTTCCCTTAAGGCTCTCTCTGCTAGAAGGTGGACTAACCTTATCTCAGCTCCTGACTGTTCGATTAACAGTTTACTTCGTTTTTTTTTATATTTGTCAGTCATCTGACTTCCTTGCTCATGGTCTTTTCTAACCCAAGCACTGCCCTGTTACCCTTTGGTCTCCCCTTCACCTCCCCAGCAATGTCCACACTCTTTAACCCACCCCACAGAGAAACCCATGATTAGAGATTCATGACACTCGGCCAACATTTGCAGATCTCCTGCTCTCCTTTCCCCCTATTTTTCTGCCTCTTCTGATGCTCTCAGCCCATTCTGGTGTACATTGCCCCATCCTCTGTTCATACAGCTCCTGGCACGCTTGTTTCTGATGTGAGCTGATGTCTCCAGGCATTGCCTTCATAGTGATATTATTAACAATAATGACCACATAGCTTTTTAATTTCTTGATGCTTTTTTAACAAAACCTACGTTTAGCTCTTAATCCTGGTGTAGACAGTGTGTTCTTATCCATAATTGGCCTATTAAGTTATGGGTACAGCTGAGTAAATTTCATGCTTATAAAAATGTTTGAGCAGGCAATGCATTTAGCTGATGGCAGACTGGTATTTATGTAGTTCCAGGAGAGTAAATAAGACCTATTCGGTGGCCATCATTATAGCATTATTTTCTCTCCCTCCTTCCTTCGCTCTCAATTTGATGCAAAGACCCAACCTCAAACACAGTTGTGCTTCCCAGAGGGTATTAAATTTCTTCAGCTGCTGTTGAAATGAATGGTTCCTTATCCTCTAAAACCAGGCTCCAGTTCCCAAAATATAAGTCTGAAAGATTACAAGGCTGTTTCTAATGTTCATTTCCATTGCAACTAGTGGTGTTCAGTGTTCAGACTGATTTTAACTTTGCCTGCCCAGCCCATTTGGTGGACTGTACTGATGACACTCATTATCTAATTCGTAAAGTGATACACACACCGAATAGGGGAGCATTTTGGTGTGCTGGGAAAAGTCAAGGTTCCACACTGTTTGCTTCTAACCTTTATGTTTGGAATAACTTTACTGATTCTACTTTCCTCATCTTGTAAGTTATTTACAAAACAGCCTTCTACAGGAAATACTTATTTTGAAGTCATTACAAAGACAGCTACACCACCTGTAACCCCTAGGACAAGTCTATGTTCTTGTTGAGATTAATGTTTGAATTCCAGCTTTGTAAAGCACTCAACTAGTGCTTCGCTTTCTTTCAGTTTGAACAACTTAAGTTTTGTGGATGGACCTCTTCAAAACTTATGGGTAGGTTTAAAATTAAGCATGTCCCTGTAATGAATGTCTTCTAGGTCTGGGTCTTCAAAAAGTGGTCCCAGGTGTAAAGTGAGCAAGTGGTGATTCCCAAGAAAATGCAGTCTTTCTATCTGTTTGGGAAAAACTTTTATTATTTAGGATTTCATCTGTCTTGATGCTCAAAATAAGATGATACAGGCAGAAGTGACAGCATATACACGTACTAAAATTTATTAAAATAAAATTAGTAATGACACTCAATAGTGTAATTATAAGAGGCTGACACTGATGGAGGGTTTGTGGAGCTAATGGGATCCTGGCACGTGCTAGCACTTTGGAATTACCCTTTGCAATTTCCAATGGAGATCAATAGTTTATTATTGATTATACCAAAGCAGTTGTTTGGTTTAGAGTCACCAAGTACCAAACTGCAGACATACTGTATTTTGCTTGGACAAATAAACTGAAATTAAGTTGTTTTGTCACGTAAAGTGCTTGTAAAAGAGTATGTTTTGGGCCCCTTGTCATAAGAAGGACATTGAGGTACTAGAGAGAGTGCAGAGGAGGTGATGAAGCTGGTGAAGGGTCTGGAGCACAAGTCTGATGAGGAGCGGCTGAGGGAGCTGGGGCTGTTCAGCCTGGAGAAAAGGAGGCTGAGGGGAGACCTGATCGCTGTCTACAACTGCCTGAAAGGAGGTTGGAGCGTGGAGGAGGTTGGTGTCTTCTCCCAAGTAGCAAGTGATAGGACAAGAGGAAATGACCTTACGTTGTGCCAGGGGAGGTTTAGATTGGATATTAGGAAAAAAATTCTTCCCAGAAAGGGTTGTCAGGCACTGGAACAGGCTGCCCAGGAAAGTGGTGGAGTCACCATCCCTGGAGGTGTTTAAAAGGTGTGTAGACGAGGTTCTTAGGGCTATGGTTTAGTGCTAGAGTCAAGTTACATTATGGTTGCACTTGATGATCCGGAGGGTCTTTTCCAACTGAAATGATTCTATGGTTCTGTGTGGAGCCTGAGAAACAACAAGAGAGTTGATCAATACCTCCAGAAAGAGGAAGACAGCTGGAAGGACAGTGAGCCTACATAAATAGCCAACAAATCAGGTCAATACATGACAGCACGAACAACATCTCTGCTGTAGGTTGCACACACTTGATTTTATGGCTCCAGCATTCCCCAGCCTAGCACAGCCGTTTATGAGGATTCCCTCTGACTTTCACCATGTTGCACCGAAAGTGTAGAAATGACACTGACTGACTTCAAACTTTTTGGCTTCCATTAGTGCCCAAATGTTGTTTTTCAAGCTTTTTTTTTTTTTTTTTGCTTGAAGCTTTTTTCTCTCTTTCAACAGCTGATACGCCATCTCCACCAGTAAGTGGAGAAGTACCGCACTGCAGTAAAACTGGAATAGATGTGGGGAGTGAAGCCCTTGTGCACAGGGACAGGCAAAGTCACGTCAGCGCAGTTTGAACTGAAGGAAAGGTCCGTGTATTTGAAGTGTGAGTGATTAACTGCTAGGACAGATCAGCCGTAGAGGTGCATCCAAATGCTGGCTGCCAGCAAGTTTTTTTGCTAAAAACAGCCTTCTTTTTATTTTGCTTAACCAAAAATAACTGAATTGGATTCCAGAAAATTTGTGTGTCGATTTCTGCGTTATGCCACAAAATCAGGCAAATGATCCTAATAGTCCCTCAGAGATTTTCCTGCATTCCTCCATTACGATCAATCAGTCTGACCTTTCGCATTGTGCGGATCGGGGCTTTCACTGTAGAGATTTTCCAGCATCAAACCAGTCGCTTCTGATCTCCAAATCGATGCTTCTGACTCTTCACAGAGACAGTTGGTGCTTGGAACAGAGTAATCCAGATCTCCCCACTCCCACACCCCTGCTGTGGTGCCACGTTCGCCGTCCCTCATATAGAGCAGAGCTATAGGCAGCAGAGCAAACGCACAGATCAGTTCTTCTGGCTCCAGGGAGCTGGTGGTTCCTGTTTGGCTGCACACGCTTAGAAAAGCCAGGGCGAATTTTTCACGATGAATAATTTGAAGTGAGATTCGTTGACCTCATTTTCTATATGCATCTCCTAGCAGAAAGTTGAAGCTAAAGTCATTTGTCATGGCTGAGTGTAAATCCAAGGGGAGCAGATGGGGGTTTCCCTGCCATGTAGCTGTGCAGGCACTGTGTGCATGAAAATGGAATGCCTGGGATGAGACAAGCAAAACCTCCATGAAGGAATATGTAGCTGTAGCTAATTTTTTCAAAATCGACCCTCTGAGTTTACTAGTGCGGCCTAGTTCACCTGGTAACCTAGTCTAGGTTTCAGTTAGCTAGGAGGCAATGCCTTCATCAATTAATTAGACTTGTTTATTTATTTTTTTTTCACTTTAAATGTTTATTGCTGTCCAATAAACTGTTTCTCCTTCTGGCATCTGCTGGTAGTAGCTTTGCAGCAGACCATGGAAAGGGCTGAGGACACTGCCCAGGTTTTAGTTAACCAGCTGGTACTTACGATTCTCTTCATATCTGCATCACTAAAATATGCTGAAGACATGTGGGTGTTTTTTAAGAGGGCAGAGGCTGCAGTGCCGCATGCAGGATTGCTGAACATGTTTGAATGCTCAGTTAGAAACAGGACCAAAGTGGAGAACATCTTTCTTCCACCATCATGTGCTCTTTCTGACCTTCAAAAGCCGCTTCTTTGACTCGGAATGTAGTTGTTTGTGAAATGGGTACAATACAGCCGGCCTGGCTAGAAGTGTCTTTACATCTTTAACATCCAGTCTAGTGTCTTCTCAGAAGGTGCATTGTAGCTGCATTTATGGACTCCATGAAGAAATTATTATCATGTTGTTAACAATCGTTTACCAGTAGGGTCCTAATGGTGATAGAACAGCTTTCTGTTTTCCTGGGAAGCCCCAGTTATCTTCTTTTAGCTTTCATTACTGTGCATAACTGCGTAGCCTGCCAAAGAGCAATATCGATTCCAGCGCATCGAGCAGATCAGGGTTTGTTGTGCAAATAGCAGAACAGCAGCAGCATTGCAGACAGTAGGAGCAAAACGAGACAATGCTCTGTCTCAGGCATTTGAATTTATTCATTATGCCCAGTGTTTGCAACGCAGTATGACGAGCTGTCGTAGTCTCAATGCATGTTTTCCGTACGAGCTTGAGGCTGCTTTACGTGGGGACTTCTGGCTGTTCGCTGCAGGAGGCGGCGCTCGCTGGAGCGTGCCCTTGGAAAGGCTGACACGAGCTCTTAAGGATTAATTATTTAAGCACCCTCACAAGCATCTTCTAGCCAAAGCTAAAGATACATCTGCTTGTCATGGGCAGCCATAAATCTGTGATGAGAGCAGAGGGGTTTCCCTGTGACACAGCCCAGCCTGTTGCTCGCTGCTGCAATGCTGCACAGCTTGAATTACAGGAAGGGTAAGAAAGGGAACACTCCCCATACGAGTGATTTGCTTTGGATCGCTGTTACAGTAGGATATATCACAATGTGAGCTTCAGATGAATTGAACTCTTGCATGATTAGACCAGGATTCTGCTGATTGAGCACAGGACTGAGCTCTGTTGTGGTTCTAAGCAAAAGGTGTTGGTACTGGTACTGTCACTTGTGCCACCTCTAAGGTAGTTTGCACATACAGATGTCTTTTAATCTGAAAATAGACTCTAGTGGGGTTTGCAGCAGTTTAAGCCCTGCGCTGAGCCAGTGCAGACAACTGCATTATGAATTTTCCACTGATGGGGAACTTCATCAATATACACATGGCCCGAATGCCTTAGGCAAATCATTTAGCATCCGTATCTCCTTCAGCTGTCAGATCAACAAGGTGCCACCTGTCTGCTTGGGTGAGGAACGCTGCTTCATCATTTTAACATTAGCTTCCACATAACACAAGGTTACAAAGAGAATTCCTTGAGGTTACATCCCTCTCTTCTGGGTAGCTGTGAGATTTCTTACACCTTCCTCTGAACTCTCCTGTGAGAGATGAGATGCTGTAACTACGGAGACCTAAGGGCTGATCTGAACTGGCAGTTCCTCCCCTCCTGGTCTGGGAATTAATGAATTTTTTTTGCTCCAAGTACAAAGGTAAAGCAGAATGTAACGGTTAGGTGTTTCATCACTGAGCTTGTTTTAAAGATATTTATTGATGTAAAACCTCTTTTTGAGCTGCCCAGTGCTGTATCAGTCTTAAGTTGCACCAGGGGAGGTTTAGATTGGATATTAGGAAAAGCTTCGCTGAAAGGGAGGTAAGATATTGGAACAGGCTGCCCAGGGAAGTGTCTGAGTCACCATCCCTGGAGGTGTTTAAAAGATAGGTAGATGTGGTGCTTAGGGACATTGTTTAGAGGTGCGCTTGGCAATGTTAGGTTAATGGTTGGACTCAGTCATGTTAAAGGTCTTCTCCAACCAAAATGATCCTACGATTCTATCGTGCAGTGCCTCCAAGCCTGCTTGAAGAACTTCTAGTAGTAGTAGTAGTAGTAGTAATAATAATAATAACAAAAACAATAATATTTTCAAGCTCTTATATAACCCTCCTTTGCAAGGTTTCCCAAAGTGCTTTTTGAGGGACATCAGTATATGACAGAAAGAGAACGTGATTTTCCCCAGGTTCCTCCAAGCTTGTGTAGTGCAGGTAGGAGTGGAAGCAAATTTTTCAAGCTCTCTGTGCTGGAGGCACCACTTCTCAGAACACCAACTAATGTAGGTTAACTCTAGAAATTGAAACTAGGGATCTGTATTGCTTGTACAGGGATTTTGGGCAGTTTGTGTGAGCTTGATAGGAAGAAAAAGGTTTTAGATGCATCACCTGCAGGACCATGGCTTTTGGGAAAAGAGCAGCAGTCGGTCTCTTCGCACATCTCAGTCTCTGTGCCCCAGTTTCTTTCCTTATTGCATGGGTACTTCCACAGCTTGAGTCATTAGTATCCTGGGTGGGAGGCATTAAGTAGAGCAATAATGACTCTGATGCCTGACTCATTTTGAAATTGAGTGTCAGGAAATGGGTGTGTTTTCATTGGGAAATAATGCATTCCTAGTCAAAGTTAATCTTAAGTATGAGACCACATCCCCACCAGTACAAGGACAGTGCAGAGCAGGCAGAGATCTCAGCCTTGCAAGTGTTTCTAGACCAAAAATGCCAGTATCTTTTGGGAATATTTGCAGACTAAAAAAAATGCAGAGTAAGGATCAGGCCTAATCCCCATCCTAAGGATAAAAGCTTTATCCCAGAGACAAAGTACTTTCAAAGCAGAGACTGTGAGTGAAAGAACTCTATTTGTTGCCATCCAAAAAGGGACTTTGCACAAAATTGAAGCCTTGAAGCCACAACTGTGAACGAGGTGGTGAAGTTCCCTATATCATGTCTAGAGATGGCCCCTCCAAAGGGCTTGGATCCTCAACTTTGAGCTGCCAAAATGCACCCCATTTTGGTTTTAATTTAAAAAGTAGAGAAATCATCGATCTTATTTATGGAGATGGTGTTTTTTCTTTCATCATGGCCCAACAGGAATAGGTTGATGGTGTGGATTACAGGAAAAGGAGGATCCTTGCAGGTGAGAAGAGTGGCAACAGGCAAGGGAAGAGGGGGCACATATGGACAAGGCCAAGAGGAGTGCTTGGACTGAGACTGGTGGCCGACACCTCACTTGGGTTGTTACAATACACTAGTGTTTGGCCCAAAGGAGAGATACCTGAGCTGATGGCGCTCTAGAGGAGAATCAAGACCTTCTGGACACGATCAAAGTTAAGCAGGAGTTTAATCTCTTTGAGAAGCATATTGCTGAAAAGAAATAGGACTGAGGTACCTGAATTCTTTTAGAGGATTTTAGTCTGGGTACATTTTGACAAGAATAACTGAATACAACTTTCAGACAGATCTTCCATTTTTCCCTTTTTGTTTAATGCACGTGGGTACTTTGAATGTTGCATACTAAATGCAATGTACACGGCTTGTAAATACATCATGAGTCAGCACTACCAGTCGATACATTGCAGACTTAATGCAGAACACTCTGTTTTTTTAAGAGCTGTTGCTTCTTCCTCTAGTAGCACATTCTGTTGAGATACATTTCCTGGCTGTTCACAGAAGAAGGGAAGACGGGTAGATTGGAGAATTTTAATTTATTGGGAAGATAAACAGTTTATGCCTAGTATCTTAGAGTTTCTTTCTCCATTCAACAGCAAAATACATATGCCAGCTCTTGCTGTTTAGAACAAAAGATGAAGTAGCTTCTGAGAAGACTGAATAGACTATTTTAAAAACCATTTGGTTTTGATCTTTTAGAGAATAGTGAATGTACATTTGAGAAGGGTTTAATTTTGTTAAGGAATATTTTTGTTTATTTTATCTTGCCTTTTGTATTAGGATATTGCCAACCTCTTCTTATGCATTATTAAAACAGATAATGAGATACAATTCTTGCTCTGGGGAATTTTCAGCTCTCACAACCAAAGACTTTACAGCCAACGAAACTGTGGTTAACAAGACAGACAAATGGTGGAAGGAGGGAAAACATTATTGTCTCCTGTCTTGAGGTGGGGAGCTAGCTACAAGGACATGAAAGCTTTAGGTTAGCAAACTCTTAAATGCATGTAATTTGTGCTTAGAACCAGCCCACAAAGGAAATAAGGACATCTTTAAGTCCTGCTGACCTTAGGTGGCTTCTTACAAGGGCCATGGAATCCAAGTAGCAGAGTCAGACATGTATTTGTTAGCTAAAGACATATTTTTAGACATCTGAACTTTAATGCTTTAAAATTAAGCTTATGTTAAAACACCCTCTTGAGCTGGGACTAAATTGGGTCAAAGATATTTGGGCAGGGATTAGATGGAAGTTGATGGGAGATTTCAAGTTCTGATGCTGTTTCAGATAGTGACCTTATGAGTGCTTCTGCTGGTACCTCTTATTTTCCAGGCTCATCTGCCAATAAAACTGAGAAGTGTCCATATAATTGATGTTTCTATCCTTATCTAACGTTTCCTGATACTCCTTTGTCCGTGGAAGATGCAGTTCCATAACTTTGAGATTTTAATCACCATTACTTTGAAATCTCTACCGGTGCAGGCAGTCTGAGATACCTTTCTCAGGTATGCAGGGAACATGTCTGTCCACATCAAAAGATCTGCTTTTCAGAACAAAATAATCACTTGCAGTCTTTTCTCCGAGCACCCGAAGTGTAGGTGCAGTTTACCGATCTTTTCGGTTTGTCAGTCCTGGATATGCGTTCTGTCTACTCCCCTCTTTCAAAGCCTTTAAGTCTCTCTGAAAATGGCTCTAAAAAGGGTGGATTACTGGGTTTTAGCTTCCATCAAATAGCGAAATTTCCTCTGAATCCTTTCTGCTTTTGCAGTCAGAGTCTGCATTGGATTTTGCTTTTGTCGTCGGTTCTGTAGGCTTCTTCCCTAGGCTTTTGTCTTCTATGTAAAAGATGTACCAGCTGCACTGTCTCTGCTGTGGGACTGGCTGAGTCATTCCTGCATTCACAAATAGTCTTGGACCTGCTGTGTATTGATAATATCTGCGCTCATTGATGACCATAGCTGGAGCCCCTGCATCTTTCTCCTACTGATCTTCTCCCTTGTCCCTTTCAGACGCTGCACTGTATAGCTGAGTTTTTCGCTCTACGCACTTTCACAGAATCACAGAATCACAGAATGTCAGGGATTGGAAGGGACCTCAAAAGCTCATCCAGCCCAATCCCCCCACCGGAGCAGGAACACCCAGATGAGGTTACACAGGAAGGTGTCCAGGCGGGTTTGAATGGCTGCAGAGGAGGAGACTCCACAAGCTCCCCGGGCAGCCTGGGCCAGTGTCTGTCACCCTCACTGAGAAGAAGTTTCTTCTCAAATTTAAATGGAACCTGTTGTGTTCCAG
>VWYH01010862.1:189386-278641 GCA_013399365.1 Pampusana beccarii | reverse complement strand
ACTGAGGGGCCCAGAACTGGACACAATATTCCAGATGTGGTCTCACCAGGGCAGAGTAGAGGGGCAGGAGAACCTCTCTGACCTACTGACCACCCTCCTAATACACCCCAGGATGCCATTTGCCTTCCTGGCCACGAGGGCCCAGTGCTGGCTCATGGTCATCCTGCTGTCTACCATGACATTTGAGGTCATAGAATCATAGAATGTTCTGAGTTGGAAGGGATGTACGAGGATCATTGCGTCCAAATCATGTCTCTGCATATGACAACCCCACAGTTCACACCATGTCTCTGAGGATGTTGTCCAGTCTCTTCTTGAACACTGTCAGGCTTGGGACCATGACACCTCCCTGGGGAGCCTGTTCCAGTGTCCACCACCCTCTGGGTGAAGAACCTTTTCCTAATGTCCAACCTAAACCTCCCCTAGCACATCTTCCTGCCATTCCCTCGGGTTCTGTCATTGGTCACTAGAGAGAAGATCTGACCTCTGAAGGATTTTCTTCTTCAGTGGATGGGACTACAGTGGTCCCTGTGTGAGACCATGTCTAACAAGATGATAGAGGAGTGTTGATAGTGCTAAACTGTCACTGGGAGGTGATGTTGTAGTGGGGAAAATGCTCCACCTAGGAGGCATCTTCTGAACTTGAGGTCATGTTACATGCCATGCTCCCCACCTGCTACAAGCACCCCACCTCTTGAGGTCTTTTTCCTTACATGCTGGGGACAGATGGCATGCAAATTAACAAAGCACTTTTGCTTATTCCGTGGTATCTGGGGACAGAAGGAAGGTCATAACCATGTGTTGCAAAGATGTAAGGTACAGGCATCAGTTGGAGTGGAGGAAGCAGCTGTGTGAGCTCCATGTTTACTGCCTCACCTGTAACAGATGTGGGGGATGCTCCCCTTGCTGTTGCTACCTCTGCTGCCCTGAGTTAAGCTCCTGCTGCCAGTGACAGTTCTGAACTTCCCTTGTTATCCCAGAGGAATCCATCCCCAGTGTATCCCCCTGGATGTTGCTTCGGGAACAATGGCCCAGCTATCTTTCAAGCTTTGCCATTTGCATAGCTACTCTTCACCTTGTTTTTTCATTCTATCCTGCAGCTTGAGAGCTTCCATCATAGTATGTGCCTTGGGCTTGTGGCTGCTCTGTTAAGATCTTCTGTAGTTTTCACAGGCTTTTAGCTCCTGCTTTCTAGAGTTGTAATTAATTCCTAAAGATGGAGTAAGTAAGTGAAGAAAGTTAATTTCAATGTGTCCTTCCCAATAACCTCATTTGCAAGAAAATAGCTCAAATACTGTCATTATTCATTCTTTTATGCAATCAGCCAGCTGACTTTCTTCTGTTTTCCCGGTCAACAATTTTATAACAGGATTGCTGAGTTCACCAAAGAGCTGTTTTATCACAGACTGCAGTCCAGGTGGTGGGTGTTGCCTTGTCCCAAATAGGGGTAAGTTGTCATGATGACCGAAGAATGGGATGATGGAGAGGATGGTAGAGGACCAGAGAGAAGCTCCATCCTGCATTACTCCAGTGAACACTGTTTGCTTGATAATGAACATTTCCCACCTGCAGATCAGGCACCTGAGGAAACACTTGGTAATCAGTCATGGAGGTTTTGCTCTCTAGCTGGAGTGACACCATTGCAATTAGTGATACTAAGCTTGAGCAAACTGGGTGTAGAGTGTGAAGGGAACTGGGCCAGCGGCAGTTCTTGCACAGAGCATCTGAGGCCAGGAGAGCCGGCAGTCGACAAGCAGCTTTTTGTTATTTTCCCAAGTGCAAGCATAGAGGTTTGTTTTCTCTCATTATTTACATAATTGCAGCACATATTTTGAGAAATGTCTTTCCCTCTCCCCCTCTTTTTAATTAGCTTCTTGGTGGGAAATGCAGAAGATTTCCCAATCTGCTGTCGTATGACGTATGAAAGGGATAACCTCTGTATCTCACTTGTGTCTGTGATTGAAGCTGCTTGCTGATTCCCATTCAGCCACAGATACAATTAATTCTTAGCATCTGGCTGTAAATAGTGTTATGTCTGGTTGTTGCAAGGAGACAGGGAGCCCAATTAACACAGCCTTGACTATCAGCTAGTTTGCTTTCCAGACTCGTTTCCATTTTGTGTTAAAAAGCTTAAAGCAAAGAGGAAAAAAGAGGAGCAGAAGAAATTTTAGACATGGTCTTGTCTCATTTAATATTAATTTGGTGAATACAGTATGATAAATGCTCTTGAATTCATGAAACGGTTCTTTACCTTCTCGGTAATATGATGATGGTAATTACATGTGCAGAATGCAGTACAATACTTACAGGACTTCTTCCAGTGAATTACTTTCAAAGTCATTTGCTGGGGATTCTTAGTCAATCAATAGATAACAGGGAGAATAGGATCCTCACTGTTGGAGCAGGAGAATATCAAGGAGGAAACTTATTTGGTAGACACTGTACTGTGTCCAACCTTAATAGAGTTTGTTCAAAAAACCAGAAAGGTTTTGATGAAGTGTAACAAGATATATTTGAAGTTTTCCTTATGTCCTTTTGAGAAGCTGATCTCAGAAGATGGAAATATTTAGTTTATACAGGGCAAGGTTGTCTTAAGCTCTTAAGTTCATTTAAGAGGAGTTAGCAGAGAACTACATGGTGAAGACATTGCTGAGAATAAATTGCTGTAGCAGAAAAAACAAAAACAAAAACCATAAACAAAAAAAGAGCCAGTGGGTAGAAACTGAGGCAACTGCTATTAAAAATACACAGAAAAGCTGTTTTGGCACTGAAGCAACTTAGTGGATGTGATACCAGTAGGTTCTCCACTTGTTTTAAAGTCAGTTTCAAAGTATTCGTCTTCCACAATGATACGCAAAATGTCAAACAGATGTTGTCTGCTTGAAGTGAGCTCTGTGGAGAGGAGCTGTGGCCAGTGTGATATAGGAGGTCAGAATAACCTGTGTGACCACAAGGGTTTCCCCCAAGGCTTAAAAACTCCACGTACCTAAATAATATTTTGTTTCTCCCAGAAAGTGTGTTGTGACAGACCAAGGCAGCACTTTCAGTTGTGATGTCCTCAGGAAAACATCTGTGGAAACAGAAGCTTCTTTCTTTTACCCCTTCCTATGTTTTCATGGATGAATCATGCAAGTTTTAGATCAAGGTATCTCCACTTTGGCCACTTATAAACCACTACTCCATGAAAAAAAAGAAAATCCTGTGTAGCACATTCAGTTTGGAGTATTTAAGTTGCATTTGCTCCAATTTCCAAGGCTGATGCACAAACATAAGGGTCAAAAAATAAAGGTGGAATACTTAGTTCACTCCACGGAAGCAGCCCATTGACCTTGAGAAAGGGCAGACAGTGGGTTTGCTCAGCCTGAGCCTGTGCTTCTGTGTGTCACCGTATGATTCGTGGATTTGCATCATTCATACTGAGGGACTTTAAACCTGGGGTTGATGGGTCCAAGGAGGAGGGGCTGATGGAGCCAGAAGACTTGTGGGATCCCTTTCAACTGTGGATCATCATCAGAAAAGCCTGCAGTTGGAAAGGGCGTTTCATTACTTCGATTTTTGCTTCCCAGACCAAAGGTTTTTCAAGGCACATGACAGGGGAACGCAGGCAAACATTGTCCACCTTTCAGCCTTTATCAAACGTTATGCAACTGTTCAAATATATTCAAATATCATAAACAAGACTGTTATTCCGACAGTCCCACTGACTCTCCCGAGGAGACTTTTCTGGATCCAGATTCAAGGGACTCCAAGAAGGTTCCTGACACTCAAAATGAAGTCCCAGCACAGTGATGGACCATCATAAGGCCCAGAAGGAACCTCTCAGGCTTCAAGAAGCCAGGTCCCAAGTGCATAAACATCACAAGGCTTATAGAAATCAGAAGATAACAAAAAGTGTGGCTATTCTCAGCAGTATTTGAGCCATTAGGCTGCACTGCCTCTTTTCTGGAAACTGTGACATTAGCAGCACAGGGCAGGTTAATCTCAGAACAAGTTTAATCCCCATATACTTTCCTTGCAATCAGAAATGATAAGATGTAATGGAAGGTGCTAATGTCACCTCTTTGGCATGGGTAAGAAGCTGTCTGTGCTGGAGGATCAGGCTCTTCAACTGCGATTTTAAGTTGCAGAGACGTTTTTCCATTTTGGACACGTACTGCATTTACAGCACAACCCTGAATACTCTCTGTTAAGTTTTGTGACACTGATAGACTTAGTGGGGATATTTCTGAAATGAGCAATTTTCATGCAGCATAAAAAAAATGCTACATGGAGCTTTTTATATTGAAGGTCATTCTAGGAATCAAATCTGTTTTGAACCTTTCCCAGCTGTAGGTGAAAACAGCAGCTTTCTGCAAGTTGGTTGCACAAAAGTGTTCTGTGCAGGAATAAAAAAGTCCTGATGTAACATCTGCTCCGCTTCCCCTTCCTTGTCTGAAAGCTTCTTGTTAAAGACTGGGAGCTGAATCTTTTCTAGGTGACACTTGTTGGGAGATAGGGTAAGCGCATCCTTATCACAGCTGAGTATCAGCAGTAGTATTACAAGAAAAAATAAAAGCATTTGAAAGTACAAATTGTTTTCTATGTACTGACATTGTTAAACTCTTCTCTGCCGATTGCTAATTCTTTTTCTAGGCTTGTTAATTATTCCTCAGTCAATTAATAAATTTCATTTACCTGAGCAAGGAAATTGAATAAACTGTATAATCCTCATAGGTTTTATCCCAGATGAAATCAGCACCTGAGCTGAAAAAGACAAAGACAAAACCAAAACCAACCCAACCCAACCCAAAACTTGAAAACTTGTTCACTATGGCAAGTTTCAATGTTTTGATGTATTTGCCTGTAACAGGAACTCAAAGTTAATTTTTTTTTTTTTTTTAATTTTAGAAATTGTTCAGAAACATTTTGAATGGGAAATATCAAAAATAAGAACTACCAAGTGCCTGGACCAAACTGAAAAAGATTGTTGGCTCATCATTAAGCATCTCAGATACTGCTTTGAAAATGATTTTTAGTTGAAACTGACATTTTCTGAATTTATTTTTTTTTTGATAACTCGAGGGAAAAGCATTTGAGGGAAGAATAAACTGGTACCATATCAATTTCTTTTTGCTTGTGTCGGTGTTCCCAAAGCAAAGGTTGTATCTTAGATTTCCTCTTAAAACCCGGTCATGCAGAGTCCCACCAGCGCCCAGTGCCCACCAGTGCCAAAGTTAACCAAACCCCGGCTGAAGGTAAAGATGCCAACTGATACATCACCACTGGTATTGGGTTTCAAGCTGTGGTCAAGAGCTCAAAAATCTGACCTTTGGCTGAAAAAAGCGAATCACAGAAATTAACTGAAACACCTCAAGTGTGTATTTTTTGCTGGCAGGAGGGAAACTTTCCCGGTGTGAACCAGTTCACTGATGTGTTATTTCCACATGGCTTGAGAGAGCCTGACAGAGATCTGTAGGGTGGGATTACTGTGTTTATGTTTGAATTTTTACTCACGCACGCTGTCATATTGATTGCCTATGTCAACAAATATAATACACAGCATATAATATTTCATTTTGGCATCCCCTGCTGACTGCAGCTGGGAGAGCAGAACTGAATATACTGTTTTCTGAGTGAAGAAGGAGCATACATCCAGGACATAGAAGTTCTGCCCTGGAGAAGCAAAGCCCAAAGAGCTCCTCAGAGACCAAAGTTGAGCCAACCTTAAGGGCTACTTCCACACTGCTGTTCCAGGAGAGTGGTCACCTGGGCATGAAGTGCAATACCAAGCTGTCTGACAATATAAATGTACTGAAAGCAGCCAACAGAACAAGAATGTTGAGTTTTCTGGAAGTGCAAGCTGCTTTTTGCACGTCACTTGGGTGAAAGTAATACCCACCTTCCCCCCACGCAGTGCCCACCTTCCTGCTCCATTCAGCCATGAATAGGACGTTGTGCAGATGCAAACAGCTGCCTACACACATCCTGTTCGAGATTTACAGTATAAATCATTTACATATTTTAATAAATCAACAGATTAAACTCTTCTTCCCACCTCTTTCCAATGACTGACTCTTAGATCTAACAGCTCTGAGGTGATGGGGATAAAAACCTTACTTTACAAAATGGAGGACTAAGTCTGGGATGTGACACAGGTGCCTCTTTTCCCTTTCTGCTTGGGTACCCTCCTCTCCTCACTGCCTGTGAAACTCCCCAAATCTTGATACAAATTCAGATGAGAAGAGTAAACAGAAGGTTCTTAGTAACATCAACTAGACTACAGTGGAGGTACAGTGAAATCAAATAAAACCAAACCACTATATTTAAAATGAGCCTTCTTCCACTATATTATTTATCACTTAATATTTAGAGAATGTTTCCCTGAATATGGCTCCCATCCTTTGCTGGAGTGCCCCATGCCGTGTGAGAGATGGACACACAAATGGAGAGGCAAACCTTTGAAACATTAACATGGGACAAGTTATAGTGCAATGGGATGCAGACGGGAATGACTTAATTCACGAGAGGTGAGAAGGATGTGCTTGGAAGGTTGGGCACCAAAGAGCACTGCACAAAAATTTGGCGTGGGTTCATTTTTACTGAGCTATCCTGTTCGATCGAATGTTGATGTTTAAATACTCATACAGAGTCGCCCTTAATGCAAACCCAGAGGTCTTTGGGCACATTGACAAAAAAAATACAGTTAAAAAATATTGCCAGCCAAGCAGTTTGGCCGCACAGCGCAGTTCAATACTCTTCACTTCAGCCTGGAAGAGCAGCTTTCACTGTCCAGCTCTGCCCGTCCCTGCTTGCTCCCCCAGAGCACGTCCGTCTTGGCTCGCCTAGGGTAGGTGGGATACAGAACCTTCCTTTCCTGAAGGCTTCAGATGTGCTAATGAAGAGAGCAGTGTGGGAGCACACAGAGGAGGCCTTTGCCCACCGCAGGAAGGTGGGAGATGTTTGCTTAGCCCAAGGTGACTTTGCATCAGCCCTTGTTAATGCACCTGTCTCACGTTTGCTGTGCCAGCTTCTGCCTGGCCTAGGGTGAGTAGAACAGCACGATACCTAGAGGGAAGAACTACTGACAAAGCCATACCTGCTTTTGTTCACAGTCCTCTCCATGTTGCCTTTGGCTAGTACAGTATCAATGCGCAACATCCTGCAAACCACCAAATGCAAGTTTTATCTAAACTCTTAGAGCAGATAACTTCCATGCAGAGTAATTTGGACCAAAAGCAGATAATATTTTTGTGTGCATTGCTGTCAGCTCTTTTGCTGTCTGCTTTTCTATGGCTTTTAAGGTAGTGGAGGACCTTATTGCTCTCTACAGCTACCTGAGAGGAGGTTGGAGCATGGAGGGGGTTGGTCTCTTCTCCCAAGTAGCAAGTGATAGGATGAGAGGAAATGGCCTCACGTTGCACCAGGGAAAGTTCAGATTGGATATTAGGAAAAATTTCTCTACAGAAAGCATTGTGAAGCAGTGGAACAGGTTGCCCAGCGAAGTGGTGGATTCACCATCCCTTGAAGTGTTTAAAAGGTGTTTAGATGAGGCTCTTAAGGACATGGTTTAGTGCCAGAGTTAGGGTATGGCTGGACTCAATGATCTTGAACATCTCTTCCACCCTAAATGATTCTACGATTCTATGACATGCCCTTACTGACACCAACCTCATTTCCTTGCAAAACCAAGCAGGGAGTTGCCTTTGACTGAAGTGGCAGCTGGAAGTGATGCTGCAACTGTTAACTACTGAGCTGAGTCTTGGCTACCCAAAGAAAAAGTCACATGTTGTATTTTGGAGCGATGGCATCAGCAGGAGCTGTATCCGTGTCCAGAGAGCCGGGCTGCAGTGAGGCAGGAGCAGGAGCTGGGGACGCGGAGCTCTCGCGGACCTTTCAGTCTCAATGAAAAATCCCCCTTAAGTCCCTGGTGCCTTGAAAATCTCAGCTCTTCTCCTGCCTCTTGAAAGTTGGGTAGTCTGAGAAACAAGAGGCTCAATGAATACAGGAACCTGAATTTTCCCCAAACGTTTCTGCACTTCTCTATCTCCTGGTGACAGAAAGTATAAAGGTCTCTTTTTTAATCAGATATAGGCAGTACTGGTACTGATGTCTGTCGTTGATACTAATTAGGCAGTACTGGTAAAATTTTTACCATTGACCCCAGCTGAAAACCTGCCACCAGACCATTATAAATTTTCAACAAAAACAAGCCATTTAAGAAAATGAATTAAGGAAATGTTTATTCTGCATTTTTTTTTTTTTTTAAAAAAAAGGATGCTATAACAGAATTTATAACATCTTTATGAATGTGAGTTTAGTACTAGTAAGAAATGCTGCCTTTGTGCCTAGGATATTCCATTTCCTGTTCCTGCAGACACGTCCATATATGGAGAAACTGCGAGTTTTGGAAAATCCTGGGTTCTCATAAGAAACTCATTGAAATTTGGCAGCTAACTTCCCAGATTCTGACAGCTCTGATTCTGCTCGAGCTGGAGGGTTTGGCTGAACTTCCCTGGAGACGATTCCTTTCCGGGAGCGACAGGAGGCTGGAACAGAACAGGCTGATGTTCCTCCTGGATGCCCCAAGAAGGAGGAGAGCTGGGGTGAGCGTGAGAGGTGATGGGACAGCACATCTGGTTTACAGGACTGCTCATCACTTCCAGCTGCAGCCAAAGTCAGCGAGAGCTGTGCTGTGGACTGATAAAAATTCTGAGAGTAGAAAAAGGAAATGCGGTGTCCTTATTCTGAGACGTCAAAAAATAAATTGTTCTTTTGATCCTGTCCTCTGGGCCTCAGTTCTTCCCTCAATAAGATAAATCCAGGACTGCTCTGATGTCGCAGCAGATTTATGAAAAGGAATTTGTGTGTGTCTGTGAAGTTTGCAGGGGTGTGAGGAAACTAATAGTCTTATTTTCCTAGCAGAGTTTTGAGGTGTGCAGCAAGGTTATACACAGTGCAGACACAGGGTGCAGACATAAGGAAACACAATTCAGAAGTTTGCTTGGTGTGCCTCATTCTCATTGTGCATTGAGTGAGTTGTGAAATCTGTAAAAATAATCACATATATTCATTTGTAATTAAAGGCTTCATCATAATACATGAGCACAGGGGAGGTAAATGAAGGTTTGTGCATGTGCAATTATTGAACAACTTTCTAAATTACAGCATCTTGCTAAAGCAGCTAGAGAATCAGGCTAATTTAGTGATTGATGGGAAAGATCTGCAATACCATTCTGTGCAAAAGAGTTCTTATTCCCTACAACATGGTTTTATTTTCTGCACCAGGTCTCAATGTTTTCACTTCATTTTTTATTGTCTGGATTCAAGAAAGGGAATGTGAAAATAATTCTTAGTTTTTTCTTCAGGACAGAGACCATTTGTTGCTCTGCATTTATACATTACCTGACACCAGGGGCACCATTCTCGGTTGTGTCTTTGTCCTACCCTACTAAACATGATAAATAATGTTTTAAGCTCCAGATTGCAGTGTGATTGCATGTTTATGTATATATATATGAATGTGTATTTTTAAAAGCCCTCTTCTACAATTTTTTCTCTTAGGCTTGGCTCCAGTGAAATGAAAAATATCCTTATTTTTTCTATGGAAGTTTCTAATGAACCTTTTCTCAGGACGTGTGTACCAAATTTAATAGTGACGTCTTTCCAACATCTCAGAAGCTGAAAATATTTCTTTACATCAAATGAGGACCATTTAGATTTAGTTTCTCCTTTTGCATGAAGCTGCAACATTGGAGAAAAGAAATAGAGGTGAATTCCACATAAATTGAATTTCTCCATAGCTTTCGATGAAATTGGAGTTTTGCCTTAAGTGTAGGAAAGAGCATTTAGCTGTAAACATTATGCCTTTGTCTGCTACATTTCATTCTCTTGAGAAGGTTTATCTGGATATTTATAGCCTCACCTGCATTTTCTTATCTTGGGCTTCTGAAATTGTTGCTGTTATGCAAAAGCAGTCCTCGCCTTGCATTTCTCATGCCCAGAAACCTCTATAAAGCTGAGATATGCCTGAAAGGTTAAATTAAGTAAGAAAATGCATCCAAACACAGTGAGGAGAGCCGAACGCTTAATTCCTTCTAACGCTTTGTAATCCCCGTCCGTACAGAGCGCACCATTAAATCAGTGACTGCTTTCCCCTCCTCTCAGTGGACGTTGGAGAGTCATACATGAGTATTGGAGTTTCATACATGAGTATGAAATGTTATTGGTTTTCTGGACCGTTTAAGAGTCCTGGGCGAAGTTATGTCAGCAGAAATAGTCTTTATGTTTGTCTACAGTGACCTTCCCTGGATCTCAGAAGACATCACTGTGCTAAGTCTCTGCTTCGGTGTAGACGAATTGGATGCAAATGCCGTTGTCTCACAAAAATTGCTGCTGCAGCAATCCAAGTCCAACGTGGACAATTTTCCACAGTGCTTTCAGTGTCTGGCATCCACCTGTCAAGTTCTTTTCCAAGAAACCTGAGAAAATCCTGCTTGGAAAGGCTGGTTATATGCAAAAGTTCTGGTGTACCACACAGGTAGTTTGCGATTGCCAGTATGGGCCCAAGGCCCACATACAAAAATATGGAAATTTAGGATCATCTTTCCTCAGTCCTCATAAGACATGGAAGGTATTTCATACGGGCAATTGTATTACATTACTCCGCGTTCCTGTTTTCAAATCAGAGACAGGAAGAGCAGCATATGGCAAAGAGGAAAATGACGTTTAGATGCCTGGCAATGCTCCTTAGATTTGTTGCAGTAGTGCTTAGTAACCTTGCTCAAGGGTAAAGCCCGTATCTACTGGGTGCTGTGCAAACCTTGCAAAATATATAACAGTAACTCACAAGTCAAATGTGACCAATAAGCAAAGCAGGTACCTGGAAGGTGAAGAGAACATGAGAAATTAAGTTAAGCAGAACTTTTTTCTGACTTTATTCTAGCTGATGAAGGCAGGAAGTTCGGTAGAGATAATTTTAAGAGTCTTTATGTTATATCATTGGATGCTAGGTTTTTCTTAGGTGCAGGGCGTGTCAAAACATTGACATTGTTCCAAAATATTCCTTTGCTTGGCTTAATAAAGCATTAGAGAGATAAGAAAAGTAGTAATAACATAATTGTATTTTTTGAGTTCCAGAGGCCCCAAATCTAATAAGAGAGGAACACTGCACTGGGCCTTTGATCTGAAGTAGCTCCAACAAATAAGATCAGTTCACAGCAGACAGACCAGCATAAAAGAAAAATAAATATCCTGCAGGAAAACAAATTCCTGATCTTGGCAGAAATTATGTTTATTAGAATTATTAGGGTTATGCACTTTGAGAAAATACAATACCAAAAGCAGCTTTTCAGTCTGTGCAACTGTGGCTGGTGGACTTATTAGATAGATGCTGTTCCTATATCATAAAAATGGGCTTGCTACAGATAAAACTAATTTTTTAAAAGCTAATTAAAATATGTTCCAATCATGAGATTATATTATAATGACAATTTAGACTGGTTTCTTCAAATGTCCACACATTCATATCACTGCTGTTTATTAGGGGATTATCCAGCAGGTTTTTAAGACATAAGTAATTACATATGCTCCCTCTAATACAGAGGTTGCTGAACTATAATCAAGAAACCTGGTTTCTGTCATTGAGTCTTTCAGTGATTTGTCGAGCATTATAACTTACTAATTATCTCTTTGAACCTTAGTCAGGATGTGGATGTTCACGAAAGCAGTTGTTGTCCAGCCAAGGTGACACTGTCACCAAAAGCTTCCAAGTGCAGTGGCTCAGAGTACTCTGTGTTATATGGACACCAGCAGGATGTTTTCCTCTACCAACCTAAAGAAGCATTTTCCTCCCAACCTGAAAATTATTCAGCCCCAAAGTGTTGGGACTTGAGAGGACAGAGATCTTTGGGAGACTTGAGTTTTCAGAAGAAAAATTTTTTTTTTTTCCAGATCTCTTTTGCTTGGTTGAGAACCCAGTTTGACATCAAAATGAGGTGTTGACAGAGAACTTTCTACCAGCTGTACCTCAGGCTCGTTGGGAGAAACTGGTAGTTCCTGTGAACNACGTTGGAGAGTCATACATGAGTATTGGAGTTTCATACATGAGTATGAAATGTTATTGGTTTTCTGGACCGTTTAAGAGTCCTGGGCGAAGTTATGTCAGCAGAAATAGTCTTTATGTTTGTCTACAGTGACCTTCCCTGGATCTCAGAAGACATCACTGTGCTAAGTCTCTGCTTCGGTGTAGACGAATTGGATGCAAATGCCGTTGTCTCACAAAAATTGCTGCTGCAGCAATCCAAGTCCAACGTGGACAATTTTCCACAGTGCTTTCAGTGTCTGGCATCCACCTGTCAAGTTCTTTTCCAAGAAACCTGAGAAAATCCTGCTTGGAAAGGCTGGTTATATGCAAAAGTTCTGGTGTACCACACAGGTAGTTTGCGATTGCCAGTATGGGCCCAAGGCCCACATACAAAAATATGGAAATTTAGGATCATCTTTCCTCAGTCCTCATAAGACATGGAAGGTATTTCATACGGGCAATTGTATTACATTACTCCGCGTTCCTGTTTTCAAATCAGAGACAGGAAGAGCAGCATATGGCAAAGAGGAAAATGACGTTTAGATGCCTGGCAATGCTCCTTAGATTTGTTGCAGTAGTGCTTAGTAACCTTGCTCAAGGGTAAAGCCCGTATCTACTGGGTGCTGTGCAAACCTTGCAAAATATATAACAGTAACTCACAAGTCAAATGTGACCAATAAGCAAAGCAGGTACCTGGAAGGTGAAGAGAACATGAGAAATTAAGTTAAGCAGAACTTTTTTCTGACTTTATTCTAGCTGATGAAGGCAGGAAGTTCGGTAGAGATAATTTTAAGAGTCTTTATGTTATATCATTGGATGCTAGGTTTTTCTTAGGTGCAGGGCGTGTCAAAACATTGACATTGTTCCAAAATATTCCTTTGCTTGGCTTAATAAAGCATTAGAGAGATAAGAAAAGTAGTAATAACATAATTGTATTTTTTGAGTTCCAGAGGCCCCAAATCTAATAAGAGAGGAACACTGCACTGGGCCTTTGATCTGAAGTAGCTCCAACAAATAAGATCAGTTCACAGCAGACAGACCAGCATAAAAGAAAAATAAATATCCTGCAGGAAAACAAATTCCTGATCTTGGCAGAAATTATGTTTATTAGAATTATTAGGGTTATGCACTTTGAGAAAATACAATACCAAAAGCAGCTTTTCAGTCTGTGCAACTGTGGCTGGTGGACTTATTAGATAGATGCTGTTCCTATATCATAAAAATGGGCTTGCTACAGATAAAACTAATTTTTTAAAAGCTAATTAAAATATGTTCCAATCATGAGATTATATTATAATGACAATTTAGACTGGTTTCTTCAAATGTCCACACATTCATATCACTGCTGTTTATTAGGGGATTATCCAGCAGGTTTTTAAGACATAAGTAATTACATATGCTCCCTCTAATACAGAGGTTGCTGAACTATAATCAAGAAACCTGGTTTCTGTCATTGAGTCTTTCAGTGATTTGTCGAGCATTATAACTTACTAATTATCTCTTTGAACCTTAGTCAGGATGTGGATGTTCACGAAAGCAGTTGTTGTCCAGCCAAGGTGACACTGTCACCAAAAGCTTCCAAGTGCAGTGGCTCAGAGTACTCTGTGTTATATGGACACCAGCAGGATGTTTTCCTCTACCAACCTAAAGAAGCATTTTCCTCCCAACCTGAAAATTATTCAGCCCCAAAGTGTTGGGACTTGAGAGGACAGAGATCTTTGGGAGACTTGAGTTTTCAGAAGAAAAATTTTTTTTTTTTCCAGATCTCTTTTGCTTGGTTGAGAACCCAGTTTGACATCAAAATGAGGTGTTGACAGAGAACTTTCTACCAGCTGTACCTCAGGCTCGTTGGGAGAAACTGGTAGTTCCTGTGAACAGATGTAAAAGCAGAAAACAGGAATGAGGAGACAATAATCTGTGGATTTTGCATGTTGTGCTGCCAAATCTGTGCTCCTCTCCTTCTCCTGCCTAGCAGAAGTATCTTGACTCAGGTACATGTATGCTGAGAACAGAAAGATAAACGACTTCAGAGGTATCAGATTTTTGCAAATTCCATTGGGCTCACTCTCTGTAGTTAAAAAAAAAAATCTGATGAAATTGAAGCATTATTTGTATTATGATTTTATATTTTATTTCATTAATAAATTCAAGGAGTTCTTAGGTTGGGTGCATGGCTGAGATTGTTTTATTGGTTGTTTATTTCTATGAATCAAATCTACTTTAATGGGAGCACAAAATTTATCTTCTCACAGAGAGATTAATATGGCATAATATAGAATAGGTTTTGTCACATGTAGCTATATTCAGTGCCACTATAACCCAATTTGGGATAAAATATAGAAGTACGTCAGGGAACATCTGAACATCTGATTTTATAGCTTTTAAATTCAGTATGATATAAACTCAGCTCTCTTGCTGCAAATTAAAGCCGTTGAAGGATAGGAAGATTTTGAAGAAAGAGCAAACCCATTATTCAATATGCAGAGTTCCAGACACAATGTTTTTCTTTAGATTCATTGTCTCTGCATAATAGTGCCTTTGAGAAAGTTTTTTGGTGTTTTTTTTTGTTTTTGTTTTTGTTTTGGTTTTTTTTTTGATAATATGAAAATATCTTATCTGTTGTGGTATGTATTTTTTTTTTTTTTTTTTTTTAATGCTAGGACCACCTAAATGAAATTTATTGACCATCTAACGTCACACTGAGTAGACAAGCCACGTGTTATGGACAGCACTGGGACCCACACAGTGAATACTAATAAACTGTGGATTAATTTATTCCTGAAAGAGCTGGATGCCAAGTTAAGCTTAGTTAAGACCAGTTTTTCAAAACGTATCAGAAGAACTAAACACTTAGGAGTCAATTCTAAATGCAGTAAATCCAACAACAAACCTCCTGTTTGTGGGACCAAGGTTATGGAGCTCAGTGAAAAATGTGTACACAGCTTCTGGAGGTTCCATCTGAATATGAGGAGAAATTTCTCTACTCTGAGGTGCCAGAGCACTGGAACAGGCTGCCCAGAGAAGTTGTGGAGTTTTCTTCTCTGGAGACATTCAAAAGCAATGTGGACACAATTCTGTTCAACCTGATCTAGTTGAACCTGCATTAGCAGGCGGGTTGGACTAGATGGTCTCCAGAGGTCCCTTCCAACCCCAGTCATTTTGCAATTCTGTGTGATTCTGTGATATTAGGCATAAAGAGCTTCTGCAAATCAAGTGCTTTGTTTCTTGTCTAAATCTGAATGAAATAATTTTGATAATTGCTCCCAGTTCTGGTTCTCTCTCTGGGCTGAAGCCATGCTAGAACCCAAGGAGAAGCTATGGGCCTTGTTCTCCACTCCTTAATCTAGCAGTAGCCCTCCTATCAAGCAAGAGGTGTTAACTTCTCCTCCACTTACCTATCTTAAACACATATTCTAAGTACTTGCTTTTAAATAGAGCTCAATGTTTTTTCAGACTACCTCATCATCCCTTGTGTTACAAAGGGAAAAATAACATCTCTGAGGAGCAATCTTTGTGAGGGAATGTTGTGTTAACATTTTTTCTGGACTAACAAATAGCCAACAGCTCCTTTTCTGCCTTTATGTATTTCTCTCTGGGCTTCTGCTACTTGTTCATGTGGGTGTAGCCTCAGAGTTTGTTTTGCCATTTGCTGGCACTCACGCATTCATTTTATATCAGGGTCCTCATGCATATTGAACCTTTTATATTTCAACATATGTTGACATCTTTTCCACTTTTAAGTGAATAATGAAGCCCATAGTGGCCTCTCAACACATGCAATTGTAGAGAGGCTGAAAACAGAGACCAAGGTACGAGACTCCAGGTTCGGTTACCAGAGATCGCTGAGAAACCTCAGGGTGTGTTGCCACATCCCTAACCTCAGTCACACCCGTGTCCTTTAGACCACAGAGCAGACATTTTACAATATGCAATGCAATGTGCATTGGCAATATCCAGATGCAGGGGTATGGAAGGATGCATATACTGTCTTTGGATATCTGCACAGCAGGATTGTCACTATTTCAGGACTTGCCACTGCATGGAAACCTTGATCAATGGTTTGAAAATAATTTTTTTTTTCAATTTTTGTTACATACTTTTAGATGAGTACTGCTTACTGCTGTATCTGTGATGTATCCAAAGATATGTTTTTCCCTGCAGATACCAAAAGGAGCAAGAGAAATCATCTTACTAGGCTGGAAAGAGCACCCTGATACAGCTCCTAGCACTACAAAGTCAGGAGAACTTTGTGGAGCAGTGGCAGACAACAGATAAATGGCATTTGCGCTAGCATGGATGTGAAGCTCATTATTTGTGAACTACCTATTTAATGACCAGTGTCTGTCTAGTTTGTTGTAATGTCCATAAATAGTAATAGGAACATAAAGGGTTTCTATAGCATATGGTGGAGTTGTCTTTGACACTGGAAATCACGTTTGGGTGGCTGGTGCAGATCAGTTTGTCAGAATGTTGTTTTAGTTGAGTCTGAAAGCCGACGATAATTTGTTAAAAATTATTATAAACAAGCAGTCAGCCAAAATCACTGCTGGGACAGTGGGCTCTGGAAAGAAACTTTTGTTGTTGTGATTGATCTGAAGAGTTTAGAAAAACATTTCCTTTCTACAGTTTTCTCCTTCATTTTATCTGGGGCTCTATGTGTCATCTGTGATCCCAGCTCCTGTTTCTTCTTATTTGGTTCCATTTCATGACCAGAAAAGAAAGGGCAAGACAAAGAGAAACGAGATGAAGAGGAAAAAGAGATGTGATTAGTTTAACGTTTTGTTGGAAACCTTTTCATTTCTAATGAGGGGGTTTTTTTTGACACCCAAAGGAAATAGTTCATTTTTAACAACCTGTCATGCACAGACTATTGCTTTCAACTTTGCCTGTGGAAAAAAAAATTAAATGAAACTAAGGTACTGCCTTAATATGCAAATACGTATATCTGAATTTACGGTGCTTAAGATTAAAGGATGAAGGGACTTAAACTTACCAAACAGAAATCTCTTGGATAGCTTTGCCACTGGCCTCAATGCTGACTCCACCGACCAAAGGTACTGGTAGCACTGTTCAGCTCTCTGAGCCATCAGAGGTGTATCCAGCCCAACCCTCAGCTTCCCATCCAGAAGGATATGACTCAAAGATCCTCAGACACTTTGGAGCATCTAGATGGCACTAGCAGCCTATGTTTAGACACCTGAACTGAGCCCCAGGGTATGATTCAGCTTCACTCAGGCATTTGGGTGTCTACAGTGTGCTCTCAATGTCTACACGCTCATACTGAATAGGGACCCAGGTCTGAATTTGTCCACACACAAATATCTGATGTTATCTGAAATACCCTTGGGGGTTGGACTAGATGACCATTGAAGGTCCTTTCCAACCCAAAATATTCCATGATTCTATGATCAGAAGCATCTCTGTGGGCCTGGCAAATACTTGTGTGGGTGAGCAGAACCGCTATGTAAACTCCCTCGCCTGTGCTGGGTTTCCACACGTTTTTCCCAGACAGACACCTCCGCTGTAGCTGTTTCCATTAAAGCGTCTCAGCCTGGAGCCGTCAGCCCCCCGGGTGGCATCCCTGCTCCCACACCACACATGCTCAGCCAGGAACAGATGGGAAAACTGCTCATGGTGCACTTGCTGCAAACCAGACCCTGTCCACCCAAGTGACAACTCGGTAAAATGACAGTCTTGTCCTCTCTTTTCACAACTGTTCTTGAGAAATCGTGAAGGAGGAGAGTCAGGATAACACAGTGATGGACTCGCTGTGTTCCAAGGAAGTGATATCACTAGTGTCTTTAACCTGGTGGCCACTAACAGCCATGGCTACATGACTCCCACTAGCTCTGACTACCTTTTAACACTGCAGCTGCTCTGATTTTGGCAGGCAAACAGTTCATAAAATTGATTTATAAGGGAAGAGGTCACAGGAAATCCTAATACAACACAGTTCAGCTTGTATATAACTAGGAGGCCAGGGCAAATTTTTTGGCACTTGCTCCCAGACTACTTTTTGGATTGATGAGTAGGTAAATCTGCATCATACTCTGAATTGCACTGAAGGAAGACTGCACTGACCAATGATCCACTTGTAGAGACACTTACCTGAATCCCTGAACTGTAGCAAGGCTAGCAGTTTCAGGATCACTTTTCCTAGATATAAGAAGACCTCTAGGTGAAAAGTGGAGAAAAGTAGATCTTTACGTATCTCGGAAGCTTTTGTTGTAGAAAACAAAGTTATTCTTATATTTGCAAGGAGGAAAAACAAACAAACAAACAAACAAACAAACAAACAAAAACCCACTTGGACATCTGGGGCTGATAGAAAACCTTGAGAAATTGTGTAAAGCAAGCGTAGGGCACAATAGTTTTCGGCACTTTCTTGTGCAATGGGTTGGGAAACTGAGGCATGGCACAACTACAAGTTTTCCCTCGAGGTCAGAGCAGGAGATGTTGATGTGAGCCTCACATGTGGGTCTTAACTCCATCTGTTCTGTCCAGGAGTCAGGTTGAAGTAGGAGTGTGTTAAGACACACTTCTCTAGTAAACCCTGAACGAATATGTCCAGCGAATTACTGAATCTCAGTTTAAACCTCCCCAATTAAATGCCCCTAGGGAGAGGGCAAGGGCACTGCAGATTAGGAGCCCTAATGAAAGAAACTGCATTCCTTGACTCAGTGAGTGAAATAAAGGGAACGCCAGCTCAGTTCTCCACTAAAATGGTGACAAGGAAGACTAAAAAGCAACCTCAAGACTAATGTTCTAAGTTTATAACAGTGAAATATTGCACACTTAATATTTTTGTAACATCAGAACCTTCCAACACAGGGGAAGAATATATTATGACCCTCCTTACCACACTGTTCCTGATTTATACCCATCTGAGATTAGAGGCTCTAGAGGTTCATCATAAAAGCGCTGACCCAGCCACTTATGGGGCTGTGATAAATATTGCATGAGATATCCATACATGCAAAAATCTTTTCTGGAATGTTAATCACTGCTAACTTAATGCTATGGGATGTTTTACTACTTTGGAAGTACTAAATGATTCATTAAGAAAGTCGATCTACTCTGAGCTTTGACCCAAACTTTTGGTAAGGTGAGAATGCAGAGAGGCAGGAGCAGCAGAGCTTCATTTTGAA
This sequence comes from Pampusana beccarii, assembly GCA_013399365.1. Classification (NCBI taxonomy): domain Eukaryota; kingdom Metazoa; phylum Chordata; class Aves; order Columbiformes; family Columbidae; genus Pampusana; species Pampusana beccarii. Next base: position 259,432 of record VWYH01010862.1, on the reverse strand, counting down.
CCTGAGTTCTTTCAGGATAGGGCAGAGATCTGTTTTCGTCTTTTTAGTTCTGTCCCTTTTTCTTTCCCATAAACTTCTTTGGAGTTCCCAACCTAAAGAAGGGCCCGTGTACCACTTAGAGCTACAGAGCATGAACACTCACCCCCTTAATGAATTGTGCTGGACCTCAGACACTCCAGCAGCGCTTCTCAATTTTCCTTAGTCGCAAATCTTTACTCCTCTCAGTGCTTTTTTCTTGCCCCAGCCTTAGACCAAGCCTTAGGCAACTTTCTTTCTTCTGAGTGAAGCCAAAGGCTTGGTTCATATCAGCAAAACAAGCATGTACTTTGACATGTATGGCACTCTAAACTTGCTGGCTGTACGACAAGCATTTCTTCAACCAGAAGGGGAATCTAGAGACAAACCTTCACCTTTTGTAGCCGTCAGTCACAAACAATGCCCAGATGATGTTACGTGCTTCCAGTTTAGATATTCCACTTTTAGTTAGGCCACCCCACACCTGAGCTTCCTGTCTAATCAATCAAGAGAAACAGGTCTTTTGGGGAAGATTTCTCTCACCTTAAAATAGGGCAGAGAAGTTGTGAAAGCTGTGATCTACATGCACCTGCTTCTCTTCACAATCTCTAAAAAAAAGTCAAGGCGATTTGCTCAGATACAGACGTTTATAGATAGAAGAGGTGATCTCATGCATTAGCATCATGTTCAGCCATATGGACCACGGGAGATGTCCTAGAGCACTGTGGTTGCCCTCAATTGCCCCTTCTGGAAGACTCCAGTCCTGTGCCATATCAGCCAGTCCTGAAGATGTCTCAAACCCCTTGGGCACCTCCAGTGGCATCAGACATCCACATACGGGTACGTGAATTGAGTCCTTGTTGTGATTGATTTGTATTCCTTCCCACACCTTGCAGGGTTTCTATTTAAATTAGGAAAATAATCCTTCTTGTCAATATTTTAAGAGAGAAGGAACTTATTTTTACAAGAGCTTGCTGCAAATACTGGAAATTAGAATCAGAGCTGAACTTCTGGACTGTGGTGTCCAAAAATGAGGCTTCTTTTTCTCCTTACTGGCAAGCAGATCAGCAGCTCCTGCAAGCTGGTTGCAGACCAGCGACATTTAGTCTAGAAGGGTTTTGACTGTTTGTTTCTGACTGGGCTTGTCACTGTGCAGATCACAGACATTTTCAGCCTTCCTGTGGACCATGGCTGACCTTGACGTGCTTTTTTTCCTTCCTTGGCTGACTCTTTATTTGCTTCCCACAGTCTGATTTCCTCGAGCAGTGTGGAAACTTTCTCCTTCCTTTTATTCCTGCCCCAGTGAGCAACATCTGACGAGCTGTGGGCATCTTCCAGATGGAGCTTCTGGCATGGATCTCTGCTGGCAGGTGTCTTCATTGCTCTTTCATGTAACAGCTGAACACCTGTGTGGTGTAAGACATTCAAGGATTTATGGAAAATGGGGCTATTAATATGTTTATATGGAAAAATGCCTTTGGTTTCAGACTACTTCTTCTCTAAAACTAGCTTTAATTTTTGATGGGAGATGTTGAAATGGAGAATTTGGGTGTCTGTTGTAGAGTTTGTTTTCCAGCTGGGCTTTTCTTTTGTTCCTGAACACCCTTATTAGCAAACTGTGTAACTAAAACAACTTCAGTTCCTGACTACACCAGATTAGGAAACACACAGACTAGCAAGATGAACAGAGCTGATAGAATTTCTTGTATCTTTTCATAAAATGATCAGTATACATCACAATTTAGACTTGATTCTCCATACTGAGTGTAACTTGACCATAGACAACATATGACATAGAACAGAATGCACCAATGTCCTCTTATCTGATCCTGGAGAAACCAAATTTAAAGATAGCGATCAAGCCAGCTGTTTGAGAGAGAAAAATGCAGAAAAACTATGCTGCATTTTAACAGTGCTGGAAACTCTTTCTGTTCCTTTTGTTATGTCTTCCATTTTCCTGACGATAGCTGTATTTTTGAATTTTCTTAATGTGCATCTGCATAGAAAAACTCATATATTAGGCTGACTTAAAAGAAAACTAACCTTGTAAACATCTTGTTGCAGGTTTTAAATGTTAATGAGCCAGAGTGAAATTCTTGCTGTGGGCAACCCACACATCTCTGAGATGTGTAAACAGCAAGGAGGAATTACAGAGGATGGCACAAGGTGGTATAATTATTTATAATGGGCTGGAAATACTGAAGGGAAGATGGAGGCAGGTTGTAGGGGACTGATCGTGAGCTCTGGTATGATGAAGTTGTGGAGCTCTCCCTTGGTTTGCCTGGTCTGGTGTTGATGCAATGGACAACAGAGGAGCCTGTAAAAGGACGAGAAGACTGTTAAGAAAAAGTTGTACAGCAGCAAACTACCAGCTTTATAGTTAGTCCATACATCTAGCCTTCTTTGGTCCCATCCCTGCCGTGTGACAGGTGTATGTCTGGCAGCCTGGAGAAAGGCGAATGAGGAGCTGGTGCCTCTCATTGGAACCGTTCACTTCACCTGCTGCTCTCTGCCTTGCTCCAAAATACACTGAACAAAGTTAATTGCTTCTTCTTGCTCCTGAGGCCAAAACAGAACTACTGTTGCATGTAAAATGCCGATGATGACCATTGGATGTTGAGTAAATTCAGCTCCCTGGGAAGCCCTGGATTTACTTAAGGTTCACGATGCTGTCTATACACCAGAGATCTAAGTTACCCGTTTGAGGAGGAGCTATAGCTGAGGGCCCTTTTACACCAAGACAGCTTGATGAGCAGACCTTCCCTGATTAAAAAAAGTGAAGCTGGTCAACAGTAACATTTCTTAAGGAGAGTCCTTGTTCCTTGAGGTGTTTTGCTGTCATGAGGAGAAAGGAAATAAAGAAACTGTATGAATTTCGTGTCAATGTGTTAAATAAAGCGAAATTGTAATTGCTATTACTACAGTAAAACAGGTGGCTGCGCTCATACAAAGTTCTAAGTTGTGCCAGGGAAGGTTCAGGTGGGATATCAGGAAACATTTCTTCATGGAAAGGGTTTTGAAGCAATGGAACAGGCTGCCCAGGGTAGTGGTTGAGTCACCATCCCTGGAAGTGTTTGAAAGGCTTATAGACGTGGCTCCTAGGGACACTGGTTTAGTGCCAGATTGAGGCTATGGCTGGACTCGGTGATCTTGAGGGTCTCTTTGAACCAAAATGATTCTATAAAATATTGGAAAGGACATCATGCCCATATTGTAAAGGACATCAACATGCCCTTGAGTCTGAAGTCAGGTTACACTGGAATCTAAGTGTTAATGTCACTCTAGAAGAAGCTAAAGCTGTTACAGAAGTGATTTCCCACTTGGAAAAGTCTATGGGAAGCCAGACTTTCCTGCCTCTTATCAGAACTGACAGAAAGCCTTTCAGAGAGGCAGTCTTCTCAGGTGATGGGATGGTGATAGGAGAGGGGACTTGAAATTCTGCTTCCTGCTCTGGTTCAAATCATGGACCTGACCTCCAAGCTTTGATTTCTTAGTGAAAGCTGAAGAACCACAAAAGCAAGGTGAAAATAACCCTAAGCTAAACGTAGGAGCTGTGGAACCATGTTACGGGTGGTGGGCATGTGTGACAGCATCTGGTCACAGTAGCACACAAGATGCCACAGTAGCAAATGCTCAGCATCCCTTCTCTCCCTTCTTTGGGTGAAAAATTATGATACATGCGAAGTGGAGCAATTCCCACCAAAAGCTGGAGAGACTGTGCGAGCCTGGCTCGTGGAGGGGCTTATAGACCAATCTCTTTGTGCTGTCTCTCTCTGCCTTTTTCATTTTAATCAAATGTTTTGTTTCTGTTGAAATTGGTACAGGCATCCCTTAAAAATGCCTCCATTGTGAACGAATCTCATTTTCCTGCCAAAAGTCATTTTATTGGGACATGCTGGAAAATCCTTTTGTTTGCTGGCAATCCTTCCTTGTGGAAGACCATCTGCTTGTTTCTGTTAACAGAGCAGGTCTTAATTGCTCAAGGGGAATACACTGTACCAGCAAAGCCTGCCCAAATGCAAGTGCAAAAGCATAGGAAAGCCATTGGGGAGGCAGACAAAGATTCAATGAAGATGATTTTTGGCTGCAAGAGTGTCTGGCTTTGCCTAGGGAATGACTCATGACATTGTGACAGTGTGCACAGCAACACTTTCTCTTCTTAAGAACATTTTTGGCCACACTGGGCCCCATCACATCACCCTGTGCTGATTATTTGGGCTTTTGCTATTTGTCCTTCAAGTCAGGAGCTTCTGACTGACACCAAATTCACCCACTTCTGTACAAGGGGCTGTGACAAACACACCTGGACAGACAGGACTCTTGGGGAGAGAAAGAGTTGGTTGATGCCATCTGTCAGGAAATCAGACAATAATGTACGAAACTGTGAATACTTATACTGTGAATACTCTGCAGACTTATTGGCAGAAGTTTCAGATACAGGCATCATACATTCACCAACAGGCCTATGACACCTAATGAGGTGATTTTCTCACTGGGGCTATTTAATTCCTTTCATCTAGTGCCTGTATTCCTGTCTGCTCTTCATTTTCCTTTCCCCTCCTCTTTAGTCACAATAGCCAGAATTAATTTATTTCCTTTAACACAGATGTTGTTGGTCTTGAGGAAAACTTATTTTACCTGTCTAGGTAATGAACCCTCTGTTAAGAGCTATGGTATTTTTAGGAGTTTCTTGCATATATAATCATGCTTTGCATCGCCAGGTATTTTATAGCACACCAGGTTTTCCAACCTGACAACCAGGTTGTCAGGCTCCCTTTACTTCTTTACTGACAAATAAGCATATATCTCATTCCCAGTGATGATAAGCTTAGCTGCAGGAGCTACAAGAATGGAAATCAGAGAACAAACATGGCTTTTTCAGAACCAGTGATCCTAATTTCCATCCTCCTGCTAATGCTGGTAAAGAGGCTCTAGACATACACAGGGGAATTAGAAGAATTTATATTCCTGACAATCTAAAAGGAGTCACAGACAGAGGCAGCAGCTGCCCTACATGTAACTCAGTGAGTGCTGGACTACTTTGTTTCTTAGAGGAATTAGCTGAATGAATAAATAGCTGTCTACCCGAACGAAAATAAAGTTTAATATGCAATTAAAATGAAAGATTTTCCTCCTGAGGGTGTGGGGATCTGTTAGATAAAATTATAGGAGGACCAGACGTGAAAAGTACTGTTGTTTCACATATTTAAAAATGAGGACAATTAAAAGAAGTGAAACATAACGAGTCTGTCTTTAAAGAGGAATGCATTTGTAGGCCTCCATGCTACTATCTGTATCATTAGGGAGTATGTAAGGACTAGTTATGCTATGTGGCAGATAGAAGACTAATTACAAAACATGCCCTTGGATTTCCTTAATATAATAATGAGAGTTCATTAAACTGTGGCAGGGAACAGCAAGATCAGTACTGCAATCTTATTATTATTTATTTCCATTACAGTGCTGCATGTCGGAATGAAATGAAGCAGGAATCCCTATTGTGCTAGGTGCTGGATAAGCACAAATTAGGTGATTGACTCCTGCAGTTTAAACACTGCTTTCTGTAGCCATCTCTGTGGGGATTCGAGTCCAGTTCTGATGATGTTGAAGCGGGCGGCTTTTTCACTTGAACTTGAAGGAATTAATTTTCCATTAAATACGTCAAAAGTTTGACCATATAGGCACTAGCAGAGTGATCATGTAGGGCCGAGGATGGACATGAAAGGGCAGAAGTAGATATTGCATTTGGTAAGCAGGATAGTAGCACAGGCATATAAACTGAACTATTCATAATCCCTGAGTGAAGAGGTTGGATTATTGCAAGAACTGATTATTTCAGAAGAAAAAAAAAAGAGATTGATAAATTCAAACTTCTTAGAGCTTCTTATGTGTCCCAGAGACTATGAAATATCCAGCATAGTGCCTGCATGGTATTACCAGTTCCTAATCCTCTCTCATTTGTAGGAATAGGATTTGTTTGGCTTCCTGGAAAAGAGAGGGATTCAAATGAAAATGAGCCCCTGACCAGGCAAATCCCAAGTGTTGGGCAGGAGACTCACAGGATTTTTCCCCAGCTCTGTCCTCCGCTTGGGCAGCACAACACCACGTTCTCCCTGGCCTGCCGAGAGCCCTGCGGCAGGCTGGCTGGTCAATGCGTTAGCAGGGGAGGCCCACTGGTTAATGCACCTTCCCAGCTGCAGCTCTGTCACCTGCGAAAATGCACAACATACAGAATCTCACCTGTGGGGTCAGAAAAATATCAAGAAGTTTGCCTTCGGCTGGGACGTCTGTCAAGGGGAAAAAATTTGATTTGGGTGGTATTTCCTTCAACTCAAATGCCGTATGTCTTGTAATCTTACTGATTTGCACCCTGTGATGTAGGTAACATAGGGTAGTCAAGAAGAAAGGAAATCAAGACGCATTTAGGTCGTTTTTATCACCTGTATTTCTTCCTTCCTAGTGAAGATTTGCAGCATTTGTTACACGTGCACTTTGCTAATACGAGAGTCTTCATTATCAGAAAAGATCTACCAGCTCAGGATCCTCTTCCCAATACTTATCTAAAGTGGATACTGAGAAAAAGATTCAGACTAGGATAACCATATGCTGATATTTACCCAGCATAGTTTCCATGTTCACTGAGACTTCTGGCTCAGAAATTTCTGAAGGTAAAGCTGCCTTCTGGATTCTTTTATTTGTAATGCCCATCTGCTTTGTTTTCCATTAATGTCTAGTTAAGTTTTGAAATCATATAATGGCTTCCCTCTACAGTCCTCTATGAACATTGTATGTAATGAATTATCTTTTTTTAATTTTTTTTTTTTATTTTTTTAGCTGATTCTTGCTGGTTTTATGTAATTCCTTTTATTTTGTTGGAAAAGTCAGCTGGCACTTCTACACTCTTTCACTGTCTCATAGAATCATAGAACAGTTTGGGTTGAAAGGGACCTTCAAAGCTCATCCAGTCCAATCCCCTGCCATGAGCAGGGACATCTTCACCAGATCAGGTTGCTCAGAGCCCCGTCCAGCCTGGCCTGGGATGTCTCCAGGGGTGGGGCATCCACCACCTCTCTGGGCAACCTGGGCCAGTGTTTCACCACCTTAATTGTAAAAAATTTCTTCCTCATGTCTAACCTGAATCTCCCCTCTTCTAGTTTAAAACCACCACCCCTTGTCCTGTTGTAACAGGCCCTGCCAAAAAGTCTGTCCCCATATTTCTTACAGGCCCCTTCTAAGTACTGAAAGGCCGCAATAAGGTCTCCCTGGAGCCTTCTCTTCTCCAGGCTGAACAACCCCAACTCTCTCAGCCTGTCCATGCTACTTACGACATCAGAGACCTTTTTTCATATCAGTTATTTCTTTTCTAGGCAAAGAAATGAAGAAGTTCCTCAAATGGAGACTACAATTGCACTTTGGGGCAACCCTATGGTGGAGTGAACTATGTTGGGGTTCTTCTATATTTTCTTTGGCAATAATTGGAGTATATACATAATTGTTTTTACTTTCAAAAGTTTGTCTGTAGTCATCAGTTCCTTTGGCCAGGAACCAATATTAGCTTTCCAAAAGTCTTGAGTTACCAGGGTTGTCTGAAGATGCAGTGCTCTTTGATGGAAAAAGATTCAGTTGCCAAAACATAGTTGTTTAGTATGAAAAGTTCTGGGTTATCCAAGATAACCACACAGGGTAGCAGAAATGAGACAGGATCTGAAAGGGACCTAAACTTTCTGAAATCTGATCTGGACTTTCTCAAGGCCAGCCCAGACAACCTAGGACATGTCAGGTGATATTTCCTGACTACTTTTAGCCCGGTGATTCTTCTCTACAGCACTGAAAGTTAACCCTTCTTTAGGAAGGTATTCATGTAAGCAATTAGGTGCTGGCTTTCAGGTATCTCAGTTTAAGAAAGTTGTTGCTATGATTTTCACTTGCACACAATGGTAATTTTTATCCTAATCTATATAAATAAAAAGGGAGCTCCAGCTGTGCTGTAAGCAACTGTTTAATGAATCCATATTTGGTTATCATTACTGTCCTTTCTCTGGATGTTTTTGTGTGGCTTTATTTTTGCGTTTTAATTAAAAGAACTTAGAATCTTGGATGTGTTCTTTATGCATTTTTTAATTAGTAAATCCAATAGTTAAGAATTGGGGCATACGAAGATACAGCTATTTCATTTCCTGCTGTGATCTTGTTATATGTCCCAAATTAATTGATCTCAAGCCAAGTTAGAAGCCTTAGGGATTAATCCTGGGTGTATTTGCAGGTCAGGTTGATAATTTAATGTGTGTCAGCTGTACAAGACTGCTGAGTCTTGCATTTGTTCTTGACATGTGGTGGCAGGCATCCTTGTCTTGGAGAAATTCGGTCACTAAAGATCCCATGATGCATTTTTCCAAAAGAGGAGGTTTTGGTCCAGATGGTCCAGTCCATTTCCAAAGGCCATGTAACCTCTGAAGTTACAGTCACACCTCTGTGACGTGTTCTCATTCTTCAGTTCCAAGGCCAAATCCTCTGGGGTCAAGGGAACTCCTCTTCCAGCTGAAACAGAGACACAACCGTCCAGCCTAGCTGGGTTCTATAGATCATTGCACAGGGGCCGCACACAACTCCCTACAAATAAATGATCAACATGATCCTTGAGAAAGATGCTTTTAAAAAGTACACATATGATGTCATTTTCTTACAGAAGACCTTGTGCTCCATTTTTATTGTTGTAGGAATGAGAAGATGCTTACAGCAGTGATTTAGACTTTTATTCTTGTGTTGCTATGGAGGCATGAACCTTATGAACAATTCTGTCAGCTGCTTCTGTTTAGCTGGAAAGAACAAAGATGTGGACAAAAAACTTGGCTGTTTCAGTACCCGTTTACTCCTGGCACAGTAAAGAGGGACACAGGGCTGGGGGCTCCCACAGGTTCCCAGCCTTTTCAGTTTCTTAATCTCTTCCTTCAGTTGCAGCCTGTGAAAAGGAAACACACTGAAAAGGGTCGTGAAAGACAGCATAACTTCACAGTAGTTTTCCTACGGAGAGCTGCAATAAAATTTTTCACCTTTTCTCTTGTGCTACCTCTGAAAACAAGGACAAAAGACCTGTTGGTTTTGGTGAAGCCAAGATTTTCACCTGCATTCTCCTGGCAGTGATTCTGTGTAGCACAAATAAGAAATTTTGCAAGAAGAATGCCTTGATACTATGCTATTTATATGTATGAAATGTTAAATTAATGAGAAGCTATATGTGTCAGTACTTAACTGTTAGAAGTAAATGACACCCTTGCTCACAGACACAATGCAGAGGTAAAGGCTTGAACATGCAAAAAATATGATGTCCTTGTTTTCCCATAAGGAGAGAAGGCTCAGAGTAAAGTCCGTGGAGGCAAATCTTGCATCATGATTGTTACTGCTGTATCTGCTATACAACAGTACAGTTATGCAGGGGAGGACTTGATTGCAAATATCATTTCCTGTCAGGTCATTTTGCCTGATATAATTCTGTTTAGCATATTCTTCTGACTTCTGCCTTGGGTCAGATCTTCATGCCATTAAATAAACCGTAAGTCCAAGTAACCTCCCCCTGCTCTCCTGCAAACATATGTAAAAATGACAACTGACATTTTTCAGAAATTCGTGGTCAGGTTCTTAGCTGGATCACACCACCAGTTTGTACCAGCTGAGAATCTGACCTTAGCACTGTTTTTCTTGTTGTGTTTTTTTTTCTTTTTTTTTTTTTTTTTGTCACCTACATTTAATTAGAAACCCCTTTCCTAAAGGCTCTCTAAACATGTGTTCGGTAATTCTATTTTAAATTCTCAGTGGAAGAATAATATGTCTAATTTAGCCCTGCAGAACGTAGCTAGAAGAATGCTCTTCAGTGCTGAAACACTTTGTAGAGCAACTTCAAAACACTTTATGGAGACACTAATGGAATTTTCCTCCTTTCTACCCAGCATTCTTGTTTCTAAAACTTCAAAAATATACCAGCCAGCATTATGCAGAACGTGCATTACTTAAATTCAGGCATCTTTCCTCTCCTTCCCTTCCTCCACATAAAGCAATTTTCTTTTTGAATGTTTCAAAATTTGCAGCTGTGCTACTGTAACAGGATGTTCTTAGCCATGGGAAACATACGAGCATCTGTATGCTTTCTGACTCAAATTGTTTTAATTCAATTTTAGTGTATACTTGAAGTGATGAATTCAAGTCATGCAACTATTGAATAAGCATTGGGGAAGATGGATTGAGATGGTGAAAAGTAATGTGTCATCAAATGACACATTTTCTTCCACCCTATCTCAATGTCAAGGACACAAAAGGAAGGGGATGAATTAGTTTGAACAAAAATACTTAGAGACTCATATTCCGGTATCTATTGCATTACTCCCAGTTTGAATTCAGACTGCCAAGGAAGCGTTTGGGTGCTGAACTCAGGCTCAAAGAGCTCTAGTAAATGGCAACCAGTCACTAGCGGGGTTCCACAGGCATCCATCTAAGGATGGATCTTTAACATCTTCATAAATGACTTAGATGCAGGACTAATGACACAAAATCAGGAGGAGCTGTTGACATTCTAGAGGACAGAGAGACCCTGCAGAGAGATCCAGGGAAAGACATGCCAGGGGAGGTTTAGGTTGGACGTTAGGAAAAGGTTCTTCACCCAGAGGGTGCAGGACCATAGAACAGGCTCCCCAGGGAGGCAGTCAGAGCCCCAAGCCTGACAGTGTTCAAGAAGCAATTGTACAACACCCTCCAACATACGATGTGAATTTTGGGGTTGTCATATGCAGTGATAGGAGCTGAACTCAACAATCCTTGTGGGTCCCTTCCAACTCAGGACATTCTATGATTCTGTGAACTGAAGATTTACAGGGAAGAGGTAGCGCCACTAGGGAAGAAGTGTGAAAAATGGAGCTCTTGGTGACCTCTCTGTAATATTTTATACTCATTGAAGTTCCAAGTGTTGCATCCATCCAGGTTTTTTTTTTTTTAATGATACAGACAAATCACAATCCAGCGACAAGAACACTTTCACCAGCCAGGAAAACCCCACAACCTGTTTGTTTTTCTGACACGAAATTTCCACATGATCTTGGACTAATCACACAGCAGGGCTTGAGGTATGGTCACAGGAGAGGTGGGGAGTTAATTAGTGCAGCTTAATGAACACTGCGATGGCCTGGTGACAGCTGGTCATGGTTGCACTTCTGGCTGCCCCCAGCATGACCATGTCAGCTCCAGCCTCCAGGAAGGGGTTGGTAGCAGCAAAGTGGATGTTTTGTGCACTGTCACCACTGAACAGTCATCTGTGATGCTGTGGTAAACAATAGCTGCGAATAATATGACAGAACAGATTATAAGAGATTGTCAAAATAGTCATCCATTGGTTTTAAAATGAAATGGGCAGAAATATAGTTGAATTCATCCTGATTTATTAATAACCGAACTGCACACTTCAGTTCCAGTAAGTGAAAAGGCAGGCAACCACATATTTCATCCTTTGAGGGACTGTGGTCTAAACTCTGGTTCAAGGAAGAGCCTGGTTATTTAATATTCTTCTTTAGTACCTAGTACTGCTATAAATCCTTTCTATGTTGGTTAGTGAAATGATATTTTATATTCCTGATATATTGATTAAGAGACTAAATTAAATAGCTTCTGTTAGATCAGCATTTTCGTCTGGGAGCAGTGGAGCAGTGAAGGTTGTATGACCTGGAGATGCTGGGGACCCCCCTTTGGTTTGCAAAGGTAGACTTGGGTTCATGGTGGATCTGCAGAGCCTGCCGTGTGTGCCTCAAGATGAAAGCTTCCATGGAAAAGCTTCAGAAGAGGAAAAATGTGGTAGGTAAGAGCACGAATCTGCACACAGTTTCAGCTTTCAAAGGGTTAAGGAAATCAGTCATGAAACAGTAGGAACTACTGACTGATGGTAACGTACGACCACTGTCAAGAAACCTCATCTCTCAACAGCTTTTTCCTCTATGAATTGCACTTGATTGCCTCTCTGAATATGATGAGGCTTCATTTGTGTTTTGCAAAATGCTTTGCAGTCCTTCTCGGAGATGTATTAAATGCTTGATATTTTCTGGACATACTGTTGCTTAGTAAAGCTTTGTCCTTCTGCTAACAACAGCTCTCGCCCATGGCCTCTATTCACTGACAGCAGAAGTGGCTGGATTCAAACGTGTGCTTGGCTCAGATCATGTTTTCCCGGTGATTTTTTTGTCTGTACCAGCTCCATCTATTGTTTTGATCAAGACTCTTTATGCCCTTCTGAATCTGTTGGGCTTTTGGTTTTGTTCTGTTTTGCTTTATCAACAGTGACTGACGGGAGTTTTGAACATAGCAAACATTTCAAATTTTCTTTTGCCTGCTGCTGTTTCTCAGTGTCCAGCCAGGAGACATTGTTGGGAAAACACACCTGCCAAGATTCATGCCTACATGCAAACAACATCCAACTAAAGGGCTGCCTGAAACAGATCTTTTCAATGTAGCTTTCAATAAACTTATTTTAATGCATGTGAATCAGGATACTACCTGAACTGAACATGTAACAAGTTTCCTTTCCCTTTGTCTATACCTCAGCCATATCTCATAAGCCGAATTTGTCACTTCACACAGTTATTTTAAAGACATTTCCATAGGTAAAGATAAATCTAGTTGTTCCCTGTTGAAAATTAATTGTTGTTATTTAAAAAAAAAAAAAACACTAAATATCTCAGTATATCTTGTGTACTAAACAGATAACCAGGGTTATAAGAAAATCTGATTTTTGTCCAGAAAAGACCCAGAAGAAAATTACAGACTTGTAACAGGGGAAAAANAAAAAAAAAAAAAAAAAAGGAGATTGAGATCTTCGAAGTGGAATCAGAATTGTACATACATATTGTATTCAATAGACATGGATCTGGATTTTTTTAGATGGCTTTGGAAATATCATCCTCATAATACATGCCTTTTATCCATCAGGCTCTCTTTCAGGAAGAATCATGTCTCAGGTACGGCGTGTTGCTGAAATATTTGATGTAATGATAGGAGAAAACAGATATAAATCGTTGTGAAGGAAGAGACTACACTAGAATTATAATGCTTTTGTAGCCAATGCTCTGGTCACACATTTTGTGATCTGCTTTGCCTCAAACTACAACCCTTGCCTGTTGGCAAATCTCTTTCTGCCTTGGTCTAAGATAAAGAGGATGGAGACTGGCTCTCTGAGCACAAAGGGGAGACCTCATCAGGTCTACAGCTTCCTCACAAGGGGAGCAGGAAGGGCAGGCAGCAGAGAATTCTCATAGAAGTTCACTATTGAGATGCAAATCCATAGGCAAGAGGGCTTTGTTAGGTCCTTAAAATTTATCTGCTAAGTTGAAAAATAGGGACAAAAAACACTTGAGGAGAAGTCATGTTAGTCGAAAGTCATGTTTTGTCAAGTTAAAATTATTACATTTTTTTATTATTATTCTTTCCCAATGTCTGGAAGCTAAATACTGAAACATATCGTACTCATCCAGGAAAGCCTTATACTCTGCAAAAGCTGTATTTAACAGCTTACAAAGTGATAACTTCTCTCCCCCACCCTCTCTCTGGGGTTGCTGTGCTCTTAGATACCTTTCTCTACCTCCCATGATGATGTCAGCATCTCTTATGTAAGACAGCGATTTTGTCAAGATAAAACGTATGGTACTTTAGCAGCACCATTGTGCTCTGTGTTCATAGCACTGTCTAGGAATCTCCCAACCCCACCCTGCTTCAGCAACAGCCGTGAAGTATAATGGGCGAAGTTGCTGCTGTTGAAACTGCTCAAGCACAGAACTGAGCTTGTCTCTTTGCTGTGGAAGAATCATAGAACAGTTTGGGTTGGAAGGGACCTTCAAAGGTCATCTGGTCCAACCCCCTGCAATGAGCAGAGGCATCTTCAACCAGATCAGGTTGCTCAGAGCCCCATCCAGCCTGGCCTTGAATGTTTCCAGGGATGGAGCATCTACAACCTCCCTGGGCAACCCGTTCAGTACTTTACTACTTTCATTGTAAAAAAATTCTTCCTCGTGTGTAACCTGAATCTCCCCTCTTTTAGTTTAAAACCATTATGTCTTGTTCTGTTGTAACACACCCTTCTAAAAGGTCTGTCCCCATCTTTTTATAGGTTACTTTTAAGTACTGAAAGGCTGCAATAGGGTCTCCTTGGAGATGAGGTCCCATTTCCCTGCCTCAGCCTCCAACTCACCTTTCACACCAAGACACCTGCTCTTGATGCTTCCCATCGCACCCCTCAGACCCCTGTCCTGTTTAACTCGCTGCACCTGCAAAATTATATTTCCTTATTTCACTCAGGTTCACGTCTCATACAGATGGCTCAGTGTTTCCAAACTTTGATAAATGTCTCCACTGGGCCGAGGTGCACCAAGGGATCCTCTCTGTTGCCCCATTATAATTTTCTGAGTTGAGGGAGTTAGTAATTCAAAGTCTGTATTTTAGAACTGTTTTTTTGTGTCGAGTTCTGTGTTATTTGAAGGACTGTCCACAAGATGTTTGAGAAAGCAGTTTACCTCTGCGCAGTTTTTATCATGACCAGTTGTCCCATGTGTTTCTTGTCAGCTCTTATGCCGGATCAACTCTCAGAGGACTTTGCTGTTCCTATTAGTGGCAAATGCTGAAAAGTTGCCTCAGTGCCATAACCTGATTTGTTGAGGAAGATGCTGAGAATTGTAGTCATGTCTATTACTGAGACCATCCATCCTCTTTAATTTTATGAGGCAGTAGCATTTTGTTGTTAGCCTGTTTCATAAAAGTGTTCACGCCAAGGACATTGGCTTGTTATAGGCTAAAATAATTGATGTAAATACCTCTTAACTTTTATGGAAATAGAAAACAGACTTCTGGGAAGTCGTATAGCATCAAGTAAAAATTGGGGACTTCAAAGGTTTTAGCCTCTCAGAGCCCCCTTCTGCTTGCAAGAACGTTTTGTTTTTTTCTGCTAAGTAGCAATGGAAGTTAATCATAAAGAATACCAGACAACAATGGGATAGCCTGTTTTCATGCAGTACCACTGATAGGCACGAAGGTCCACCCTTACAATGAGCGAAAAATCCCTCCAGGATGAAGTTTTAACGTTGAACAGCAACAAAGTTCAAAATAAAATGAAGAGCACTGTCTGAGACTGAACACATCAGTGGAGAGGACGCGAAGAGTCATAACGAAGTGCTTACCACAGAAAATACTTTTAAGTTTTGGAGCTTATTCCCACTCTGTGTGTAAGGAGCTTGGTTTTCAGAGTTGCTGATCTGAGCTTTCACCTGTAGCATTTGGCACCTACAACCAGTCCATCTGCTAGGCACCATCAGACTTGGGTATTTTGACACCTCGATGCACTGGCTGATTGGCTTGTGCCATGTGCTGTATGGCCAGCTGGTGGGTACGTGCTTGTGCAATGCGATTCCAGCAGATGGAATCCCACTGCAGCTCTTCCTTACTGGAGGGCTCATTCACAGAATCACAGAATCACGCTTGATTGGAAGGACTTTTAAGATCATTAAGTGAATAATTAACCTAGCACTGTCACTAAACCATGTCCCTAAGAACCTAATCTACACATCTTTTAAACACCTCCAGGGATGGTGACTCCAACACTTCCCTGGGCAGTCTGTTCCAACACCTGACAACTCTTTCTGGTAATAATTTTTTAATAATACCCAATCTCAACCTCCCGTGGTGCAACTTGAGGCCATTTCGTCTCATCCTATCACTTGTTACTCAGGAGAAGAGATCAACCCCCTCCATGCTCCAACCTCCTTTCAGGCAGTTGTAGACAGCAATCAGGTCTCTCCTCAGCCTCCTTTTCTCCAGGCTGAACAGCCCCAGTTCCCTCAGCCCCTCCTCATAGGACTTCAGCTACCCTTCTTGTTTTTGGACACTGGCTCTCAGGAAGCTTGTGGGAATTTCTGTGTTTAATGTTTTTCTTCCCATCCTTAAATCTGACAGAAATTAGAAAAGGCTTGAGATGCACTGGGAGAAAAGGGTAGAGGGGTGTCTGGCGGACAGATCATATAATCTCTGTTTTCACATGAAAGCAGGCTAAGATGTGGGGATACGCTAATGGCAACAAAGAGGCTGGTTTTGTTATACAAAATCTAAGTACGGTTAAGAAGTAAAACCAAAATAAAATAAAACAAAAAAATTGCCTAAGCACTGGTATAGGCGTGCATTTTCTTTTTTTTTCAGTCTTGTATATGCTTGGTTTTTATTTTATTTTTCTTTCTTTTTGTATTGTTCCTTGTCTTTAGTCTATTTTATTTTCAAGCTAAACAAGTTCACGGTGTCTCAGCTTTGCAGGAGTTGCATTGTGACTTTATTTCAGTAGAAAACAGAGACACAAGTGCAAAAGATGCCCAAAAGGACAACACTGGACTTTGCTGTAGACATGTATACTGCTGCCTTACTGGTCTGAAGATACAAGCCTGATTTACACATAATGCAAAAGGAGGATATAATGTGAATAGAGCTGGTGAAAAAAATGCAGTAATAAAAAGCATAAATGCAAAACTTCCCTCTAGTACCTTCAGAAACAAAGTTAACAACATTGCTGTGCTCCAGCCTATGGCTTTGCTTCAGGATCTGCCCAGGGCTACACAAGGGAACCATTTCTGCTGAATGTCACCTTTGGATTTCTCTTGCCTTTCCCTCTTGACAGCTCTCAGGGCAGGCCTAACCCAGCTGTGCTTAGTTTGTAAAGCTTGACAACATCACCACTCAAGGTGCAAAGTTTTTAGGGTGCATTCATTTTTCATTTAAAATTCTGCCTCTCAAGCTATCTATATATAGTTCAGCATTTATGCTGCAAATAAAGCTGTAGCTGGTGAGCTGAACAGAAAAAAAGAGAAGATGATAAATGAGTTAATACTGAGTTTGTCACAAGGCCATTTGCTGCATGAATTAGAACACAAATTGGCCTATGGGTTTAGGGTTTACCAGCCCTGCTACAAAATATGTTAGTGCAGAAATGTGGTGATAGTATGTTTGAAGGTCTATTTTTCTTAAAGTTAGGCAACTTGGCTGTCCTCTATCACACTCTGGCATGAAGTCAAAAGAATGAAGAACACTGCACTTGTATGAGTGATGCTTTAAAAAGGGAGAGTCATACATGCGTTAAATTAATCTCCTCAGGTCAGGGGAACTGTCTGCTTAGATGTGTCTGTCCGTAAAGTGCTATAACCTAGTGGGCTCGTTTCCTGAGATCTAATTCATTTTTATGTTTAAGGCTGCTCTTAGCTGGTCTTCTCTCCTTTTGGTACTCACAATTGTCATTGCTGTTAATTAAAGCAATACCTGACTCCGTGCTAGAGAGCAGGACCGCACGCCATGAGAACAGTACATTCCTTCAACTCCTCCTATCATGAAAAACTGAAGGTAGCCCAGACTTGTAGGAGAAAGGATTTAATGCAGCAAAGTTCATGTACTAAATGCCAAATTAACCTCCATTTTTATTTTAATTTGATGTGGCACATGCATGTTGCCCTTGGCTAAGAGGGCAGCTTACCTTTCACTCCCTGTCTTGCAGGCTGCAGATTCCAGGTCTGAGTTCATGAGCTCTCTGCTCCATCACAACGTTCCTCCCTCTCACAGTCTCTGTAGGGCTGCACTTCTCAGCCATGGTCTGTCTTCACTTGGTGACTAGAAGTCCTTTTCTTCCTTTCACAGCCTCTTCAAAACAGATTGTTACCTTTTCATCCATAGAAAACTGAATAATGAGGAAAGGAGCATAGAACTCTGTGCATATTTGGCTAATACAAACCATAAATGTCCTAATAAATTCTCATAAATCCCAGTCAGCCAAGTATCATCCACCTCAATGCATGAGACAGTACGCAGTGACACGTTCTTACCTTTTCTTCTGCATTTCCCTGGGGCTCCATGTGCCTGCACAGCATCCACCAACTCTAAAGCCTTTTCACCACATGGCAGCTATGGTAAAGCATTCTCTATGATCCCTGCTGTAAGCATGGGAATAGCAAACTGTGAAGAGTAGCAAGTAGCTTTCTATGAACTACATCACTCCCTTATTTTGCAGGGATCTGTTGTTCTTTTAACTTTATCATGTTACATTTCTTTTATTTGTATTTAAATTTACTCAGCCATTTGAGCACTGTGCACACAGGTAAGTTAAAATGATTGTAGTACTGATAAAAATAATAGGCAGAACTTCCTCAGTCTCCAGGGTGCCTGTTGAGTTTTGGAGTGTGTTACCAGTCATGGTTCATTTGTCTTCCTTACCCTGCCATAAGGTCAGGGAATACCACCTTTATCTTACAGATGGGAAACTGAAACAGAGAGAGTAAGGCCTTGATCTTCAAAGGCATGTAGGTGAAATGGGATCCAGAGGAAAGAAGGCATTTAAACTGTAAGCAGATTCTTGAGTAACTTTGAAGCTCTGGGCCTATGGGATTTCTCGAAGTCATGCAAGGAAGGCTGTGGATGAGCAGTGAGCTGAGCCCAAATTTCTGTATGCTTAGGCAAACACTTTGTAATGATCCCAGATTTCACTACATCCAGCTATGCACAGGCAAAGGTAAGTAGCTATTCAAGTGCTAAATATTCTTTTCTCCTGAGTGAACTCATGAGGAGCTTTGCCCTTGTCAGCTGCAAATGTGAAGATTAAGCCCCCAGAAAGAGGTGATACTTTCTTATATGTCACCCTGAGAAGTTTCCTAAGAAGTAGATCAGAGAAAGAGGCTCTCCTGCCTTGCAAGGCAGGTTTCAGCTCTGTTTTTTACCTCTTGTTTGGGTGTTTCATCTCTGTGAAAAATTGCCCAAATCTGTCAAAGATCTGAGATCTTACTCTCCCACAGTTCTGACTGTTAAACCTACTCTATCCTCTGCTTCTTCTACTTTGTTATAGTGATTTGCTTTCAACCCGTTCCCCATGCTACTAAACAAGTGTAAAATCAGAGGTCCAGAAAGAGTTGTCCCCTTGGTTACTGATCCTTGGCACTAGGATTTGTTTGTAAGCACTCAAAAGCAGAAAGACAACTCTTAGTGTTCTCAGACCCTCTCCTTTCGGTAACAAGACAGTGTAGAACAAGAAGGGAAGGAGCTCTGTCTCACCCCTGGAATGGCTGCGTATTAGAATCATAGAATAGTTTGGATTGGAAGGGACCTTCAAAGCTCATCCAGTCCAACCCCCTGCAATGAGCAGGGACATCTTCACCAGATCAGGTTGCTCAGAGCCCCGTCCAGCCTGGCCTGGGATGTCTCCAGGGATGGGGCATCTACCACCTCTCTGGGCAACCTGGGCCAGTGTTTCACCACCCTCATTGTAAAATATTTCTCCCTCATGTCAGCCTAGATCTCACCTCTTTTATTTTAAAACCATCACCCTTTGTCCTATCGCAACAGGTCCTGCCAAAAAGTCTGTCCCCACCTTTCTTGTAGACCTTTTTAAGTACTAAAAGGCCGCAATAAGATCTCCGCAGAGCCTTCTCTTCTCCAGGCTGAACAACCCCAACTCTATCAGCCTGTGCTCATAGGAGACGTGCTCCAGCCCTCTGATCGTTTTTGTGGCCTCCTCTGGATCATCTCCAACAGGGCCATGTCCATTAGGGCTGTGAATCCTATAACAAACAAGGCAACAGACAACAATACTACATGTCTAACCAGAGGACTGCCTCCACACACACCTAATTCTTATTCAGCCTTAAATCATAGCTTGATTTAAGACTGATAAATTGTACCTTGCCCAAAGTGGTCTTCTTCCATGGGCGGTACAACACATGAGGCTTTGAGTTTTTCTGAAGAAAAGTCAATGCTGATGTATTCAGCTGAACTGTATGGGACAAGATTTATGGAGCTGAAGTTACCTGTGAGTTGAATACATGGAAAACAAGTTTTTCAGTTATAATTGTGATGTAACTGGACTGTGCCTGTGTGTGCACATCTTCTGTACTTAAGACATTGATTTCTCGAGCAGTCCAGGAACTTGTTGGCTAGCCATTTGTGAAGATGAGATAATGAACTGGTTTAAGACAACGGAGTGACTTGTAGCTAGGGGTTAATTGAGCCTTCAGTCTTATGTATTGACTGGTGGCTACAGGAGACATTCCGCTGGGAACTTTGGCCAGTTACAAAGATTTCCCCCAGCAGCTCCTGCTGTGCATGTGTGAGTTGCTTTAACATCCTGGCTGGAATGACCAGACAGGTCATTCCCAGAAGTGATCAAATTGCACTTAGATAAGACACGTGTAAATAGTAAACGGAAGTTATTCCTGCAGGTGAAGAATTGGTTATATGGGACATTGTTTTTAGCGTATTTAAGAGATGCTTTATATGTAGTTATGGATACATCATTAGCAGCAAATTATGTTCGCTAGGGTGGCCATGTAGGGCCACAGGCCAGTTGGAATATAGGAACTGAACAGAAGAGCTGAAGATGTCACTGCAAGGACACTTGCAAGAGAGAGTCCCATCGTCACTGGACAATAAGCCACTGCTCACATTTGAGAGATTTGATCCCTCGTGTGAGTGCTACCCTGTGCCAAGATCCCAATAAGTTAGTTCTGCTTTTCGACAAACACTCTGTCCATGAGTGTTTGTGCAACAAAATGTGGACAAATCGTTACAAAAATGTCAAGTGCTCATAGAGCTCAATCCACCGACATAACAAACCAGGCTCTCCAAGTCAACAGTGCGTCTAACAGCATCTCTCTCAACCCCAGTTCTTCATATTTAAAATGGGGATATCAATATTTTTGAAGTCTTATGAAGATTATTCCCTCTTGAAGCACATAAGGACAATCACACTGCACTCAGAAAAAAGGTGAATAATGAATTCGAAAGATGCAGAGTTTGAATGAGTCATGACAAAAATGGTACAGAGTTACCATTAAACAGTGGCATTAAACTGGAGTTTTGAAAAGCTACCTGGTCAGTGCACGTAGTGTCTTATATGCAATGAATGAGGAAGGGGCCCAGTGAGAAAACAAAGCTGTGATTATGTAGCTAAAGTCTATCATAGTGCCATAGAACAATGAATATAGAATAAAAAGGAACGGAAGTTTAAATGGCTGTTCCATTTTTGCTGTTTTCTTGGCTGTTGAATGCTTTGACCTAAAAACTTGCTGTTGTGTCATGTACATTTCTGGACATGAGTGGTAATAAAAATCAATTCATTAGGGCTAAAAAGCTCATTTACAATATCCCCTTAGAGCTTCTTGATGGAATAGTTTGTGTCCTATGAGACTAGATTTATAAGAAGTGGAACATTTCTTTTTCTTTTCATAAAACTTTACCATGACACACAATAACAAACACTGTGCTACTCCAGTATATGTTTGTGTTTACTCTGTTTGAGATTCCCCATCAGGCCTCACCACTGTTAATAATTCTGTCATCAAAGCTGAGATTGCCATGGGAAGCATATAGACAAAGTTAAACAAACAAAGTGAAGGACTAAGGAAAAACAAGCAACTTACATCATGGAAATCTGTGTCCCTGCAGTGTGCTAACAGCATACCAGCATATGGAAGAATTGCCAAGAAAGGAATTAGGGAACTTCAGAATTCCTTAGAGAAGAACCCAGATGGGTAGATATCACTAAAATAGAGATTATTTTTTTTCTTGTGGATCCAGATAATACCTTTTTCTGGGCTCATTTCTACCTATTTTCAGTCATTGTGACTCTTCTCAGTCTTGATGTATTTCGTTTTGGGCCACTTCATGCTTCTAGAGTTACTTTGTCAGGATTTTATCTGAGCTGGTATCTCTAGAATAGCTGAGGAAAAAAACATACCCCCCAAAAAAAAACAACACAGAAAGTGATGCTCATGTCACGCTTGATTTTAGAATTAAGTGGAGATACCTCGAGCAGGCAAGTATCAGGCTCACAGTCTATAGGTTGCTGTTATTGTGGGAAAAGGAGGAAACATCCCAGATACGTTAAGAAGCATCATGACATTGCACAGTTCAGGATTAACGATGAGAGTTTTGTAGGTATCACTGGATTCCTCATGAGTTCCAGTCTGCCTTTGTTTTAGAATTAATCCTGAAAGGAAGGGATGTATTGTCGTTGCTGTGTAATTACACTATGGATGCCCTTTCATTAAGCTGTACAATGACATCTGAGTACTCTTTTCATCATGTGCTAAGTGCTGTGTAAAAACAGCAGTGAACCTGCTTTCAAGTAAAGAGATGGGATGCGCATTCCTGTGTGTGCAACACAGTGATAGCAGAAGCGAAGAGCATCTAAAATAGAGGCACTTCTTTGCTTCAGGCTGTTTCTGACTGGTTTGTTCTCCAGTTTACCTCAGAGAAGGAGGCTACAAAGAAAGTAAAGAAGGTCAGATGTGTTGCAAGTGGTTTGCCCTTGCATAAGATCTCTCTTGAGACTGGTGATGCTCTTTGACCATCACCAATCACATACTGGGAGCAAGAGCTTGCTGGGCAGCACCTCTTCCACAGCTGCTGTGTTTAGCCCCAGCAGCTGGGTGCACCTCATGTCCAGTCACACTGGCTTCCAGAGATGTCTGGCTAGAGGTATATTTGCCTTTTCAAGTATTGTGTCGTTGGCTTGATCTTCTGGGTGTTGTGTCCAAGAGTTATGCTGAAATTCCAGCCAAACATAGAAGTACCTGGCCCTGAGGCAGGTGACCCTTAGTCTTTCCCCTGTCCCCTGAGAACGCCAATAGATTTGCCATCATTATATTCCAGATATAAGTTCTCTCATATGTCACCTCATATAAACTGACTTGCACTTATCCCAACTAGGTTTGCTTGTTAGGATGAGTGCTGAGGAACAGGAGGGCTGTGTGCTAGATGAGAAGAGAAAAACTGGGCAGCTCCAGATGTTCAACCCTTCTTTGCAGGTTGCCTCCTGGTGAGTGCAAGAAAAGGAATGAAGCCAAAGAGACCGAAGTGTCTAACATTACATTTTCCCATCATCCTTTGTCTAAGCAGGCTGAAGCTGGTCGGTTATAGCCAGAAGTCAGAACAAGCTTCCTAGCTGGAGCTTTGTGTTTTCATTAGCTGCATGTGGTGGCTGAGCTGGTGTGTGACCTAAAGCAGTTTTCTCAGTTGGATTGTTTTTTACAGGGAGGACTCTCCCATTTTAGTAATTTTCTTTGTCTGAGTGCAGGTGCAGACTGTCTCTAGGTAAATATTTCTTACAACAGAATCACTCGATTTTGTACATGCCAGATTTTGAGATACTGCATACGACTACCGTTCAGTTGAAGGCATGAACTGTTCTGATTTATGTCAGAACCAGACATGTACTAGCTTAGGAAAAGGGGAAAAAAAAAGAAGAAAAGAAAAAAATAGAGAACAGGGAAAGTGCAAACTGAAGGACAAACTCTGGCAGTTTGTTACTTTAATTAACTTTAATTTTTAATCATAGAATCTTATTTTGGCCTCATTTACAGTGACATAGCTGGACTGTCCTGGCTTACAGGCAGTTATTAGAAAATCTCTGCCTAAGCTTGTTAAGGCTGATGAAAAGGTTTGCCTTATTTTAAGTGAGCCTGACAGAAGACACAGCATCACTGGATGGTTTCTAAGAAATATGGACCCTTATGAATATTTTCCTCCCGCTGTGCAGGGGAGATGTCTCGACCGTTGTTGCCTTTGTTCCATCACGGCGCTCCTGTGCCAGCCTCAGTGCTGTCAGAGCCTTCTTGCAGGGAGGATTCCAGCTCCGGCAAGTGATTCCCGTTTCTTTTATTTTTAGCATCAAGATGTCTTTTATTCTGGCTGAAGGACAAAATCCCTTTTCACAGGGGCTGCTTGAACAGCAGAAATGAGTGGCTATTAAAAGAAGGCTTACTGTAAAATAGGATAATAACCTAGTTATTTTGCATTTCTAAGCCGTTCTTGCATTGATATTTCCTTTCTTATGATGCACACCAATTAAAAGCCACTGAGCAATCTAAAACGCAGTCTGTGCAATAATCTGACAAAGAATCATGAGCTGTGAAATGAAAGATGTTGCATTAATGTGAAGTTCCATAGCAAATTCTTGCAAAGTAGACTTTATCCTGGACTGCTGCTACAAACGTCCTTTAAGTCTCTGAAGTGTCTTGTATATTTTAATGCCCTTTGTGTACAAATAAACATAAGTGACACATTAGGTTTCAAGGACAGCTACTCTTCTTGCCTGTCCTCTGAATGCTCCTTCGACATCTTTCATATTTCTCCTTGTGCAAAGGTATAAGTGTTGTGCAAGGCTCTTTTATCCCTGATGCATTAGAGCAGATTATTGACAATACGTGATTATTCCTCCAGAGAGGTAGGGGTTGTTGTGTGGAGGGCAGGACATTGACTTGGAATGAAGGTAGCAGGATATTCTCTTTCAGTGCCTAATAGATACAGAATGGTACATTTCAGTACCCTGAGGTTCCTGGGAAGGTTGGGACAACCCTCCGTCAAGCTGCTCTGCAAATATCGTCAGAAACCAGCCATAGCTGCCCTGCAGATTTGGATGTAAGAACAGAAGAGGACAGATGAAGCCTGTAAACAGAGAAGGCATGCATTATGCTAATTTGATTGTAGCTAATTAAAAAGGAATATCGGCTGATTGGATTACAGGGGATGGAGCAGAATGACCCTTTGTTCATGCCTGTGCTTGCATCAGTAGGATTCTCTGGTCTCTCCAAGAGTGCTTCTGCATTAGCCTCATTCTTGTTTCTTCGCTTCTGCTTTCAGGGAAAGATGCTCCCACGCAGTCTGCTCAGCAGAGCCACTCGCCAAATGCCTCGACAGCTCTTGTGCCAGCCTGGCCGGGGCTCTTGTCGCTCTGCTGTCAGGCCCTGGGAGGGACAAGTTGCCACAGCGTGTTGTTGCTCTCTGACTGTTCTCAGTGGGTGTGCTGGCTGTTGGCTACTCTAATCGGAGCTTGGTCTAGAGAATCGAAAAAACATATCCAGCACATATCAACACCATGATGAGTAGGGTCCTTATTTCTTCCCAGTTGCTTGGAATCCTCAGTCTCCATAAACAGAATCTCTGCAAGTTTCTTGTGCCAATTTTAAAGAATAATTAGAGATATTGATGACTGAGAGAGCTGAGGTTGTTCAGCCTGGAGAAGTCTCTGGGGACACCTTATTGTGGCCTTTCAGTAGGGACCTGTCAGAAAGATGGGGACAGAATTTTTAGCAAGACCTGTAGTGATAGGACAAGGGGTGATGCTTTAAAACTAAAGGATGGGAGATTCAGGCTAGACAGGAAGAAGACTTTTACAACGAGGCTGGTAAAACACTGGCCCAGGTTGCCCCGAGAGGTGGCGGATGCCCCATCCCTGGAGACATCCCAGGCCAGGCTGGATGGGGCTCTGAGCAACCTGAGCTGGTGAAGATGCCCCTGCTCATGGTAGGCGGTTGGACTGGATGAGCTTTGAAGGTCCCTTCCAACCCAAACTATTCTATGATTCTGTATTGTGTACCTACCAGATGTGAGACATTCTATACACTTATTGTCATTCAGGTAACAAAAGTAACAATATTAGAATATGCATTTGAGGACTATCCCTGACAAAGACTGAAACAAAGCCTCATATTCCTCCATATAAAACAACAGGATGTCGTTACATAGCCTTAGAGTGCTCAACCTGTGAAACGACAGCTCTGAGAAATGCAGTGTTAGGTGTATACTAATTCTGTTGCCTTTGGTGAGACTGATGTTATGATTTGTCATGGTTCCTCATGTTTTAAATTCAGAGCAGGGTGGCAGACAGACAAGACTTCCAGGGCAAGCAGCAACATTAGGAAGCCTGAAGAGAGAGTTGCATACATACTGGGCAAGGAGAGAGGAGTGTGAAGTCTTTTTCTGTGAAGAGATGAGCCAAGTGAGTCTATTTCCAGATTTTCTAACTGGTCATGTCCCTCTCATTCTGTTAAGCAGGCAGACATCAAATCACAGTGTTGACAGTAGAAGCTGTTCAGTTCAATTATCATTTAAAAATAGGGTGATCACCAGGCTTTCGAAGAGGGAAAAAGGAATGACATGAAAAAAAAAACCCACAAACATATGGCAGAGATTATTTCTTAAGGAAACACCTCACAGCATTTCCTGGAGTGGAACCACACTATGGCTGATCCACTGTGCACAATCATTCGTTAAAAGCATTATTTTTACCTGATTTGGTGTCCCTGTCCATTAAAACCACAGAACATAGGTGGAGATCTCATCTCACCTGTCTTTAGCTCTCTGGTAGGCAGGTGGCCGATCTGCACTACTCATCTAGGCTCATGGTATAACCGTGGAGAGAGACCAGTGCTTTTGGGGGGCTGTGATCTCAAGACAAGTGTCTAACACAGTTGAACACACTGTCTTACGGAGATGCCTTTTTCCATAAGCTGCAATTAATGATGTATAAGAAGATTTTTATACACCCAGGTCAAATTTCCCTGACAAAATCTTTAGATATCTGTAATGTGGGTATCTGCTTCTAAGATTTAATTGAGGCTTTCATTACAGTCAATGCTGGTAAGCTGCGCCCTTTGCTTCATCTCCTCCTGAGGTCATCTCAGCATGTATGAAGAGTATTTATATAACTCATAGGTTATATGGATAATAAAAATAATTTAAGATTAATCTCACCATAAATTCCATTCAACACCCTGTTTATATCTCTGTTGTCTACAAGGAAGCCTTTGGCAACTTGCTCAGATACAGACGTCTACTGTTACAGATCTGCCTGTGGAGTAAGATGAATGCTAGTCACCAATCAATCTGAAGATTCTTATCAGACAACTGTTGATCACCCTGTAGGGCAAGAGGTCGTATTATCACTTTCCCATTGACAGGCAAAATGGTTGTCCGAGTACATGCAAAAATCAAGACTTGAGGATGCAAAAACATGATTTTTCATATTTAGATCATGAATATAGTATTCATCACCTCTTAACGCTACTAGTTATCTAAATCTGCCTAGGAAGTTTACTTTTATGCAGGGGTCTGGAAATACAGAAGAGCAGAAGGATCCCTTTTAATCATAAAAGATCAGGAACTGCTACTGAAGGAAAAGCTTTGACATAGTAAGAATTGAAGTGTGGTCCAAGAACTGTGAAGGGAATCTCAGTCAGTCTCCCAGGATGCTACTGGTATTATGGTTAGAAATGGAAGATGGGTAATAACATTACTCCTTCGAATCATGGTAGATTAGAATGATAAGAGCATAGCCCTGTTATCACAAAGTAGGGCAGACACAGTAGGAACTAGGTCTATTTCGCAGTAGATCTTTGGCTGCCCTAGGACAAGTGAATAGCAGCAGATTTTGCCATCAGAAAATAGGGCACTGTTACTGCAGGGAGCCGTATGGCCTACCAATGGCCATTTTGTCTGAAAGGCAAGTGGTCACTGATGTTGATCCAAACAGTCATGCAGACAAGGGAAACTATGGAAATCTGGACTGAAAATAAGAAGATTTATTTTTAAAGTGTTTCTTGCTTTCTTTCTTCTTTTTTATTTGTTGTGTTTTGAAGAGGATATCCTCCAACTTTCTGTTTTGTGTGTGTTGATGGATATTTCAGGTTAAAAATACCATTTAGTTGCCATCCCAATGAATTGCTCATTGCTTTGGTCCCTGGAGAGTTTTTCTGTCTAATCTGCAGGGTCATATTGAGAATTATTCCAGAAATATCTGTCTCTCTCTTCAGTGGGAAAGTGAAGATAGTGAAAAAAGGATTAATGTACAAAGCCTTGCTGTGCTGTTTTCTATTCTGCTCAATCTCTCATGGTCAGTAGTGCCAATAATGCTGCATGCTTTGGTTTCTGCTAGGTCTTCTTCAAGTTTGCTGTTGTTTAGAGCTTTTACAGTCTGTCTAAAAGTACATCAGGTTAATGCCCCCTGCTCTGAAATGAGGAAAAATGAACATGTCAGAACAGTTCACTAAGAAGTTTTAAATTCCGTAAATGTGTTGATTTTTTATTTTAAAGTTCAGCTGAAGGCAAGGACCTTGGGAGGATTACATTAGAAAAATAAAATAGTCTAGCATGAGCAGAATATTAAGGGATTCAGTTGCAAGCTCTAACTCCATAAGAAAGATTGCTCTTCTTTCACTTGCTTACATTTTGCCAAGAAGCTGACACATCTAAATAATTTATTTTACTGGTGAATGCTGTAATTGAAAGAAGTTTAGATAAGAGTGGATTTTGGTGCGTGAGTGTACACTAGATGACCCCTCAAGGACCTTTCCAGTGTTATTTTTTATGGTTCTCCCTGCAGAATAAATTGAAAAGTGTGTAAGAAATTTGTCTGAAGATTCTCATAAACTCCCCAGTTTTCTGAAGTTCAATTTCCTCACTGTGTCCATAGACATATAAATTTGGACCAAATCTAGAACCAGATTCCTCTGAAGTAGTGAGTGAGCTAGAATAGATATAGAATAGTTTAGCTGCCCAATGTGTAATTTCAACAACTATGAAAGTCCTCAAGTATGTGCCTGATGTTACCCCTCTCAAACTTGAAAAAATAATTTCCTACGATTCGCTGGAAAGCAATAATTAATGTCATTATTTAATAATATTCAGATTGAGATTATTTAGTTTAGCTTTGGGGTTTGTTTTTTGGGTGGCTTTTTTTTCTATTTTTATGTTTGGTTTTGGTTTTGTTGGTGTTTGTTTGTTTGTTTGCTCTTGGTTTTGTAACATTTTATTTTATCCTCCTGGCTATGCCAACCAGCCTGTTTGCCTTTACCTACCTCCCATCCAAACCTTGTAGCTTATTGCTTTGGAGAAATACTCCACAGGTTTTCCTTGTAGTGAAGTTACTGTCACACAAAACTGCAAGGCCGGACATTTGGCAGGTCATAGAATTCAATCTTTAGGATGTTGTGGCCTGTGAATAAGCCATAGAAACATATTTTTTTAATAGTGTGATTAATAATTGCAGGAAGAGCTACAGCTTTCCACCTTCCTTGCAGACATTGCCTCACAGAGGGGTCAGTCGCTGTGTTTTCCTTGAACGTTTTGTGAGTTATGTGTCACGTTTCCAATGACAGAAGAATAATGCCCCCAAATGTCTGCAGCCATGAATCAATCATAGCTTCTCTACGTTAATGGATTATTGACTAAAAGAGCCTCGAGTTTCTGTATGATTCATTTTGCCATTCTTGTGAATGCTGAGCTTCAGTGTGTCAGTTGACCCACATACTAACCTGGGAAATCGCTCTACGAAAGACATTCAAAGTCAGATTTTGCCAAGTTTATGTTAATATGTTTCCCTGTAGATTTTTATCATGCAGTTGATTAATTTATTATTAGAACACATTATAGGCAGCACTGAGGTCATTGTTCTAATTCGCATCTTGTGACCCATTTTGCCTATCTTTTTTTTCAGCAATTTTTTTCTATGTGTCTGATTAGTAGTTTCATCTTAGGTTCATACAGTCTGCATTTGAAGAATACGTATTAGGTCATCTAAGACAACTTTTGTCGTTATTAAAGCTGCTGAGTAGGTAATAGATGGAGGCATCACCATAGGTGTTTCTGTAGCAAGGAGATGTTGGACCATTTGGCAGTAAATTTGCATAACGGGGCAAGGTTAATCAGATGGTTGTCCATCTTCTGCACTTCGCTTGGCACTTCTGTCTTGAATCAGTCACAGGGTGAAAGTTCATCTGAGTCTCTAATTTGACCCATAATGTCATTCTGAGCTATCTTGTAGTGGATTTGAACACTAATTATACCGAAAAATGGCTGTCAAAATAAAAGAAGAACTCAGGGATCGGGGTAAAAATAGATGTAGTGAGTCATTAGATTTGGCTTTTCTGTGTGAGTCAGACACATTTCTTGTCTGCCACACACTGAATCTGACTTTCACAGAGTGAACATGTCTCTAGATGAGGGAGGTGATGATATTCTGCCTCATGCATTACTACCAAAAGATGCCCCTAAATCAGCTAGATTCTCATCACAAATATCTTTATTCCTAGTGAAGGGGAAGGATACAGAAAGGTCACAATTTGACTTTCAGATCTCCAATTACATCTGCAAGGCTGGCATTTGGTGCAGGTATGTGAGGATCATTTCACTTGCAAATTGAGCATATTTATTGATGGGTTTTCCTTATGTCTGCCTCTTTCATACATCTACTTGTCCATCTCATTCAGACATTCTCAGAATAAAGACTACATTTATGGACTGAAGGTGCCTAAGAGAGTTATCCAAGACCAACTCCAGTGCTACCATTTCATACAACCCTTTACTTAAAAATATCAAGCTCAATCTGAAAAGATTTTAGTTATTTCAACCTCACAACTCCGAAAGGAATGTCAGTTTTGGAGCTTCACTGTCTGATGCTTTACTAACCTTTTTCTATTATTCTTTATTCCCCCTAGCTTTTGTCAGTGTTGGTTTATGCTTTGAATGCTTCATTTCCTTCCCTACTACTTACTTACCTGATGAATCTAAAAATTTTTATTTAGCTAAACTGACTGGATTATTACCTGGTACTCTCTTCTTAGATGGGCTTCTGTTCTCTTTCACATCAGTGGTCTTTGACTCCATTTAGCACGGACTCCTTTTTCTTGAACATCAGTGACCCTACTTAGTATTTCAGAGGCAACCATATCAGTTGTTAATTAGTTTGCAACCAGAACAAAAATTGAGAACTATTGCCTAATATAATATATTGAAACAGCTTCCAGAGCGAAAGTCTATACTCCTGAAGGGAAAAAAGAAACAGAGGGAAAACAATGTTTTTGAGACTCAGTGAAATTTTAGTAGTCTGGGGTGTTTAGTCTGTTACCAATGCATGCATAGAATTAAGCAGTAATAGTGATGTTCCTTGGCACTTCTGTCTTCCATAACCTTTGCTATCATTATCTAATTGTTCCTCACTGCACATCTGAGAAGTAAATATAGTTGATTTCTAAACAGAGACACCCTAATTATAACCCAAATGAGAAATTATTCTAATTGGGCTATTTAAAATAAAGAAATTTCAGAAAAATCTGTAGTGACAGAACATGAAAGAAAATGCTATGCTGAGCAAATACATCCCAAAATAAAAAGAATGATGGGTTCCTTCCCTGAAGTTTTAGTTCTTTTCTTAAAACATTATTAGAAAAAAAACCAAAAACAAACCTAAAGAGTTATGAGTGTTTTTGTTTTTTTTACATGACAGAACATAGTTTTTCTCCATAAAATTGTTGAAATGCATCAATATCAAAGTAATATTGGTGATGAGAGTATGATGCTGTTATATGGAAAACCTGTACTTGATCCCAGTGCACCTTTTGAGCCACCACCACTGTGTCTTTAGTCAGGCAAGACTTTCAGCCGTCCTGTGCCTGACTATGGGTCCCTCCATCCTCTTCATACTGGCCATGGATTTTATTGATCAGCTGACAGCAGAGGCCATCTCAAAAGAGCAAGGAACAAGGAGGAATGGTGAGGTTCACTTTATTCAAATAAAGGGTCTATGGATACCAATCAAGGATGCCAATCAGGGACAGTGCTGAGATCAGGTTTAGTAAACAAGAGAAGTGTAGAGCTAGAAAGCAGTGCACTAAAATCAGTGTGCTGGGAAGCAGGATTAACTGAGGAAGAAGAAAGTGAAAAAATGGGATGTATAATATTTTTTGGCTTTTTTGTTTGAAATTGTAAGAGTGATGACTAGAAAAGGGGCATATGGAGCAGAAAGAAGCAGAGTCATTATTTCCTCCATCTGCTGGACTCCGATAACCATCCCGATGTTATTGAACTTTCATATATTCATTTTAAGAGATGACTGGGCAAGTTGGATGTGTTTAGCTTTTTTTTTTTTTTTTTTTTTTCATTGAGTTCTCCTGAAGCTTGAACAGCTCAAGGAATAGGGTTTATACCATCTCTCTTTATTTTATCCTTCCTTCCCCTTTCTACGCTTACTTTTTCCCATATCTTCTTGCCATGTGCTTGAAAAAGGGATCATGCTCAGAGAACATTTGGCTGTGAACTCATCACCAAAAAGGAGGCTAAATAGCAATGCTCTACAATGACATAAGTTTGCCAGGTCTCCAGGTGGCCTGAAAGTATGTTGTGTCTGTCTTTCTTCTACAGTGAGCATGTTTACATGAGTTAGCACCAAATCAGAAATGGCAGGTTTTGTCTTTGCTGTTCTTTTCTCTCCCCTATGTGGATCCTGCTGTTACTCTGTCCAAGGAAACTGCTTAGGAGCCAAGTAAGAGCAACAGAGCTCATTCACATCTTCTCTTACTTTTTCTTCCCTAAATGTAGCTGTATTCAATGTCAAAGACTCTTCATAGGAATAACCTGTGGGAGAAGGAAATGAAGGATGTTGTTTTCCAAAGAAGTTTCAAAACCAAATGTTTGCTCGTCTTTCCCCTCCCTTTGCTTCTCGTCCTCTTCTTTCTCCTGGGGGTCAACGTAGGTCTGACCCCAACCATCAGCCCCACGACAGGGCATGTCTGCAAATCAAGGCATGTGATGGGCATGCACCTTGTCTGGTGACAAAACAGAGGTTGTGACTGTGGCTGTGGGGAGGAGTGGATATTTCTGTGAAATTCCCCACCCCATTGCAGTCTCCAAGGCACCAGTGGCTCCAGACGAGGTGAAACTTCTCCTCTGGTTTTCATTCCTCCAGGCCAGCACCAGGAAATCAGCTGGTCACAGCTCTGACCCACCAGCTGCATGTGGCATAGATCTTTGGGAAGTCTGTGTGGTTAATGATCGCTTCTCTCCTGCTCTCTTCTACTTGAACAAGTAGTGATGTAGGAGTCAAGAGTATCCAAAAAAGGAATATTTGTTCAGGGGCAAACTGTGTTGACTTCTCACCATCCTAGCTCTGGTTTAATTCTTCTTCTTGCTGCTGTTCTTGTCTCTCAGATCTATTGAAAAAGACCTTCCCAAACCCAAGGTTCTCCAGCTTCAGTCTCCGTCTCTCGCAAGGCAACAAGGTGTAAACAGAAGTTAATCACATGAAGAAACAAGACAGATTCACAATGTGAAAGGCTGCTGCCTTAGAAGTAACAAGATTTCAGACCCACTGTGCTATCCCTTGCTTTTTGTGCCAAAGGAGATGTTAATGTTCGTGATTACTGTGTTGCTGTCCAGGGCTTGCATGTTCCAGTTGGACTGTCCACAAAGTTGACTCTGTCTCCCACTTTCTGGGGTGAAAACACCATTTCAAATTGAGAAAAAAACACCTCTAAAACCAAAAAAGTAAAAGTAATGTATTTTGCATCCCAGGGTAACCACCTGCGCAGGCTCTCCTCCCCCATTAAGAGTTTCACAAACCTGATCCAGGGTTACAAGGAGGAGAGAAAAGCCTGACACTGACTCCACTGTGCTTTGCATCAGTGGCTGTGTAGGTCAGATGCACGTGATTTCTGACATTACATACATCTGCAGCCTTCATCTGGCTGACGTCTTCTGGGGAAGATCGAAATAAAGGAACAGCCATAAACCACGAATCCAGAAAGGGGTACAGAGCTGTCTGAAAATGAGATTTTATGGGGTTGTTTTTAACATGTACCTTTACATATTGCATAAATCTGAGAGGAACAATGTGCTGGTTGATCCTGAGTGGTAAATCATGGTGTTCTTGGGAAGCAGCTTGGGCCAGATGCACCTCTCTGCTTGTTCTCCTCTGACTCAAAGCTGGAATAAAAACCTGACTTGACATGAGAACTGGGGCTGGAGCATTTCCCCTGCTTAAGCTAGAAGGAACGTATTTTCTACTGCTTCATCTCATCTTTTTATGACATTTTATATATTTTGGTTGTCTCGAGCATTTTTCGCAAGTGTGTGCCGGGAACCTGATCCTCTGACATGAATAAGCCCTTAGTAAATTGACTTTAACCCATCGTATTGACTCTGTCATTCTCACTCTTTATTGTTTCGAAGGCTTGAGTGTAGTCCCTCATCTCATTAGCTGCATATGGCCATGTGATGTTCCCTCTGCCTTTACCAAATGCAAGTACAATATGAAACTCTTGTTTTCTATTTACACAAATGCTCTGAGCCAGTATAGTTGGTCTCTTATTACATATTAAATGAAGCACTTGCTTGGCAACAGCAGCCTGACAGAAGCTGTCGGCATTTGTGTGCTTGACAGTCGACCTTCAAGAAAATCGCTGTTATTTTGGATGCACTCAGTGCATCAGCACTGTTTACAGCAAGGGGAATTTTCAGGAAGACGCTGTTTCCAGATGAGCTGTTGTAGATCTGAGAGATAACCCTTCAGGCGATGTGAGATCTCTCTCTCTTGCACACAGACTTCTTGTCTCGCTGCAACTACTTATCGGTAATGTTCATATTTTTGCTAACAGTATTGCATGCATACAGGAGGCCAGTGAATCCTGAATTCACAGAAAAAAACGTTCTGCTCTTTCTGGTGAATTTCATTCCAGTGCAATGGAGAAATACATTTCTCAACTTTACTGATACATAGGACGAAGCTTTCAAATACTGATGTGTCAGTTTAGACCCCTAAAGGCCCCCTTGTAGGACATTTATTTTGAAATGGAAATAGAAGGGTGTATTTCACAGTTATCTGCTGCATTTGCAGGTCACATACTTATTTTTGTGAGCATATCCACACGCCGAATTCTGTGTTATGCAGGAAATATAATAATATGTAGACATATTTAAATTTCATGGTATGTAACTATTTCTCCACTTTCAGTAAACTGTGGGGTTTTTTTAAGTAGAAGTGTGTTTAAATCTTATCTTAGGCATTAAGTCTGGATAAATTTGCCCTTAATGTTTTAAGCTAGAATGAGTGGTTATGTCTGCACTAATAAACTAAACAGAGCTAATGCGTGGGTTTACGAACTGTCCTAACTGTCCAGACTGTGCAATTGTTAGCATGCTCCTTGGCGTGGCTGTAACCAGGGCAAATTCCTCAAAGGTCACGTCTTGGGGAACAGTATAGGCCAGGATGTTTCTCAGCAAGGAGGAGGGATGAGGCCAGCCCGTGTCAGGGGGAACAGAGCTGGCCACGTGGGCATGAGTCTCACCATGCCGTGCTATGCCAAGGGACAACTAGAGTCCTGGTCCTTTTATTTACTAGTATAGGTGTAGCCGGTGGATCCTCAGGAATTTTCTGATGGCAGCGTCATCTCTGAACTTCTACCAATGAAAACCTTCAGAGATCATCAAAAGGATAAAATGGGGAGGGCAGCCAAAACACAAAGCACAGAGATGAGCTGCCTAAGTGGCTCCTGCAGAGCCAGAGACACTAATTAACACCTCCTGGGTCTTAGAGAAGTTCTTCTCTGTGACTGGTAGAGAAAACAGGACTTCCAGACCCCACAACTTCCCTGCTTTATTCCCTTGAACAGCAAGGAATGGTTGGTTTGTCAACTATTCTTATGGACTATGTCTTGTTTCAGAGAAGCTTTGCAACCCCCTGCTAGAGTCAAGAGGAGTGAGGTGACTGAGCTCAGTGTCCAAAACTGAGGAGCCAAGAGGCTCAGCTTTGTGCCAATGCTTCAAGAAGGGCTGGCCAGGGGTTAGGGCTGTCTTGCTGCTACCGGTAGGCATCGTAGAGGTGAGAGGTGTTTCAATTATTGCAGTGACTGGTGCTTGGCAGGCTGGGCTGTGTTTCGGCAGATACTGCTTGAAGAGCTGCTGAGTAGCTGAAACAAGTGCCCAGATGTGTCCCAGCCAGGTGCTGGACATCTGGGGGAGTTCAAACTGTCGTCGCTGAGAAGCAAGAATCAAGGGAGTGTTTCTCTGCAAGGACATTTCTGGCTGCATCTGCACATGAAGTTGTTTCTGTTGGACCAGACATGTAACTGTGATGGGAGATATTTATGACGTGGATCTTTCAGTCTCTTTTTTAATCTCTTCTACTTGCCAAAGTTCTAAAAGTGCCAATTATGTTTCCAGTTGCAATCGCTGAGCTAATCTCATGCTCCCTGGAGTGGCGAAATCAGATGCTGGATACATTTCTGATCAAATACAGCTTATGGCTTCAGCAGGAGTGGATGCCTACAACAAATAAAAAAAAATAAATCTGGACCTGGAAGTCCTGGTGGACAACAGACTAAGCAAGAACCAGCAGTGTGCCCTGGCAGGAGGGAAGGTTTTCAGCATAAAATATGTCAACAGAAGCATAACAGGTAGATCAAAGGAAATTATTATTCCCCTTGAGTTGGCACTCATTAGATCCTGTCTATTGTATTGTGTCAATAGTCCAGGTTAGGGACCCAGTACAAGAAAGACACTGGAAGAAGCCCCATGGGAAATCATCGAGATGAAAGAGGTTTGGAGCATGTGTAGGGTAAGGAGAACCTGAGAGAACAGAGCTTGTTCATCCTGCAGAAAGGATGGCTTTGAGGAGAGCCTTCTAGTACACACGAGGAGGTTATCAAAGAGAAAAGTCAAGACTCTTTACTGAGGAGCAAAATGGGAGAAAGAGACAGTGGTCATATATTGCAACAAGTGAAGTTCACACCGAATGAATGGATTTTTTTTTTTTTTTTTTTTCTGTGAGGATAATTAGGCACTGGAACAGGTTGTACAGAAAGCTTGTATGATGTCTGTGCTTGGAGGTTTCCAAGACTCAACTGGACTATGTACCCACTCTGATTTTAGTGCTTTGAGCAGGAAATTGATCTAGAGACCTCCTAAGGTCTGGAGTAGTGACATACCGCTATGTTTCTGCTGAGGTCACTATTTTAACTTGTGATTTAACCGGGTCAGGTGTCTGTGTCCTATGTTACTGTCCTAGTGTCAGCTACATTCCCCAGGCTTCCAGTTCATTTTTGACTGTAACTGCAGGTGTAAGAGAAAAGATTTTTTTTTAAAAAGTGGTAATTGGTTAGAAGTGTATGAAATACACCAGTTTTCCTCTCTGACATATCTCTGCATTCCCTCATTCCCAGTTTGTCCAAGTTTTTATGGATACTTATACAATCATATGCATACACACATTCCGGCTTTCCCCACACATTGCCCAGTGGCACCTTCCTATCGCCTCCCACTGTCCTGTGGGCTCAGGACTGACCCAACTTGCTCCCTTCATCCTTCCCTCTCTGGCAGTCCCTGAATGGAGGCTGGGACCTGAAAGCACCAGGAGAACCGGACAGGGTGTGAAGGAGAACCTCTAACCAAAGAGAAGAGGGATCAGAACTTCCTAAACCTCTGTGCCTTGTTTTCCCCTTTCAGGGAACTGAAAGAGCATGAAAGAGGGCAATTGTTACAGAAGTTTAAAACTTTGGGGTTTCCACCCATTTTCAGTGTAAGCAGCTCCTCCGTGGAGCCCAGCTGGGGGCCACGGTTTGCAGAATGCTGCTCTGGAGCAAGGCTTGGTGCACCAGCTCCAGAGGGGTTCTCATTTTGGTTTGCTGCTCTCAAAGACAACCAGCCTTATTCTCCCCTTAGCTAGACTGATAACAAGGACTAAGCGAAATTAGTCACTTTATTCTTTCCATATGGTTTCTCTTTGTTTTCCAACTTGATGTTGATACCGCTGTTATGCTCAAGGAAATCAAATGGGTGTGCTTTAGGTACCTTATTGCATCTCGTTTTAGGGAAAGGTGCTATGTACAGTCTAGCCGTGTACTTTGACCCTGTTCTCTTGCTGAGAGCACACGGACAACAACGTGGTTGTTCTCCTGAGCTAAGGGAGAGGCTCTGGTGCCCCCTTTGCTGTGGAGGTAACATGGCACAGCATCTGCACAGAGAGGCTGAGCCGACGTAGAGAGAAACAACGTCCAGACAGTTTTGAACGTTGCACAAGAAAGGCAAGGAAAACAAATAAGACGAAGAACACACTTAAAATATCTTTTTTTCTGGCTTAGCTTGCCTTCCTTCCTCGGCTCTGGCTGTTCTTGGGCACACAGGTGGACACTGGAGATGTCAGAAGTAACCCCATTTCAAATGTGAGCAATTTTAGGATTTTTTTCTGTCCCAGCATTATTCTATTTGGCAGTAGACAGTAGCACAGTGGTCCAAGCTCTTAGCTTAGGACTTGATTTGCATTTCTAGCACACAGGCATCAATTTTTAGCCATCGTTGGATCCCTGAGGAACCTCTTATTTTCCTATTTATTTAGAAAACACAAACCACAAGTGCTTCCCTAGTACAAATGTAACTCATTCTAAATCTCTGCTAATTCCACAAGACACCAGTTTTACTAATTGTCACCTTGATTAATTAAAGTGGAAATAATTTAAAATAGCTTTTGCTTCCGACAAGGAAGGTCATTTTAATTTGTTAACTGAGTTTGAATTATGCAACTTGGTCAATATATTTCTATTAATCAAGCTCATGTTGTTTATTGTCAAATCCCATTCCTGATTACCTTTTCAATAGGAGCATATGGTTATATTTGTGATTTCAGCAATGATGGGGACTGTTACCTAAGGCCCATCCTCCTTTCTAAAGGATTCAGCAAATTGAAGGCCTTATTCTGCTACCTATTAGGGCAGGCTTTTAAATGACTCCAGTCTCCTCAGCCCTCAGTTCAGCTCTAATGTGTTTAGCTCTTTTTAAAAAAGATTATCTAAAATAGGAGTTTACTTGGGGAGATGAGGAGGACTGTCACTATCACATTGTTTCTGCGTATATACATTAAACCATGAGAGTAGAGATACATTCAGTGATGGGATCAACAATTTAGGAGTATTTTAAGGTTCATCTGTTATGCAAACTCAGGCCTGAAAAAATTAGTTTAGTCCCTGGGAGTGCTGGTACAGCTCGACACCATTGCCAACATGTTCTGAGTGCTCTGGAAGTGTGTGTAGGCACAACAATATGCTTAATAACCAAGAGTAATCTGTTCTTATCAATGGGACTGGTCACACATACCTTCCTTATAACAGTTTAAAATAAATGGTCCAATCGGGCCATTATCCATCTGATCCAAAGCTCCTTAATATCAACTGGTCAGACTTCTATGGATATTTATGGGGTCTGGGTCTCACCAGTGTGTTTTATCACGATAAGACGATGTTTTTTAAAGAGCAAAGTGCTTCAGCAGTCTCTCCAGTGCTGCACTATGAGAGCATCAGGGTAGCAGCAGCATTTTGACAGCAAGTTCTGTTGAAGAATGTACTTTGATCACAGTGCTCGAAGGATGCATTGGCTTTGGCCTTATCTCTCACTCTCTTTCACATAAGCCTTAAGTGAGGGGTTTAAAGCAACCACCAGTGTCTGTTTAACAGAAATGTTTTCTGAACTGACTTTTACAGGATTTTAAAAATTATTGTTAAACACTGCAAATATCTTATTTGACAGGTCAACAGATTATTGGGTTTTGACTTAAATACAAAAGCCACAATCCTTGGCACATCTCAGCACGCTGGGGAAATGCTGAAAATTCACAGCAAATAAAATATTTAAAAGCGAATTACCTAATGTTCTGCAGGGAAACTGATGGGAAGCATGCTATAACCCAGCACCGTGCTTTAGCTGGATTTGTAGCTTCTCACTTGGTGATCCCCTTTTACAGCATGTCTGTGGGAATAC
This sequence comes from Pampusana beccarii, assembly GCA_013399365.1. Lineage (NCBI taxonomy): Eukaryota > Metazoa > Chordata > Aves > Columbiformes > Columbidae > Pampusana > Pampusana beccarii. The sequence continues at coordinate 220,027 of VWYH01010862.1, read as the reverse complement.
TCCAACAATGTCTTGGAGACTTCAGCAAACATGAGGGTATCTCAGACCCCTCCATCTCCCTGTCCTTCTACTTCCACAGAAATGTCCTCTGGTGGGGAAAGTGTGCAAAGATTGGTCCATCAGGCTCTGTCTGTCTCACTCTTGCCATAGTCCAACAGGCCACTACTGTGGCCTCTGCCAGCAACCTCCTCTTAGAAGACATTGGAGTCGGCTGACGAAACAGGGAAAGAAATGGGAAAACTCCCTGTTAGTTTCAATTGTTCAAGTTCCACTGACTTCTACAATCCTGGGAGAATTTACTTCAGCTGAAGATCTGCCTTAACATTAGATTTCAACAATAAATAGTATCTTGAAGCCTGTTTCACTATCTGTACGGGAAGTTTACCGTTGCCTCCAGTCCTTGGCAGCTGAACTGGAGTTCGGACACGTTGGCCAAGGTCCACAAAAGCACTCTTGCTGTGGACTCCCATTAATTTCAGTGGGACTCAAGCAGTGAAATGCCTTTATGCATCTGGACCTTCATTGCAAAAATCCTGAAAATTTGAGGAAGTTTATTTTGCACACAGTATCCTCAGAGACTGTGGGTCATTCCATTTGTTTGTCAAAGCAAATCATTCTTTCACACTGCTAACATACAAATTGATGGAATCAACGGGCACATAAATTCCTGCTGATATCAGCCAGAAGGGTTTTTAGCTGCCATTATTGACTCTTCTATTAAAAGTACAGAACTTGGCTTTTGGTACAAAAGGTGGGTCAAACAGAAGAGCAAAGTGAGGCAAGGTGATGGATGAAGGGCCATCCCTGTAGGACACCTAGTCAGAACCCCCAACAATATGTGCGTTTCTGGAAGCTCGTTTTGAAAGATCATTCTTTCTTTTCGAGCCTGTGGTAGGTCATTTAGGTGAACTGATCAAAAGGATGAGGCTGAAACCCAGGACTCCTTGAAGCTAATTCCTACACGGCACTATTAGTTGCCATTATGCTAATAAGACCAGTGACTTTGAATGAGTGCAACTAGCCGTGTAATGGGAGAGAACGGTCTCTATGTCTGACATATTTCTCAGCCACACATTCCTATTAAATTTGATCCTTTTTGCTGATTCATGGCATATACAGAAAGTTTCTCTGTGCAGCTGATCCCACTGTGTAGTGAAGCAAGAACAGCATAGCAGGCTCGTATCCAAATGGATGGATCAATGAAGGAAAGCAGGTTTCTGGGTAAACCTGGCTGTAACTCAGGGCTTTACCCCAGACTTGTTACAGTCATCTTTACAGGGCGAAGTGCAAACAGAGTAGACACCGCTGTTCATCATATTCATCACTGCATCAGCTATCAGGTCTTCCTGGTTTCTAGCCCTGAGTGTAGAAATGTCACAAACATCCTGTAGAAGGGCTATGAAGAATAGAGTTTTCTTTTCCTGGTTCAGCTAGCCCAGCTTAGGTCCTTCAGAGTAAAGGAAGATTGAAAGATGCTCTGGATCATCTCAAATGCCACTGGGTAAAGGCCCAGGTGGACAACTGGAATGAGCCCATTGTGTTTGAGGATCCCATCGTGTTTAAGGTTGTGGACAAGGCTCTGAGCAACCTGATCTAGTTGAAGATGTCCCTGTTCATTGGAGGTGTGTTGGGCTAGGTGACCATTTAAGGTCCCTTCCAAGCCAAACCCAAACTATTCTGTGATTCTATGATCCCGTTGTTGTCCATGGATATGCATTTAGTAAACCTGATGCAGCCTGGAGAGTAATGCAGCTTACCCTAGAGTGGACAGCTAATATCTCAAAAACTGGATCACTCCTCAGGCACCATTGACTGTACTGACTGAACGCCTTTGTAGTAAAAAGAGCTTGAAATATCCAGCATTCAGGCAGACACCTATGTGTGCATATGTTTCTTTATTCTTGAACTGATTTCCACCCAAGGCACCGTTGGCTTTTTCCCATGGAAACAGGTTGAGTTCGAACCACAGGCAGAATTTCAGCTATGAGTCCAAGCCAAAACAAATCCATGACAAAGACTTACCTTTCTTTGCAGAACAGGTATTTATACTGTACTACCCTATCTATAATCCAAAAATGAAAAAAGTTCCTTCAGTCAACACATTTTTGTGCTAGATTCTCATTTGATTTTAGTGCAAACAGTTTGTTAGGGTGCTCAATTTATCTTTTGGAAGTGTTAAGTCAAGGAATAGGAACTTTCCGGTAGACTAGGTGAGACAATAACGCCAACCAAAAGATGCACACAAAAGACACTAGAGCCCACGACAAAGACTAACAAAAGAAGAAGAGAGATGGTGTTGAGGAGAGAGTCTAGCAAAATAGGAAAATAGAGGGAGTGTTTCAAGAAGGATCTAGGCAGGGCAGGGAGAAACAAGAAAGTCTTAGCAAACCTGGAAGGAAATAAATGTTATTTTTTTTATTTTCAAGACAGGTCAAGGCACCTCTCTAAACCTATTGGTACAACAACATAATGTAACATTGAGAGATACCTGGTTTGAGTAAAACTGCTTGAGCATGGATGCATACTGGTCTGGAAAACCATACAAGGAACTTGTTTATTCTGAATGAAGTTTTGTAACGAGTGAAATTAAAGAGGTGTCTGGCCAATTGTTATTTTTGCTGATACTCTAAATAATGGAGTAGGAAACCTGCTCTGGCAATTTGCAGGTGCCACCAAGTGGGGACTGACCCAACACACTGGTAGGTTGGAGTCACATTCAAAATAAGTTATCTGGGAACTTTTCAAGAAAATGGTGAAATTACAGTGCACTAAAGGTTGGAGATATCACCCTTAGGCAAAGGCATTCAAGTACACAAATAAAGGTGGGGGGAAAGAGATCTGCAAGAGAAGTTCTGGAAATTATAGTGGGTGAGAAGCTGATCTCGTTGAAGTAAACAAAGTCATGCTCTTATGACAAGGGCAGACACAGCAGGACAGTAATCATCCCATGTTGTATAGTGTTAGTAAGGGCTCAGTCTGAAGTTTTGTGAGCATCACATAACAAAATTTGGGCTAGCTGGAGAAAGCCCAGAGGAGAGCAATAAGATCAATTAGAGACATTGTGCTTAGGAACAAACATCGGAAGATGGGCAGGACTGGGGTTGCTCAGTCTGGAGAAAACTGACAGGTGTCAAGTAACGGTGTTCTATGTATCAGATTGCTGCAAAGGCAGTCCATTCTCCATGTTCATTCCACATGGGACATGATGCAGTGCAGGAATATCTCCAAGAGATATCTTAGTTTAGAAATTAGGAAAACATTTTTAGCTGTGAGTCTAGCTAAATAACCAAAAAATCAGAGAATCATAGATTCATGGAACCATTTTGGCTTGAAGAGACCCTTAAGATCATCAAGAATATGGAAGGCTGGGAAATATCTTCTCCAGGAGGTGCTGAGTTTGACAATCATCTGTCCAAAATAGATGATTCCAGCCTGGGGCTGGCAGCCTCCAGCCCCACTTTACTCTGATTCTACAGGACTGTGACAGAGGGATGGCAGAACAGCTTGCCGCATGTTCATCGGTAGAACTTGACAGGCCATTAACATGGCACAACCTCACATGCTGCCCAAGGATTTGCCTGTATACAGGAAATGCAGCACGTAATTCTGCAAAGAGTGTGAAGCTTTAAGAAATTTGCATTTGTTTTCCCTTAAAGTTCACCTTCTATTTTCTTTTGGTCTATTTGTAAGCACAGTGCTCCACACAGATCAATTCTGTTGTGTCCCAAAGTCTGGTTTCCCACTGGTCAATTGCCTCATGATCGGTTATGACTCTCATTTCAATCCTTTCCCAGGGAGCTGAAGGTAGACAGCTATAGGTATTGCTTGCAGTTTGCCTAGACGGAGGCAGACCTTGTTATCTGCAGCACAGGAGCTGAATGAGGCTGTATTAGGAAATCAATTTGCACCACCCTTTTCTTTGTCTCACACAAGATTAGCTCTGCTTGCCGTTGCAGTGTGATGGCTAAAGGCAGTAGTCAGGCACCAACTCCCCAGCCATTCTTTGCCAGTCTGCATGTGGGATTATTGTGGTTTAGCCCAAGCTAGCAATACAACCACAATAGCCACTCACTCACACCCTCCTCCACGCCCCCAATAGGGGAGAGAACCAAAAGGGAAGGGAGAAACTTGGACTGAGATAAACACAGTTTAATAAAATAACAAAATGCTAATGCATTACTAGTAAATATAGATATAGAAATATAGAAAAAAAAATATATATATAAATATAGAAATAGAAATAAAAGATACTCAAGGCAATTCCTCATGAACACGCTGAGCAGCCAGTCCCAGGAAAACAGCACCTGGTCCCAAAGATGATCACAGAGAGAGAAAAGAGAGGAAAAAGGTAGAAAGGCTCAGAGGCCTCTGCAAAATGGCAAAAAGCCAAACTAAACGTCCCACATTGAAACTCCCCTGGCTGCACCCCAGAGAGAGGGAGCAAGCAGAAGCAAAACCTGGAAGGTCCCGACTCTTCTTAAGTGTTTAGCATGACGCCAAAGGGATGGAATACTCTGATTGATCAGTCTGGATGTCAGTCAAGCTCTGCCCCATCCATGCCCCCTTCCTCGATGCCTCACACCTGTGGGCAGAGGGCTCAGAGTGTCCTTGGCTCTCAGACCAGAACAATTGAAAACATTAACTCTGTGCTGGGGTGTTATCTCTTGTTCTCAAACTAAGTCCAAATAATGAGTGTGCTAGCTATGGAAAAGAAAGGTTTCTAACTGCATGAAGAAAATGAACCCATTATCAGTCAAACCAGCACAGGAATAAAACAGAGAGTTTCTCTGAGGGCTTCCTCCACTGTACTGTAACGCATGATTTGAGGATAGGACACTGAAATGTATGTACTATATCTTCACCTTAGGGCACTATAGTCTTGGTTGTCACTGTGTAACGACAGGGAGTGTTGGAATTATTACCAATTTCCCTTCACGAGGCTAACAACTAACAAGCTAGATGGTCTGGGCATGCCCTCTGGAGAGGAGAATTTGAGCTGATGAACTGATTGGCTTTGGTCTGGGCTGACTTTCCTTCCTCAGTGAAGGTCTGTTTCCTAAAGAAACAAAATACTGTCCTGCAGCCACTGTGATGTTCAGAGGAAACCAAATGTATCTGTGTTGAACTCATTTTCACTACCTACCTTTGATCTCTTGGCTTCTGGAGGCAGGTGTTTCCAGCACCCCAATAGCTGGGTGCCATCTCTTGCATGTGCTTGCCTTTTTTACTACTGAGTAGTAAAAACAGTGATGTAGATCACCTGCTTTGGACCATTTACAGTTCTCCAAAGTAAAAATTGCCTTTATGTTTGACGCCAGTTAGCAACCTTACAGCCAGTCCCAACAGAGACCAGAGCTGGTTTGAACGCACTGAAGACATACTTCTTCATTCAGAAAGCTTGCCCTTGAAGGTCGTGCAGCAGTAGAGCCAGGAGATAATGTAGGCAAATACAGAGTGGTGCCTGAGCTGTATCAGTCATGTGGATAGACACACCTTTGCTCCCAAGTATTGTTCCAGCATCTTTTTTTTAACGTCATGTTCTCTGTGTCATCAAAAATGACTATGGGTGATCAATGTTGCATTTAAAAAAAAAAAAAAAAAAATGACAGTGGTACTTACCTGAACTTCAGTGTCTAAATTCATATTTAGGAAATCGATAGGTGTTTTAAGGATGTATGTACCAAATGAACAACTTAACCTACCTCATAAGGGCTGTGCTAAGTTAAGCAGTAAATTACAAAAGGATTTTAGCATCCATTCAGCATGTAAGAGCATAAAGTACCTTTCATTTTGCTTAAGTATGGCTGAAACACCCAGGTTTACGTATCCAGGTTTAAAATCTTGGAATATATGAAATAAAGTATTTTAAATTCTTTTTTTGTCTTTCTACTTAGTTGGCTAACATCTCCATGTCTGCATGTATCTGTGTGAGCTGTAACGCTGAACGATGCAAGTACACTTTCCTAAGCAGCAATGATTTGCTTTTCCAATGCAGCAATGAGCCATAGTGCCCTGTTATGCCAAACATGACAAACGGAAAGCCAGTACAAACAGAACTCCACATTTTGAGAAGTACTTGTTTACGTTTTTTCGATGACAGGATAACGATTTTCTCTAGCTGTTTCTTTATATCTCATTCTCATATACCATTTTTAACTCAGCTTACATTTTTAACTAGTCAAGGACAGTCAAATGTCAGCTTGAACATTTAAAGACAGAATTAAGGCTAAGTAACTACAAAATGAGGGAGCTGAAGGATAGCACGGAACAGAAAATGGAGGTATGGATGCTAAGAACAACAAAGCACTTTGGTCTAAAAATTGATTATTCTTTAGAGGAAACTGCAGCTCTTGTTTGCTGGGCATTTTCTGCTCTTCTCAACTTGTTTATGATTGAATTTTAAGGGATGACGTTATTGAATCCAGAATTAGTGTAAAGAAATATAATTTAGCAGATGAAGTATATAAGCCAACAGCATGATGGAAGAACAAAACAAAGGACTTGACAGAGAACAAGACCTGGCAATTCAAAGAACGGCACTCATTAGCTCAGTAGGATTTCATAAAGTGACTGCATGCAGTGGAGCTAATCCTATACGCTCTCTGAAATTAAAGATAGGGTAAGGACCATTGAGGAATACCTTGTGCATGCTCTGATGGGCCTTCATAGTTTACCTAAAACAAACAAACTTACAAGTTTGAGTATTGGCCAGTTTAACAACCTCAGAAGCATAAAAAGTTTCTGTTCTGACTCAAGTACAGTATGCGATTTAATTATTTTGCTATCTCTTGTCTCTCCAGCAGTTTCATTAGAAACTGTGTACGTGGATCTGCCTTTGATTCACTTCCTAATGAGATAAGACTGAAAGGCTGAAAAACCAAATAAGCATCTGAATCTGAAATAAAAGGAATAATTTCCCCAGATCACCTACATCCTCAATTTTAACCGTGTTGAACAGGCAGTCCCTGACTGGCAAGCATAATACACCCATAATCTTGAGCTCAGGCCAGTAACAAAGCTCTTTAATAATAAAGCTTTGGTGACTTCATTTCCAGCTGGTGTTTGCATGACCTTTCAGGGGTCCTTTCTTGGGCTACATTCATTGTTTGAAAAACATCTGGTGGTCAAGGTTGTCACAGGTCAGGAATTGAATTTTAACAGGTTTCCGTGAGGTCCTCCCATGTGTCTTAAGCAATCACCCCAATTGAAGCACTGTGGAGATATCTGTAAGTCCATCTATGTTTTCTTCCTGGTCATCACCAGAGCATCAAGGGTGCTCTTGGTACTAAACCCAAACCAAAGTGATAGTACAGGAATATAAGGGAGCCTGAAGTGACAATATGCTTAGTTCAGACTCTGTAGATAAGCGCTTAAAGCTACTCAGGTTGAGTCTTGGCCCAGGCCTGTTCACTTCCTAACGTACTAGTATGAGCCTTAGACTCTGCTCTCCAGTGGCCACCTACGCTCAGGCTAGGAGTACCACTCAGGTTTTTGGATCTCCAGACAGACCATGTGGGATCCCAAGCAGGATCCTCAGGGAAATCAAGTCCTTAAGGGAGGTTTGAGGACACCAGACAGGCCTGGGTACATAGTTTTCCCCCACGGTGGGGAGGTGGAGTCACACAGTGAATGGCTGTCCAGACCTTCTCGGCAATACCCCAGGAGAAGAGAAGCACTTCAGCTCAAAGGGAGACTTGTTCTGTGGGATAAAGAAGCTGCCTCCCACATCCATGCAGGTAGAAAGGTCATTGATGTCTGGATTGCTGTAGGACTGGTCCCTATTCTTCTTCTGCCTATGTGAAAGAAAACCAGTGTAGGTATGACTATACACGTTTTTCTCTCAGTCTCAGTTTTAACTTTTGGCTTTCCTGTAGGCAGCAGATAATACTAGAATTTCTTGCAGACAATATATTTCTTGTGCACCATGGGAATCATACACTAGAATATGAATTGATTAAATTTCTTGGCTTACGGTCAGTCATTTGTGCAATTTTCATCCCAGTGCAATAGCATGGGGTCTTTAACAAAGCAAGGAAGGTCAGTTGCCTCAATTTGTCAGAAAATGGTCTGAAAAATCTGTCAGGTCATTGGGACTTGTCTGTGACCTGCAAGAGTCAAAGAAAGAGACTATGTGGTGTTTAAAAATTGGCATAACTGGTGATCCAGCCAGGAGTAAAATGAAATTCACTTCTGTTCCAGTCTTTCAGGACTTTCAGCGCATTTACCAAGATAAATTTGGAGTCACTCCATAAAGTTTATACAGCTACATTAGTGACTAGCAAGGGAGAAAATAATACAGGCCTCTTATTAGGCATCTAAAGCAAAGGGTTAGCAACTTCATGATTTGTTAGCAACTTCATGTTTGTCAATCAGTAGGTTTCCTGCTGTATAAAAAATTGAAAATTACTGACAGTAGCTTGTCTTTTCTCAACTAGTTTTTGTTACGACAAGCAGCCCAGTTGCAGAACAAAAATACCGTGAAAAAATCTTTGCTTCAGTAGTTATATGATTATGCAGATATAAGACACTTAAGTAACTATTCCCCAATGTCGGGCTCATGAAATGGCAGCTTCTTCTACAGTAACAGGAGATTAAACCCCAGAAGTTGACACAGCCTTTTTAAGCAGACTGAAATTGCAATGGGAAATCTCTTTTCCCTTCCATCGACTGTTAATAGAGTGAAATTCACTTGAGTAATGTGATTATCTACAACATAAACAACCATATCTAAGCAAATATCCCTGCCTCCCCTTTATATTCGGAGGAAGAGCTGGTCAGTTAAATCAGTGGAGTTTCGGATGTAATTTTGCCTTCTTGTAAGCCTCCTACTTTGGTCCTCATTTACATGGTTTTTGGTTCAGTACTGGAGGTTTGGACAAGAGCTCAGATGTAGCAGAGCTGGGACACCTAAGTTCTGTCAGCTGTATCTGTATTTCCCAACAGCATGGTAATAGGTATTATAAACATCTTATGTAGAGAAATGACATCTGCATGTACCGGTCCTCACAAATAAACCTGGCATTGTCAGCCTGTTCTTGAATGGTTTGTAGCCCTCCCAGATCTTGGGAGGAGCTTTTGTGTGTGTCAGCTCCATTATACTGTGACCCCCCCCCCAAGATCTGCTGTAAGCACAAATGCGTTTCAGACATAATTAGAAAGTCCTGGAATGGGCTAAGGCGGGTTTATTTCCCTTCACACTAAGAGTTTATTGGCTTCAGGGTGAGCCGTGGGTGTAATTGTGAAAAGGTCAGCACCGTAGCAGGGAGAGTGAATCACTTTTATAGGCAAATAAAGGTTGACAGTGACCATGGAGTGATGCTTCCCATCTGTGAAGGAGGGTGGTGGCCCTACACGTGTTGTTTTCATAGTGATTGATTCTGAATCCATCTTTACAATAGTGGAGAGTAGCTGCAACTTTACAGTGGTAGGAAGGTAGAATATGCAGGGAGGAGAAGGTGAACAGTAGAGTGGACCATAATGCTGTAAAGGCATGTAGAAATCTCTTTTGGACTAACACGGAGGGATCACAGACGTTAATAGGAAGATGCAAACTGAAAAAGTCCTTAGAGAAGAAAGAGCCAGTGTCTACTTCAGCTGCCCTTCTTCCTGACACACCAGACCAGTATGGTTACTGAGACTGAATCTGGCCTTTAGACTTTGTCTGTGGCTGAAAGGGAATGACAGAAATACAAAATAATTATATCTTTACAGTAGATCCAGCAGGATCCAACCTTTTTTTAAAAAAAACAATTATTTGTTTGTATTAATATTTGGTTCATCCTTCTAAACAGTTTAAAAGGTTAAATAAAAATAAAGAGGTGTCAACAGCATATTGCAAGCAGGAGCAGCATGTACTTTATACATGGTACAATCCCATCACATTAGCAAATCTGTTGACCTCTTAGACTCTTGACTGTCATAGCCACTGACCAACCATTTATTGATAGTAATTAATCATTTATTATCTCTGCCTCAATGGTTTCTAAATGTTCCAGTAATATAAATTGGCCTTTATTTCAAAATTCAATAAAGCAGCTGAGCTTTACCTGTAGTGCTCTCTTTGCCCAGCATTTAATATGTTTAAAATCCCCTTTGAGAAAGAAATTTATGTGGAAAGTCATTAGGAGAGTGTTCTTTACCACAGAAATCCCGATTGCGTGTATCTCTGTTAATTGAGCTACTTTTCTAGACAATGCAGTAATTATAGATCGTTCAAGAGCACCGAAGAACTTAACTGTTATTTTACCCCGACATTTTCTCAATCAGTGTGTGGTCTCACGAGCACAATAGGGGGCTTCTCCCTTGAATCCCAGTTCACAGATATAAACCAGGTTGTCATGTCAGTGCTGGGAATCGACATTTTTGCACAGGATTATTTTACACCATCCCTTCCCTCCATGCAGGTGCAGACCAGCCAGACCATGCAGAGCAATGTGAGGGCCACAGCTGGGACCTTGCCCTGTGGTTCAGTGGCACCTGCCCTGGCCAGCACCTCTGTGTGTCAAAATAATAAAGCAGGTGAAAAAAGAAATGCTCTTATTATTTTTATTTTGTGAGTTTCAAGAAATGAGACTTATAACTGTGTTTACAGGATGGGACCTGTTATACTGTCAGGATGAGTGTAGCGTTTGGGTTGGCTTTTCATGTAAGATAAATCCAGTCTCTCTCATTTCTGCTGAATGGAGTGTTTGGAGCCCCATGGTTTTGACCGGTGACTGGCAAAGGAATCAGAATCAGCACGTGCAGCACGTACAGCTTCCTGAGCTTGGGGGTGTTCTCTTTCATAGCTCAAACATATCACGGATGAACATTAGCAAAACATGAAAGTCAGCTTAGTCTGAGTGCAGAAACAGGGTATGGGAACAAGATTTTACATTTTGAGCTTTCTGAAATGTTAAATGAGTGGGATTTTGCAGTGATTAGTTTTCCTTAGTTTTCCAGGTCTGATAATTTATTTGATCATTAAGGCTGCTTTTCTTCCTAAATTGTGTAATTCAGAATATAATTTCTTCTGAAGAAAAGCCATCTGTTTATTTATGAATAAATAGTCACCTCTTAACCTATCAATATTGAATACTCATTAGAACACCAAGTGTATACTAAACGAGAGTTTTGAGGGAGAGAATAGATAAATTCAAGTAACAACAAAATAATTGTCAAGGTGAATTAGACAGGGGCCACAAAAGTCACTGTTATTTACCAGCATAGCTTCAAGTCTCTAATATCTGATGCTTTTCTCATTAACACAAAGGAAAGACTCCCAAGTGCAACTCCAAACTCTAGCCGGGAGTGCAAGCCTGACTAAGGACAGTGATGGCTAAAAGTTGTGGTTTTCTAATGGACTATGTGATACGTGCTGAGCTGGACCCAAAACGCTGAGACTAAGCACGCAACATAGTTGGCAGTGTTAATGAACCAAGTAAGGAGGGATGTTTAAATCCGGGTGTTGGCTTGGACCATTGTGAATATCTGAAAAATCTCTCTGTAACCCGCCAATCCCCTCAGCACTCATGATGATCTTTCTAACACCAGGATTAAGCTTAGTATGAGGAAGCTGTGCTGTGGCTCCCGTCACTTCCTACATACCCTTCTAGCATTTGTCTTGCGCCATTTACTGGTGTTTGCCTTGGTAGCATTAACTGCTGACTCCTTGTCCTTGGGAATTGCTGCAGTTCTTCAGAGGAGGAGAAGGCAGAGACACAGCTGGGCCGCAGATCCTCCAGAGCGTCGATGAATCGTTTTGTGATCGAGTGGATAAGCTATTTGCTTGCAAAGGAGGCTGGAGAAGCTTGCAGAGCTATCATCCTGGCAGATGGGCCTGATCTCACACAGCTGCTATTGCTTTGTGAGCTAAGATCTTTCAGCCCTGTGGTAATCATATAGTGCTTGAAATTACTTTGGAGCGGCTCTCAAGATGTTGCTGTTAAAGTTGTCATCTTAAAAAACAAGCCCAGACACAAGAGAAAGAAGCTGAAGTGAATCAGGCAATGGTGGAGGCTGAGTTCATTTCACCGAGCTTTTAGAGTCATCCTGACCTCCATACAAGTTCTCCATTCCAACTTCTGTCTGCTGAGAAAAAAGCTATAGCCTTCTCCTTTGGAACTTTTCAAGTGGAGGGGAAATTGGAAACACTTTTTTTTTTTTTTTTTTAACCAGAAACAAGCCAAGCCCATCAATATTTTGACAATAAAACCACACTTAGCATTTCTCATTTTTGTTGCCTGCCAGGTCATGAATCAAATCTCTGCCTGCCACTCATTTCAACACAGAGCTGATGACTTTTACCCACTCTACTGTTACTCGTGTGAAGGGCAATGTGGAGATCTGAAATTTACTGCTGAAATTTTTAAGGTCAAAATAGGTATGATTTAATTAATTACTCTATCTATTGCCCTTTTAAGCTGCATCTTGGATAGGATGCTGTTGGGATACCCTTCTGGATCCCACTTTGTAGTGCTTTACCCTTCACCTCTAAACAGTAATGTGCTTATAAGTGAGATCTGTCAGGTAAGTTGTAACGGTGCAAAACAATTTTAAGCAACCTTCAAAAACATGTTTTCTAACCAGATACTAAGCAAAAGAACAAAAATGGCACTCTGAATCTGTGATGGTCTCTTAATTGTAATGTTTTAGCTTAGAAATGAGAAAAAAAAGCCACTGTAATGAAATAATTTTTCTTCATTATACTTGATAATTTTGCCTTTGCAATAAAAAAATGTGTAGTGATGTGTTTTGCAACTTTCTGGTACGAAAGATTAAAGGCTTCATGAACACATCTCTATGTAGCCTTATAGCAAGTTTCTGCTGATGAACATCTCCCTGTTTTCAATCTGACAACTGAAAATATAATGGGCTCTGAAGCTGCCATTATGTTCCATCATGTCAATGATCCATAGATTAAGAACTGGCAAAATTGCACTGAAGAGCCCTAAAGGAGCTGTAATGGCCTATCTTGTCAGCAGCCAGACACTGCGGATTGAAGTGGGAGAGCACTGAACCACACATACTCCCTCCCAGCCCTGTGCTCTTTCACCTTTTTTTAAGCTGGGAGGCTTGTCAGCTTTTGGAAATATGATGCTCAGCAACTGCTGGTAAAAAACTGGAGGTCTGTGTGTCAACACAAACTTATTTTCTGGGCCAGCTAGGGAGAAAACTCTTGCTAAGAGTGGTGATGGTTTCTCCATCGCAAGTGTATTTGGCTGTGATCACTAAATCATTCCTTTGCTCAGATATGGGCTATCAACCCTTCCTTGTTCAGAACAAAGGGGTTGCCAACGCCAGTCCCTGCTTGCCAGGTCCTTTAGCAGCTCACCCTAGTGCGGTTGTGTTCCTCATGGGGTCTCTTGGAGGCACCCGCATATATGATAAAGCACAAGATGATCTCCAGTGCTTGATCCAAGCTTAGTCTGTAGAGAACAAGTTCAAGTGTTTCTGCTGCTGTGATTAAAGTCTTGGTAAGTGCTGAGCAAATGGTCCTCCTAAATGTGAGCTCCCTGCACTGCGCTCCCAATGTGTTTTGTTTTGTTTTTGTCTGTTAGAGTTAGCAGCAGGACACTGCAAGGGAATGGGCTCTGTGCATTTGTATGGTGGTGCATGTTCACAGAGTCACAGAATGGTTTGGGTTGGAAGGGCCTCTGGAGATCATCCAGTCCAACTCCCCTGCTAAAGCAGGTTCACCAGAGCAGATCACACAGGAAGGTGTCCAGGTGGGTTTGAATGTCTGCAGAGAAGGAGACTTCACAAACTCTCTGGGCAGCCTGGTCCAGGGCTCTGGCACCTCAAAGTAAAGAAGTTTCACCTCATATTCAGAGGGAGCCTCCTGTGTTTCAGTCTGTGCCCGTTGCCCCTCATCATGTTGTTGGACACCACTGAAAGGAGCCTGGTCACATCCTCTCGACACCCATCCTTGAGGTATTTATAAGCATAAATAAGATCCCCTCTCAGCCTTCTCTTCTCTAGGCTGAACAGACCCAGCTCTCTTAGTCTTTCCTCATAAGAAAGAAGCTCCAGACCTCTGATCATCTTTGTAGCTCTCTGCTGGACTCCCTCCAGTAATTCCTTGTCCTTCACCTTCACAGTCCTTTGGGACTGCAGGGGGCTGGAGCGATCAGCAACTCTACAGGAGCTAATCCAGATCCTGCAGGGCTGGAGCTGAAAGCTGATAAGTCCTGCTGGACCCAGGCTGACTCCATACTGAGACAGATGGATGTCTTTGCAACCTGTGTCCATATCACCAATTCTTTCTTTTAACCCAATTATCTGAACCCACCCTGGATAACTGAGAGCTGGTCTATAAGCTAATAACCTCTCTGTATGGCATTTGCAAGGCATTTTTAGATTTAACATAAGAAATTAGGTGAAATAGCAATCGCTCATTTAAAGTTTTTAATGGGATCCACTTCAGACTTTTGCAACGAGATAACATTTACCCTTGGCCACTACTGACCTGGAGCAGATCCAGCCCAATGACCTACGTGGGAAAGCATCTATATCTGTTGCTGAACATCTGAGCCAGATATTCCCCAGTGAGATGGATTTACAGCCCTTAATCCTGCAAATAAATCCAAAAAAGCAGAGTTTTATGATCTGGCTGGTACTTATTGAAGCCTGTGAGGTTTCTATGAGAAGGAGCAGGGACCACAGTCAAAGCTTTCAGGAAGAAAAGTTTACACATGTCAAGTAAATTCAGAACACTGCAGAACATTACGCGATCCAGATCTCAGGGTTTTCAGGCACAGAAATTCAGGGCTATACATTGCAACATCAAAGTTTGATCCGTGCCATTTATATCTTATTAAAAGCTTAAATCTGCCCTGTCTGACCTTGTTCACAAGCTAAGTTTGGCTTCTGGTCACGTCTTCTACTTGCTCCATTTGCTCTTATGGATCAGGTAACTGAGCCATGATCTGTCCTCTCCTCTCCTCTCCTCTCCTCTCCTCTCCTCTCCTCTCCTCTCCTCTCCTCTCCTCCAGTAGAAAAATTATTTAATTCTAGATTCACAGCAGCTACATTCATAATCTCTTCTTTAATTTTCTAATTTGTGAGGCACTATTAAATTAATGCTACCTCCATTAATCTAGCATCACTTAGACTCTGCATTCCTTGGAGAAGACAAGAGAAAAATTTTAATTGTCACTCTACTATTAATCTGTTTTTCATTATATGCATAGGCATGAACTTCAAGATCTGAAAGGTTTCTCCAAAGCGTATTACAGAGGAAGAGACACATCTTTCTGCAGTAGGAAATCCAGTCTACCTACTTTTAGTCATCTGTGCCACTCCTTCATGTTAAGATGTTTGTGCATTATTTCCAGTCAAAACTTTCTGACCAGCTTTAGATCTCCTTTTGGATTTTTCTGATAGATTAACATTTCCAATTTCTTTTTGTTTTCTTTCTTATAGCCCTCAGTTAGCTCCAGCATGCCTTAGAAACCAATACACGTTTACTCCACTTCTCTGAATCAAAATTATGTAGGAATTACATAATAGAGGTAACTATGGTTATAAAAGGAGTCCTTCACTCTGCAAGAAGGAATCTTACACAGTTTTCAGTACAAAAGAATTGAAGGAGACCTTGGTTTTTTTATGTTCAATCATTTGCTGCTATACTTTATAGACTCCAGATTATACTCATACTACACGTTTTTGTCCCCGTTGCCCCTTCTGTGAGACCATGCCAAAGCTACTGCCATCTAATTGTTACCAATTTTGCAGCCTAACATTTTCATGGCAAATATTTGCGTTTCTGTTATTGTTGAGACAGAATGCTCTCTTAAGCTTAACAGCTTCTTTTTCTTGTCAGTGTTTCTACCTGAATCATTATTTTCATCTCTCTTGTTCAGGGGGATTGATGGTTTCTGGTATCAAATAATGCAGATTCTGTTATGTTGATGTTTATAACTTTCTGCAATAAGACAGGCATGTATGAAATGCCAGGGCTACAGCATCGATACAAAGAAGTGGTTCTGAAATACTGTGGACTTCTGTACTTGGTACACACTCCTGTCTCTGCAAAATATAAAAATTCTTGTCTTTAACATCTTCATCCCCACACAACCCTCATGTTCCCTCAATTTGGAACAAAGTGCATTGTCCACACCTTGCAGAAGGGAAAGCGAGGTGAACTCTCAAGTCACAAAGGGAGTCAGTCCCCAATGGACCAGGCAGCCTCAGCACACAAAGGGCCTGGTTGCTGGAATATCCTCCCTCCCTTTCAGAAATTTTCACAGTTGCTTAAGGGATTTGATTCTCAGACCTCATTAAATTAAATGGGATGAGGGCATCCAGACATCTGAAGTTGCTCTGAAAATCTCAGCTGTAAAAGACAGCTTATTAGGCCATTTCCTCCATATCTTACAGGCAGAAAAAGAAGATCCGTTGTGAGTGAATGAGAGAAACCAGTACATCATAATAAAGAAGAGAAATGGCTACTACTCTGTAATTCAATTGTAACTCCATATTAAATTTAATAATGCATACACTTTAACTTCATTTTGCTCTTATTAAGAGAAAAGAAATTGGCCCAGGCAAGCAAGCAAATAATTAAATAGAAATATTAAAAAATGCATGAACAGTATGGAGCTTAAATGCATTATCACTTCTAGAGCGGCAGACATGATTTAGAAGTTGAGTCCCTAAAAATGAAGCATCCTTCAAGCTTTTGAAAGCTCTCTAGGAATTCTAGTACCAGAAATGAGTTTTCACAGTGCCAATATCTCCAGAGACATGAGGTTGCTTATTATTTCATGGTCCCCAGCATGGACTATATTAAAACAAGGAACACTGAGGGAAAGTCTGCACTAAGTGATGGAAAAGGCTACAGAATAGCACTGGAAATACCTGAGCTGCCCTTAAATTAGCTACCTGGGATATCAGCACCCTACTTCTTAGCAGGCTGAGGGGAGACATGCTGTTTTCCAACAAGTATGGATAGCTGAAGGAACAACTTTAAAACAAAAGAAAAATCACAACAGTGCCCTGCAGTGATTGCCCAGTGGACCAGCCCTATCCAAGCAGATCAGGCCCAAGATTCAGGTTCTGAAAACAGGGATGTCACGAAAACCACTGAGCCAAATTCCAGGGCTCTCTAAGGACCTCCATGCTACAAGAAATTTGCCTGAAGAGCTTGAAGTGAGGCCAATGGAGCTGATTTCAGCCAGTTTTGTCTTTATAAATACATCCAAACTTGACCTCTTTGAGGCCTCCTCACATCCACTGCCCAAAGATTTTCTGAACTCCACAGATCTCTTTTTCTACAGAGATATTCCTTCTTCAGACAGCACATTTTCTCTCCCCCCACTGGATGGAGAGAACAGACAAGAAGAAGACAGAGCATATTTAAATACACCAAGAGAAATTCCTACTTAGTTTGACTGACCTCTCACTTATATGCCTGTTTAAAGCTTTCTTATTCTTTCAGCAAAATCAATTTGCAGTACATAAACATTATCTGGATGTTCCAGATCAAATAACTGCAAAAAAAAGGTAAATCTTGGCATTGAAATGGCCAGAATTATCCTATTAAGGATAACTGAACGTTATTTCTTGAATAGGCCTAAGTCATCTTTTATATTTAGAGCACAAGAAGTGCTATTGCAAGGCCAGGCAGACAGGCAAGCTATAGAAGAGGAAACCTTTGTTTCTTCAGTGTTATCTCTGCAAAAGCTGTTCACCTTGATGGCAGAAAGAAGCTTTACAGTACCAATATTCCTCTCTATTTTATTTCCTCTTCTGGGGAACAATGCATTACATATCCATTCTACCCACTGATTTCAAATCCATGTGGGAAAGAACATCCTTTTGAAACTTCCCCAAAACTATGACCCTTTCTGCTTCAGAATAACTTCAGTTCTGCTGCCAGTGACCCTGCATGGTACACAAGCATTTGGGCTTAGCTATGTAAGTTTTGCCTTTAGGTCTTGTTTTCCTAAGCATCAATATTCGTAGATGTGTCCATGCTCATTTCTATCTGGAGGCATTTCTTTGCAGCATAGAAGGGCTAGGAGGTTTTATTTTAAATGCCAGGAAACAGAAGCACCAGAAATGAGTAACTACTACTGGCGTTTAGTGTTGCCATAGTACTAAATTGGGTAAGACAGAGTGATTAAAAGGCAACCAACACAAATACCAAAAGCAGATCAGGCAAAACAATTATGCAAAAAAAGAAGCCAGTCTTACTTGATGCTTTTAGGAAACCTCCATAGCAGCCAGGGAAGAGTGAAAGTATTGATCAAACTAAATGCTACACAAAAGAGAGGAAAAATTGTGTGAGCTTGGAGCATTACAGGTGAAACACATGGCTGTGTGAAAGACTTGCTTAGCAAGTGGAGCAAGAGGGCTAGCAAAGGCGCAGAGTTCTTTTACCAAGGAAGGAGCTGAGAAGCTGCAGGGCTGCACAGGCTGATGTCAGAGCCAGGCTGTACTGTACATTGTACGGTAGAGCTGGAAGATGGCTTTGGTTTCAAAAAAAACATGTGCGTCATATTTAGTAATGACAGAGACAAGCAGCATAGAGTTGACAAAGTGTTGTCTGTCAGTGCAGAATGACAGCATGGGCCAGACAAATGATCTGTGAGACTGTGGCTGTAGCTGTGGGTGAAGATAAAATGTGTCTCACCCTTTTGTCCTGCTGGGTAGGATGTTATTTTGCTTAGTGCCATTGCGCTTTATTGCTGTAGGATGCTTAGTGGCTGTTTGCTACCGAGTGCAGAGGATCTGGGAATAAAATCTAATCCTTGATTTAGTGCCAATCTCTGTGTATCTCTTCAGATTTCCAGACAGGTGAACATTATCCATGGCAATACATGGCCCGAGCCTGAAAGAAACCATGACATGACTTAATTTCTGACTCAGTCTTGCAGTGGGGACAAACTATACGAGAATGACACAACTGAAGGCAAAAGAATAAAAACATAAAGCCATGGCTTCTGCACTTCGCAGCCCAGCAAGAAGAACACAGGGAAATCCTTTCTAGCAATCACAGCAGGCACAATATTTTCCTGTACTTTATCACTCCAGTGAGAAAATCAGGACAATCACTTTGTGTTGGCAACACGCCTTGCCACCACCTGGGCCTGTGGCTGGCCCAAAATGTCAGGGTGTTTCAAGTGTTCTGCAGAAAAGCCAATATTTAAATGGACATAGGGTCAGATGCAAACCTCCCTGGAACAAATGGGACTACTACTATTTATCTAAGTGATCAAGGCAATTGGAACTAATTTATCCCACTGCCTTTGGAAACTTCCATTCAGAGGGTTATGGATGTTCATTGATAAAAATGATCTGCAGAACTGGAAGGCTGCTTCCTAAAGGATGCTTCTGACCCATGTTACTCACCCATGTTATTTTTGTAGTGGACCTAACTTCTAGAATTTAGTAAGGCCAATTGTATGAAGTTCAACAAGGCCAAGTGCCGGGTCCTGCACTTGGGTCACAACAACCCCAGGCAGCACTACAGGCTGGGGAAGAGTGGCTGGAAAGTGCCTGGCAGAGAGGGATCTGGGGGTGTTGATTGACAGCAGCTGAACATGAGCCAGTGTGTGCCCAGGTGGCCAAAAAGGCCAACAGCATCCTGGCTTGTATCAGGAATAGTGTGGCCAGCGGGACTAGAGAAGTGGTTGTGCCACTCTACTTGGCACTGGTGAGGCTGCACCTTGAATCTTGTGTTCAGTGTTGGGCCCCTCACTACAGGAAAGACATTGAGGTGCTGGAGAGAGTTCAGAGAAGGGCAATGAAGCTGTCGAAGGGTCTGGAGCACAAGTCTGATGAGGAGCAGCTGAGGGAACTGGGGCTGTTCAGCCTGGAGAGAAGGAGGCTGAGGGGAGACCTGATCGCTCTCTACAACTGCCTGAAAGGAGGTTGGAGCATGGAGGGGGTTGGTCTCTTCTCACAAATAACAAGTGATAGGACAAGAGGAAATGGCCTCAAGTTGCACTAAGGGAGGTTCAGATTGGATATTAGGAAAAATTGCTTTCTGAAAAGGGCTGTCAGGTCTTGGAACACCCCCCCCCCCCCCCCCCCCCCCCCCCCCTCCCTGGAGATGTTTAAAAGACGCGTAGACGAGTTTCTTAGGGACGTGGTTTAGTGGCAGACTTGACAGGGTTAGGTTTGTAGTTGGACTCAAGGATCTTAAAGGTCTTTTCCAAAATGATTTTATGATTCTGTGATTCTAACTTTTTGGGGACCTAGGTACTTCTACTTTCAAAGTGAAGCAGATGGGAATTAAGTAGTTATGGAAACATCTATAATTAGTAGAAATCAGCTAGGTGCATACAAACATAGGGAGCTAAAACTGTGTGATTTAAATGTTTCCCATCTTCATAGCCTCACCACTACAGACCCAAAGATACAAAATTGACAAAAAGTCATGCTCAGTCTATTGATTCTCTGAGGCTGCTGGTAGAACAAAGTGTCAAGTCTGGTCTTTAGAGCCAATGTGCAGGTATTTATTTTCTGAAGAAACCGACAGTTTTTCTATTAAAGATGATTTTTTTCTGTGGCTTCTGTCATTATGAATCCAATCTTATCCCTGAATCTTGCAAAATGCATTTTTAAATAGGACAATATTTGAAAATATTATAGCTTATTAAAATTAAAGAATATATTATCAAGAGATGCATACAGATGTAAGTTATAATCATATACCATATTTTACTGTGTATTCTGGAGTTAGAAAAAAGGATGAAAAGATTCTGTTTTCACCTGTGAAAGTCATATGTCAGCATGTTACTGTGCCTTGGACAAGGTACTAATATCAAAAAAGGCACTGGAAACAGAAGTTCTGTTTTCTTTTGTTTTTTTTCAGGGAGGCATTTGTTTTAATAAGAGCAGCTTACCAAAACAGAAAGTTTCTTAGAGAAAAGTATAAATAACCATCACAGATAGCTTTAAAAAAAAGATATTTCCTTTCCATGATGCACAGCAAAGCCTGTGATGGCTTTCGTTGCCTCTGAAGTTCTGCAAGTAGCAAGACCTGAAATCGGTATGTCTGGTAGCTGTGCCAGTTCACAGTAACATAAATCAAAGCTTGCTGAACTCTACTTGTTCTGAATGTACTTGTTAAATATGAGTCCGCTTCACAGCCCAGCAGACCTTGTTTCAGGATGTTTTCCTGACTTTTATTCAGTATTTTTGTCTCTCAGATATTATTTGCTGTGGTTTTTCATTTGCTTTCCATGCTGTTTGTTTTCACTGGTAACCAGAAGATAGATAAGGTGCAGCTTTATGGTAAAATCCTGCCTGGATTTATACTGGATTTCGCCAGCACAAGCCAGGAGCAGGACCGGGAGTCTGACCCACACAGAGATTTAACACTTTTCCCCACTGAGTCCCTGCCGCACCAGAGTAAGACAGTAAACAAGCGTTTTTCAGCAGCAAGCTCTGATCCTCCCCCTCTTCTCTTTTGGTTTGTGCTTTTCCAACAACTCCAGACATTGATTTCCCAAGTGAGATGACAGGGACAGCCCCTTTCAACCCCACAAACACGTGGAACTGTTATAGTCCTGTTCCTGCTTCTCTGCAACGAATGCTGCAGGTCATCATCTTAGTCAGGTTTGTTTTTTTCTTTTCAGCTATTTCAGCAATTTCTGTGATTTAACACCTATTTTATGCTGAGGCTAACAGAAGGTCCAGATCTGGAGGTCTTAGACTGTGCTATAATTCGCCACCTTCTTCCTATAAGAAGGGGTGAAAAGACAGCAGTGCAAATAGCAGTGTCCCTAAATAGCGCAAAGAATCATTATAATTTATGTTCTAGGTGTTAAAGGGAAATAGCATCATAGAACTAACTGTGATTCTGAAATAACAATGTGGTTTAGCAGTCAATGAAATACTGAAATTGCAGCACTTACGCTTGTGATTTTCAGACAAAGACACTATCTTTCTCCTCACACATAACTGCATCCACAGCCCTTTGCACACCTGTAATATTGGGTAAGCTTTGTTAATCCTCGTAATTTCCTCCAAATAAGACTCCAGTAGAAGCTACTTGGCATTTTAGTATTTAGGAAAAGCAATCAAAGAATTGATCCTATAGCAAATACTATTATTATTATTATTAATAAATAAATATAAAGATAAATAAATATAATATATAATGCCATATAAATAAATATAAATAATAATATAGACATAAATATAGAATATAAATATTAATATTAATCATAGTCTAAATGAAGGAAAGGCATAAGCAATAATGCATATTTAGCATCTGTGTAGTTTTGGGGAGCGTAAAGTACTTCAGGTCCAAATGTGAGAGAGGTGAGGGATAATATTGTAAATGTCAGTGTTATATTCTTTGTCTTCTATGAGACAAGAAAAAACATTTGGAAACATTTTGCATTCAACTATATTAAGTATGTTACAACACTTTCAGCTGTTGACAGCTTAAGTTCAAATGTAACATAATTCAAATTAGAAAAATTTGGCAGGTTCATTCCAATACTTTGATGTACAGTGAAAGGTCGCTTGTGCCGTACTCATTCCTTTGCATGTGCTGTAGTTTGGAAGAAATATTCTATACAAAAAGCAATTGAAACTGGAAATATCTGTATTAAGATGGTAAATGAAATGAGTTTTGGACACTGTAATCCGAAAGCCAGCCGTTTGCAGGCCGTGGGAGTTATATTTCAGGATGACATGGAGGGCAGCTTTCTTCGATTTCAATTCTGTTATATAGTCTCGTGTCACTGTGGGAGCTGGACTAAGTATCCTGGATGGATCTCACACCTCACATTCAGACCAGTGGACATTCAAATCCTACTTCTCTTGAGAAAAAGATTGGAAATCCAAAATACTGCTGGTTTACAGTGGATTGTATCAGGGATGTAGGATCTGTTCAGAGTTTCACTGCTTAAGTATGCAGCATGGAGCAATTAAAGCAAAGTGTCAATTTAAATAACCCATTTAATGGGGTTTTGGGGGGGGGTTAGGCTTGAAATGAACACACAAACAAACACATGAAAAAATCCACAACAGTAGCTGCAAAAGTTGACCCCTGCACCAACAGTGATCCAAATGGAAATTAAGGCACTTAGAATAGTCCGTTACACTGATATGGGGTAAAATCCCAGCCACTCACATGAAGAGCTTTCTAAAATACGTGTTACAGGTCTGATTTCTTAGCAAGTGTTTCTGGAATTTACCAGTTGAAGGATAACCGATTTGTGCTTTTAAAAAAATATTAGCCTGAGCTAACTAAATAAAAAGCATTTTCTTTTAAAATACATTTATCATGGAAAAGAAAAAAAAAATAGACAATGAGGAGCTAGTGGAGATCCTATGCATAAATCTACTTTGATAGGTGGTAACCTTAAGGTGAAATCTTACAATCTTGTATAAATATTTTAAATGACCTCGTTGTCAAATTGGCATCTTGCCAATTTAGTACGGAAACTAAAGCAGCCAAAGAAGATATTAGGTAAAAGAAGACGACTCATTAGTCGTTACCTCACCAACGTATTTTTATTTGTATTCGGTTTTCCAAAACTGTCACAAATAATTGCTATTATCCCGAAAGACCTACAAATGGACATCTGAAGTGAACACTTCCCTTCCATTTCTCAGTTTGCTTCTGCTTTCAGTTGCTTTTTGTATAAATGTCTTTCCATCTGAAAAGTGCTAACTTTAGGTTTGCAAGCTCAAAGCCCGCAGCAAGGATGTTTTTTTAACGTGGAGCAGTATTTGAATTTAAATTTCTCACAGTCCCTAGTGGTAATAGCCTTATTTATCCTGTAACCATTTTGGCTGTGGTATCAGAGACATTATAATGTGATACATAATATTCAGTCTGCAACACTAATAGGCACAGATATACTGCCCAAGTAATATTTTGCTCCTTCAGCGGTGTTAATAAAGCAACTGTGGAAGCTATAAACTGCAAGGGTGGAAGTTACAACTGTGCAATGTTCCAGGGAGGAATTTAAGATGACCATTAGAGTTCCACAACCCATCAGTCATTTCTTTAATCACCAAAAAAAATTAAATAAATTAAAAAAAAAAAATCAAACCATGGTGATAAAAAGCCCTGTTAGTCTTGGGATTGACTATTAGCCTTTGAATTACCGGTAATATGTCTCCTAGGCAAGTTTATCTACCTGGTGAGGCAGAAGGCTGGGAAAACCAAATTTTTAGGAAAAGATTTAACATATTTTGAATGCTCATTGCTTTATTGACAGAAACTCACTGCTTTTCTAGGGCAGAGAGACAAGGCTGAGGTTCAGTGTGTGCATTCGAGGCTGCTGAGCTCTGGCTGGCGCTGGCTCGTCCCTGTTCTCATCCCGATAACCAGCAGCTCCTGCCTTTCTCCACGGCGGTGTTGCTAGGTAGTTGCTAAGGCTGCTTTTGCTCCAAGCTAGATGATCTATCTGTTTTCTGCTCTAAACTGTGGGGTTTAGGGATGGATTATTCTCCCCAGTCTGAGGAGTCAGAGCCGCCTGCTCCTGCTGATGCCTCCTCGCTGTGCCCCGGTAAAGGTCTGAACAGCTCTGACATCTCAGGTGGAAGCTCAGATTAGAGCCAGAGGGCAGCAGGGGGTTCCCAGGGCACAAGGAGGGATTTTCCCTGGGGATTTAACTCCTCAGTGTAAAGACCGGGATTTCTTCCTCCAAAAGCAGCTGTCACAGGTCAGCATCAGAGTCCAAACACTGGTGTCATGCGATAAGAGGGACTGTCCTGCCTGAGTTTTCTTGGGGGTCATGGCTGATTTTGCTGCTCTAATGATTCATCTGGTTTTTCTAGTTATACCCAAAGAAGTTTTCCCTCAAGTCTTTTGTGCCACAGACTGTAGCTAATATTCCATTAATGATTAATAGCATTTTCTGCAAAGAATTTAGAGCAGTGCCAGGGTGGTCAGGTCTACGTTCGACCCTGATGGCAGTACTTATTCACTTTTTCTATCACAAGGCATAGCCCTGAACTTGCATCTGCCTTATATAGGGACAAATGAAATGTGCAGGACACATATACATCTCTTAGTTCTGAAGTCCCAGTAGCAGTTTCGATAAAATGTAATCTGGTAAACCGAATTCAAGAGATCTGGGATTAATTCTGCATTCAGCTGTTGCCAGTTCTTTGGCTGGATATCTATCAAACGAGCCTGTCTTTCAACAGTTCTATGTACTCCTGGGTAGCCTGCTTAATCCACTTTATATTTTGGTTCCTCCTCAGCAAAATAAGGCTAATACCTCGTTACCTACCTTAGCAGAGGAGCCAAAAAACATCAGTGAACATGAACTTTTCAGATGTTTGGAGAGCTGTGATACACAGAGGAGTGTATCTGTATTATTTTTCTTATTGAGTGCAGCAATATCTTATAAAGGACTGTTCAGTCATCAAATTATATCTGGGAAGAAATATTTCACGTGGCCAAATCATTTTTATCATGTCAGTTCTTTATAGTCTTGTTCTAGGAATTCTTATCTTACAGAATTTTCTCTGTTCCACCTCTCAATGCAGTTGATGTCTTGCTGGGTGCTACAACACTTCTCCCCACTTCAAGTTTTCCAAGTGGCTTTTATTCCCTAGAGAATTATCGTAATCTCTGGTGAAAGCTGAGAAGATGCAACAAAGCAGAGATGCTCCCTCTGTACCTCCAGACATGAATTTGCAGTTTTTCCTTTCTCTGTAATTGCCATAAAAGTTGATTCACTTGAAGTACAACAGAGTAAGATCAAGCACCTATGTGAAAGGAAGGGAAATGAGGTATTAGAAAGTTAGTACAGGGGCTTTTGACAGATATATGCAGGCTTTTTGCATATGGGCATTTTCTATTTTAGTTTCAAAATGTTTCCTTTACTGAACTCGTTGCAGTTCCTTTACTGAGCTTCTTAAGGCTTGTTGAAAAGAGCTGGCTGGTGGAGCTCCAGCTTGAAGCTTCCGATCTCCAAAACAGGTATGAGACCAGCCCAGAAGGGACCTGGAGAGGTTACCTTGACAGTCTTTTGTCTGAAGGAAAGCTTAGCATTGCAGAAACTATTTTTCACTGGTCCTTACATGATTCCAGTGATGCAGATAGTCAGTGTCTGTGAAACAGATCACTGCTGGTATGCAGAATGTTTCAAAAAGATGGACCCAATATATCACTATATCTTTATATCCACGAGCTATCAACTTTTGTCTCGATGTTGTCTGTATAGCAGGTGGAGGGAACATAGAGCACTTATAAAAAGGTTACTAAACCCTGATAACTTGTTAAACCATTCATAAATTTTTGTGTAATTGTAACATATTGGACATCCCTGGTGATGTGCAGTTGTTGTGTGCTATCACCCTCTCTGTCATAACACCATCCACGTACCTCCACCAAAATAATTTCTCTTTTAGTGTTATGCAGGTAAGAAATGAGAAATCAAATCTGGGTACCAGGCCAGTCACTTATGTGCTGTGACCACTCCGAAAAATGTTTATTAAATTCAGTGAGAACAGCACCAGCCTTAAAGTAGAGGACCATCAGCCAGTAACAGCTTTTTAACACTTGCTATTGTAGGACAAATTTATAATCAAGTACTCAAAAAGGAAATATTGAAGGGGTATGTTTTTGGGAGATACTGTATTGCTGAATATACAACAAGTAAACCTAATGTAGCACTGCTGCTTCTGTTGGACCCTGGATCACCAGATACAACAGAGAAATAAGTTCCTTTGCTCATGGCTTACAAGTGACAGTTGTTCTTCCTGCCATCTACCTTCTCAAATACTCCTCATAATTTTTTTTTTCCTCAAGTGGAATTTGCCTGTTTCCAGTTTCATCTCCCCATCCCAGGCACATCTCTCTCTCACATGTGTATCTGTACCTGATTCCATGCTCATCCTACAGAAGCATTCCCTGCTAACGGGTGGTTTTAGGGGGGCTGAGTCTTCAGAGTAAACTATTTGCACTGGGATTGCTTCAGAAAGTATAGACCTATTACAGGAATTGGTCTGAAAAATAGTTCCTGTTGTACTCAGTTGTGAAATTATGGGTAAATGAGGAGAAAACAATAAAAATGTACATAAAGGTGTGTGAAGATTGAAGGAAGGGAGTGATTTGAGGAGCAGGAGAGGGGCGAAATTAGGGAGTAATCACATGCCACTGAGAAATAAGAAATCGGAACTGACTTGATTACACCAGAGTAGTTTAACAAAAGAAGCAATAGGAACTCTGCTAATCACGAGCAGCTCAAATCTGACAAAATATGAGCTACTGAATAATTTTGTCTCCTTGCCTGTTCAGCCAGAATTTATTCTGTCTAAATTAAACCATATAAGGTGTGTGTGGCATGAACTATTTTGCTTTAAGTTCTTCATATTAGTCAGGGGAGAGACATAGGCACCTCTAGAGTTTAAAATAATGGACAAAAGTGGTCAGGTTTCTCAATAAATGGGCAGAATACCCATCCCAAGGTGCTTCTCTCTCTTCATTCACTGTTAGAAGAGCCTAAAAAACTCATCATTTTGGAGGCAACCTCAAAAAATAGGGCCAATTTACTAGTATGTCCCACTGCTGTTGTACAATACCTCAAATCTTAACCCATCAGATGTGCCTTTTCCTCATGAGAGAGGAAAATTTTATTGAAGTTCTTTTCCAGCAAAGTGATTTGTGGATGTTAAGGATGATTCAGCAAAGCACTTAATTACATGCCTAAGCCTATCCCTAATTAGCAGAGATCTCAAATTCCTGTACAACTCTAAGCATATCCTTGAAGTTAACTCAGACACGTACCTAAACTAATGAGTATGCCTGGTGGAAAGCAGGTGAGCTAAGCAAGTGCTTCAATAGCAGGCCATATAACTTGCCGAAAGACACACACGATATTTCTGGTAAAGCCAATAGCTGAACCTACACCAGCAGAATTTCTTTTTAATCACAAAACTACCTTCCCTAAGTAAACTTCAGCCCCATTCACCCTTCTACTGTATGGATGTGAGTTTTCTCCATCTTCCTGAGACTAGAACATTGTTTTATGCATATTGCTGAGTGTTTTGTCATAAAGGATGTTTTGAAATATAGAAACTTGAAATATCTTTGGGAATCTGTTTTTCTTCAATGAACTCTGTTGAACTTGACTGCCTTGTGTTTCACTCTGAGAACGGCTGACACTCTGTTTCCCAGGCTTTTGGAGTTCACTTTTCAAGTGTGGGGAGGTCAGTATAATTGGCTTTTTTCCACTTTGAATGCTTGAGTTTCTACAGGAGAGAACACAAATTGTTAATAGTGACAATTGCTCAATATCCTCTGTTGTTCTGACGGATGGCAGTATCCTTGCTCTGTGCCTCTTGCTACAGCAAAACACTTCAGCTGAAGAGGCTTTAAGAATCTGTTTTGTCTACTTAAACGCACAAGTTTTGCAGTAATGAACAGCCTTCATACCAAGGTCAAAACTGAATAATTGTCACTAAGCACGTTTGTTAGTGAAGACAAGGCTGTGTTATTTTATACGAGGATACAAATTTTAGTTATCCTGTGCTCTTGCTAGTTTTGGTCTTCACTGAAAACTTGCAGGAAACTTGGATGGATTTCACAGGGGAGATTTACTCACCCTACTTCTTTTGCCCTTCACAGTGCCCAGGGCAGGGGACACAGTATGGAATTTGTAATGACAGAGGCACTGCCATCAACATTATCCAGATATACAAACAGTGTAGTTGGATCCAGCCCAGTGTTATGAATAGTCCTCAGACAGCTGAAACTTGATCAACTTTTATTTTATTTACTACATTTGTTTTGTTCTAACCCATACATGGGCTGGTTACCTGTGACAGGTAGTAAGGATATCTTCCACCCTTGATCTCCCAATCCTGACAGATCACTTGGTTTTGTAGAAAAAAAAAAAGTAATTGTCACCTTTTGTGGAACAGCAGAGATTGGTTATGACAAAAGATGGGACGATGACCAGAACCACTCCAGTGTTCCTACGGGTGCTGGATGTCTTGTTCCAGAGTTCTATTCATGCAAATTGCATTAAACTGACTATCAGGTATATGGTTTGGAGGAAGTTTTCTCCATTTTGGATGATCAGAAGCTGCCTGTTTTGTTTTTTCTCTTTTGTTACTTCTGTAGTTTGGAGTGCAAGCCACTACCCAAGAAGAATAGGGTATTTTGACTGAATGCTTTTGCGACTGAAGGAGTGAAGTCCTCAACCTCTCCTGTTCTCTCCTGCTATATTGTGTAGTTCTAGCGACTTTTGATCCTTCGTACTTTTGCATTGTTACTGTGTGTAAAGATGACTTGTGGAGCAGTTGTCTCCTGAGCACTTCTAGACAAAATGTCTCCATAGTTACCTGCAATTGCAAAGTCTGAGTAGAGGCCCAGCTGGTCTAATCCACCCTATCTTCCTGGTATACCTGTACCTTTATACCTACAAGCACAGAAGCATATAGTTACTTTCAGAAGCTCCTCTGAACATACTTACTTAAATCCTGCCACTCCAGCCTTAACCTTCATTTCTGCTTGGAGATGTCATACTTGCATCTTTTTTTATATAACCGTGTAGCATTGCTGTTATTGTCCTTCATGATGTGTTGTATAAAGGAAAACCTTACAGATTTTTAAACGGTCCAGTCCTTTGACCTGGACAGAAAAATGCATGGGTAAAATCTTATCATTGTACAAACTAACCCTTGGAGTATTTGCATTAAGTCACTGCATGGTGCTAGTTGTCACTTACAGCATTAGTTGCCCAGGCAAGTCATCCAAGATAAATTCTTTTAATAACGGGGTTTTAAGGCCAGAGATGTTTCTCAAATAATTTTATTATAATGCTTAATGAAATGAGACAATCTGCCAGGAAAACAAACAGCACCGCTCCACTGCTCCCGAGATCTGTGTAGCATGAGTGAGTTCGCATTTGAAATAGATCCTAATCACCTGGCACAAGTAGAAAGTGTTCGTAACTCTGGTTTTCATAGTAGCAAGTGTTCTAGAGATTTCTTAGTAACTTCACAGTCTGCTCCCTGTTTTTGACCCATACAGATAGATTCTTTTCTGAGTCCCGCAGGCTGTGCTGGAAGAGAGGCTGATGACTGGTCTGGGACTGTCCATTGGGACGTGGCTCCTCAAAGGTGACATGGCGAGGCTCTGTATGTTGGCACCTGTGTGCAAATGTAATGCAGTGTAACATACTGGTGATTATCTCTGTTGGTTTCTTTTCTCAAACTGTAATGAGGCTCACCATAAGCAAAGCTCTCTCAATGTCCTGATGTCTTTCCTGCCTTTCCTTCCAATTCTGAGGGTGATTTTTATGCAGAGAGGGATGTCTACCTTGCAGAAACCTGTTCTGCCTTTTTGATTTCCTCCTTTTTGTTTCTTTGGGCATTTTTTTGAGTAAAGATAATTCCCAATTGATTCAAAGTAGACCCAAACTCATAGAGCTGGGGTAGGGGGTTAGAAGGCACAATTAGCATTTATCTACAATGACAGACAGTGAATGAAATTCAATGTATACCTCAAATGAAATAAATGAACCTCAGAAGTACTACGAAAATAAATTACTATACAATTCCTTCAGGCTTAATCATTAAAGGTCTAATTAAAAGGACATTATTTGCCAGATATGTTGCTTCACTACCTTGTAAAATACATTAGGCTGGGGCTTCTTCAGCCTTGATGACCTCCTTTCTCTCCCTTCCTTCCTTCCTTCCTTCCTTCCTTCCTTCCTTCCTTCCTT
>VWYH01010862.1:158599-180226 GCA_013399365.1 Pampusana beccarii | reverse complement strand
AGGCTGCCCAGGGAGGTCGTGGAGTCTCCTTCTCTGGAGACATTCAAAACCCGCCTGGACGCCTTCCTGTGTAACCTCACCTAGGTGTCCTGCTTCGGCAGGGGGATTGGACTAGATGATCTTTTGAGGTCCCTTCCAATCCCTAACATTCTGTGATTCTGTGATTCTGTGATTCTGTGAGTGTGATGAAACAAGGAAAACTATGAAAGAAAGGGTGGAATAGTTGCAAAACACACTGAAACTCTGTGGAAATGCAGATTAACAGAGGGAAAGCTTTTAAACAACAACTTCTGAAAGACACAGAAACTAGAAAAATTTTTTAAAAATAAAATAATAATAAAGTGTAGATCTGAAACTCTCCGTACTTTGAAGTAGTTTCCACTTAGTGCTCTGGTGGAATAGGCAGTATGTAAAATGGTGCTATAGAAACCTGCACTCTTGGTGGAAATGAAATGTGAGCAAGCGAGTTCTAAACTGGTCGTACAAGAAGGGGAGAAGTATGGGTTCTCCAAGCCTGAAGAACTAAGTGACCACAGTGGGGAAAGAGTGGTGAGGGAGATTGATCCTTCCTGTGGTGGGCTGACCCTCACTGGACCCCAGGTGCCCACCAAGCTGTTCTGTCCCTCCCTTCCTCAGCTGGACGGCAGGAGAAAAATACAGTGAACTAAGGACAGAGAGACAACACTTACCAACTGCTCTCGTGGGCAAACCAGACTGGACTTTATTTTTTATTTATTTAATTTATTACCAATCAAAGCAGAGTAGGGCTATGAGTAATAAAACCAACTCTTAAAACACCTTCCCCTCACTCCTCCCTTCTTACCAAGCTCAACTTCACTCCAAATTTCTCTACCTCCTCCCTGCGAGCAGCACAGGGAGACAAGGAATGGGGTTTGGGGTCAGTTCATCACGTCATCTCTCCTGTCATTTCTTCCTCACATCCTTCACCTGCTCCAGTGTGGAGTCCAACTTACACATCTCTGTTCATCTCTATTCCTTGATTAAAGATGTTTGGTTACATGTCCACTTCTAGAATATAATCCTCAATGTAATCCTGCAACCAATACATCTGTATGTCTGTTCAACAGAATCACTTGCCTGAATGGTTCTGTTCCCTACACTTCTCTTTGTACTTTTCACCGTATTGAGCACAAAGAAATAATTGTTCAAATTGCCTTTGTCTAACATCATGCTGGGCATAACTGTATCTAAGATTCCACAGTGGTGGTGCTGGGAATGTGTCAAGAGACACCTTGGGTAGATCGATCTTAATTACATACACAGAGCTCTGTGAAATTACTAAAGAGGTGAAAACTCCTACAGTCAATCAGTAAAGAAGAATTTAATATCCTCAGTGCAACTTGGAGGAGAGCTGCAGTTAAAAATAGGAAGTTCAGGTTAGTCTCTTACACATAGCTGACATATTTCTTTACCAAATAGTTACTGAACCAGCAGAAGGTAATGCCACTTTAGCTTTTATTTTGTAAGCAGTGAGTTCATTATTGAAGGCTAGGGTTGGTTTTTTTGTTTGGTTGGTTTTAGGTTGTGGTTTTGTTTGGGTTTTTTTGTTGTTGTTGGTTTGGTTGGTTGGTTTGGTTTTGTTTGGTTTTGGTTTTTGTTGTTGATTGTTCATTCGGTTTGGTTTGGTTTGGGTTTGTTTGGTTTTGTTTTGTTTTTGTTTTTTTTTTTTGTTGTTTGGTGTTTTTGTTTTTTTTTTTTGTTGTTTGGTGTTTTTGTTTTTTTTTTGGTTTTGGTTGGTTTGGTGTTGTGTTGGGTGGGGTGGGGTTGGGTTGGTTGGTTGGTTTTATACTATCAAATTGAGTGAATTGCAATGATTAAATTTAGAATAAATGAAAATAGATCTGTCCCTACAGATTTTCCTTGAGAAAAGAGGGGATCTAGTTACCAAAGCCTTTGGGACTGGGAACCTCACTGCACTGACCGGTGTAAACTTTTACCAAGTGTATAGTGGGCTATCAAGAATTTGAACCACTAGAAAGTAAAAAATCTATAACAAAGGGAAAATATATGAAAAAATATAATAAAGGAAGTTATCGCATCCAACATGGAAACAAATATCAAAAAAAATAAGGCTTTCGCAGTGAGAAAACATCACACTCTTTGTCCCAGAATCCTGAAAAACTGGCATATTGATTGCCATGTGAGTGTTTTTAGTAAATCTACCAAACTGAGTGACAGCATGTGCATGAGGAATAGTCAGCATGTTACCTGCAGTCAGATGCTGAGAAGGTGATCTGTGCAGGCACCAGCAGGCAGTCTGCTCTCAGCAGCATACAGGGCTGTGAGAGTTGCTTTTTTAAAAGAAAGAGGTAAATAGAAAATGTAATGTGACTGTGAAAGGGCAAATGTTCCTGTAGGATGCATCAGAAGTTATGGTGGCTGGAAGGGAGAAATATTGAACCAAGCTATTGCTAAGATGCTACCGTCTAAAATGCCGCAGGTCTGGAGTTTTTTTGAGGTCCGTTGGCTGACTACTCGTAGGGATTGAACGAAAGGCAGATCAGAAGATCGGCTTTGTTTCCCAGAGGCCTTCAGCTGCTTGGACAGGATCCTCAGCTCCATTCAAAAATTTCTGGAAGGCCGAAGTCTGAGAAATCCACTGCCCATGTCTATTTATGATTCTGGTCATCCATATGCAGAGCAGAGACGTTCAAACTAGGTCAGTAGTGGAGGTGGCCACGGGATAATGAAACAAACAGAGAGATTATTTCCTCTGAGGAGAGACAAACTGAATCAGCTTGTTTAACTTCAGCAAAGTGGGGGCTGCAAAAATGTCCGCTGCCTGTCAATACATCAGTGTGTGATCACAGGGGAGGCAAAAACAATTATTAAGCAGACAGGACAGTGTTGGCAGAACCAAATGTGGATATATTACTCATTCTAGGCTGGAAACAAGAAAGGGTTATGATTAGTCGGGGAGTGAGATGCTGAGACACTTTCCCACTAGAAGCAGCAGAGGAGAAGGAAACACAGCAACGGAGATGGAGTCTGACATGCTTTTGCACAGGATTATGTGATGTCCTATGAAAGCAGGGATGTGATGATTCAAGCGATCGATTTTCCTCAGGTGTTTTACATTCCTGTAATTTGCCTCACTGCACACTGGTCTTTTAATCCCATAGCCTGTCTGATTGAAAAATCCTAGTACCATGAAGGCTAAGGCAGATGTTTTCTTACTATAGGATAAAAAATGTTCCCTGTGTGTTTGACTTCTAAGCTTCGTGCAAAACTTCAAAGGCTACTTTTATATCTCCACAAAACACTGCAGCTCCCTGAGGTCCAAGAGACAACAAAGTTCAACCGGTGCAGTTGGTTGGGTACCTGTAGTTACGATAATGGATTACTGTAACCTTACAAAGCATTGCTCAGCAAAAAGTATTTCATAGGGCTTTGAAATTTTATGGCACGATAAATCTATTCATTATGAGTTGTGCTTCACTCCACAGCCAGACCTATAGAAGGAATGAGATCAGCTGAGAAATAAACGTGTTAGAATTCAGTTCTCCACAAAAGGGTCTGTAGGCACCATCCAGATGCATGAATCTGATCTATTAATGTGAGCACCAAAATGCAAGCACGTGGAGAATGAAATGTGCCCAGACTACACTGTGGTTTGGGAGGACAGAAGTTCAGGGCAGGTTATCTTTTATAAACTGTGCTCTTCTGTCTGCTGACCGATCACAGCTGATGAGGACTCCTGCTCCTCAGCAAAGTGCAACATGTACATCCCAAAACCTTGTTGGGAAGTTGTTTCATAACCAGGTTAGAAACAGCAAGACAGAGCTAATCCATGCCACTCCAGAATGACCTGGATGTTGCCAGATGCCACATGCTGTGTAGCTGAGACCTCCTAAGCCCATTAGACCTGTTGTACATTCATACCTCCAGAAATCCTGAAAAGATGAAGTTATTCAGCCAGGTCCACCAGACCTGCCTCCCAGCTCAGCAGAAGAGATATGCTTGGTGCAGGGCAGAGAAGAAATTGCAGACTAGATGGCAGCCAGTCCACCAGCCTCCTTCCAAGCTGCTCTTTGTATTGATGACAACATCAAAGATCCGCTGTCACAGGTATAGCATAATCATAATGTAAAAGCTAATCTCATCAAGTTTTTATCCTTAACTTTAGATAACAACTTACTGCTAGAAAGATAACAGCAACAATAACAGAAAATATGACTTAGGCAAATACATGCTTTGTTTAGAGCCTTTTTAGCATCCGTTCACTTGAAAAATTAATCAGAGCTGTCCAGTCTTGAATCATTAGTGAAAATCAACCAGAAGCAACAAGCTTTTTTGTGCTACGTTTGGGCCTGGCCTGTTAATGAGTCAAAAAGCATTGCTGTGCAGCTCCTTGTAGTAAATGAAGGACCATACCGCGGTCCCTCACACTCCTCCTTTGTGTGGGGTGTTTGTTTTTAGGGTTCTGATTTGCAGTCCAGTTATATAATGACAGATCACTTTGTTCATAAAATATGCTTATTTATTAGCACAAGTCATTCTTTTCTGGGAACTTCTCTGAGACAAAACTAATGATTTGTCTTGCTTTACTATTTCTCTAGCCTCATACTTACAGAAGCAGGTAACTGTGGGTGAATATCTTGCAGCTTTCCCATTTCTCAAGTTCAGTGGCAGAATTTATAACTAGGTTTTAATTTGAAGCCGTTAATTATTTCATCTCTCTTTTTCAATTGTCTCCTTTCATATTTCGTTACCTTACCCTTTCCTGATGCAGCCTAACATCATCCTTTTGGTTTTGGCCAGCACAGAGCACTGAACAGATGTTTTCTTTGAGCTGTGCTCAGTCATATCTAGTCCCTTTCCCTCAGTAATTACAGTTAATTTTAGGAATCCTCAGTGAATATTAATAGTGGGAATGATTCTATCAAATATACATAACATTAGACTGAATGCTCTTTGACAATGCACTGCTCAATTATGCAGATGCATTACATCATCCTGAAGTTGCATGTAATTTTCTTTACGCTTAATTAGATTGAAAGAGAGTGCCAGCAGGAGTGGGGCTGTGGATGATGGGTTCCTATAAATCCCTAAAGTACATTACACCCAGCACTCAGAAGTGTCTCTTTCCCTCATGTTCCCCTCTAATTTTGGGTAGTTTCCGCATGTTTTATCATCTAACATGATGGAAAGGAGTAAAAATGTCTTAAAAATAATAAATGTTTTCCTTTGCTCAGTTTCTCTTGTTTGACCCTGCAGTAAAAAAGCAGACCTGCCATGGTTATAGGCAGACCAAAACAATGCTTATAGCTACGTCATTGACTGTCGTAATCACAAATTTAGCCTATGACTTCATTCCAGGGCCAGACAGGGGAGGGGAATGGGCAGCAAAGGAGAATGGCCATGATTAAGTACAAATCACCAGAGCAATTAAAGAACGTGACCAGACTGTAAAAAGCACATGGAAACATCTCTCAGACCAACAGATTCAATTTTGTTGGCTGTTTTTTTTTTTTTTTTTCTTAGTTACAAGGCCTGTTTCTGATGTTTTCCATCTTCTTTGTTCCTACTCTGTTTAAGGAAGATTGGCTAGACATAAAGAAAAGCTACAGAGGCGAAAGCCTGGTCTTTGTAGACAGGCCATGTACCTCACAGTTGTACTGCTGCAACCCATGGTGGAGGGCAGAGAGACAATCCTCCAAGGCATATGATGCTCCCAACATGAGCACATCACTCTACCCTCTGACTTGGGCAAGCAACTCTTACTTACAGCTCTCTCTTTCTTTATTGGCTGATTTGTTGAAAGAAATTCCTGTTTCGTTTCAGTTGGTTTCAGTTACCAAGTCAGGCTCTTGCAGAGATGCAGTTCTCTTGCAGTCATGCAGAAATTTACTCTGTAAAGCTAGAATCATAATGTATATCAATTAGCCCTCTGGGTAACTCAGTCCAGACCATGCAGTCAGTCATTAAGCACAAAGTCTTCTGAAAGCAGAACTCTGGTTAACACGATAAAAATTAGATTAGTGGTGTTTTAGATGAAAGAAGGAAAGACTCGCTGTAAGGGATGAGATAGAAGCCCAGGAATTTTATAGCGCATGGATATCCTGCGAAACAGATCGAGGCAGACCATCCAACCGTCAACAGCTGTCACATTTTTCAAGGATCTGTGTCCTAGGAGTGAGTCACAGACCATACAAATCAGCCTAGCAAGACACTCTGTGATATTGCGATTCTCAGGAGCCATGCTGATGATACGACTGGAAGCTAAGACATCAGCCAACCTCAGGTCCAATGTCTGCTGTCACATAAGCGTAATCAAATGTGCTATCAAGTGAGAGGAATAGCTGTATATATTGGAAGCGAGACTAGTTACTTCAAAGTCATGTTTGTTAAGTTCTCAT
This sequence comes from Pampusana beccarii, assembly GCA_013399365.1. Taxonomy (NCBI): domain Eukaryota; kingdom Metazoa; phylum Chordata; class Aves; order Columbiformes; family Columbidae; genus Pampusana; species Pampusana beccarii. The sequence continues at coordinate 173,846 of VWYH01010862.1, read as the reverse complement.
CATGTGACAAAGGATGCTCACATAGGGGTCATGGACCGGACAAAACTTCTATCACACCAATGGACATCTACCCATATGTAACCAAATTGCACGTAGCTTATTAGGACATTATCATGTGACAGGACGTACCAGCTTTCTGGATGTGTACGGACATATATGACCTGACAGTGGCGGGCTTGAGGTTCAGGGTCTCCAGGTGCCTCTGCAAGACGTTTCATGCATCAATTTGGGCAACATTTAGGGTACCATGGGTATCCAGGTCATCATTTCTTTTTGTGAAACATGCAACTAGTGCTATGTATAGTCCTTTTTAAATCATGTAGCCATTCAAGGAGGCAGTTGCAATCATGCTCGTCTCAAAAGTGAAGAGAAATACAGCCCAGGGCTGTAAAACTCTGCCCAGTGAAGGGCACGTGGCTGCGTTCAACTTGTGCGCATTAAGTTATATCTTTTACTTTCTCATAAACATTAATAACGATCCTTTTGCACCTCTCATCTAAGGATCCCAAAGCAGTTGACAAGTATAAATTGCCGAAGCTTTACAATACTCGGAAGGAGAGACAAAGTGCTGCATCCTTTCAACAATCAGGCAAAAGGAGGTGAACTGACTTGTCAGGGGTCAGGCAGTGAGTCAGAAAGGGAGCTGGAATGTGGTACCAGGAGTTATCATTCTGCTGCTGCTGCTGCCAAATATACACAAGAACAGGCAGCCGGGGAGTTGCCTGAACAATGTTTACTACAGCTGGTGCTGAGTCTCACAGCCCCTTATCTCGGTGCGTGGTGTCCTCCAGAGCTGAAGCACACGATCTCAACCCATATGCTCCGGTTCTGGGAACATCCCAGAGAGCTTCTACAGCTGCTGCAGAGAGGCTTTGTCTGGGCTGGTGAATGCAGAGAATGATTTTAAACAGTGCGTGAGTTCAGTATGAAAGGGGAATAGGCACTGCTGGACTCTTTTTCTGCATTTCCAGCAACTTCTTTAGGGGAGTTTCTCTGTTGCCATGGTACTTCCAGATAGGAAGAGTTGTTAGGATTTTCTGGAGATACTCTGTATTGTTAAAAATAGCAACAATGTTTCTTGATTTCATCTTAAGTTGCTGAAATTGCAAACATTTCATTTGGTCTTAAGTGTGGATAAATCATAGGGTTTCCATTTCACAGATGAGTAAACCAAGGCTAAAGTGCATCCATAGCAGAACTAAGAACAGAAAATCCTTCAATGACATTGGACAGCCTTCTTTCATTTGCTACAGCGAGGTTTTTTTAAACTATCATGAAAGTTTGGAATACTCTCCACTGCTCCATCCAGAAAATACTTGTCACTGAGCTGCTTCCCTAGATTATGGGCAATTATAAATGAATCTGCTGAGACATTACACAGGAGACTAGCAGTAGAGTCGCTGCCTAAAAGGCAGCACAATAAAGATCAACACCATAATTACCAGCCTAGCCAAAGCTATTACCAAAGCGAAAGCCATGGCTGAAATCATTGATGGTTCCACGGTTCAGAAGTTTCTGCTCTAAGTGCTTTATTTCATACATGCTTTATTTCTACATGCTTTATTTCATAGCTGTAGAGGGTAACAAATGCACACATGGCCAGTTACCATGCCCAGTCGAAAGTCAGTAACCTCATATACAATGATGCTTTGATTGCTTTGACTTAAGGGCTTGCTTAGTCTGCTGGCCTGAATTTTGACTGTGTAAAAATATCCTTAATCTACCAGTTTTTTTCTCATTGTTGATGGAGTTTGTTCGCATTCCGTATATACACCAGGCAGTGGCTGATTTCCTCCTGCTGTCAAACGGGCACTGGGAATGGGTCTTCACTCTCTGTGTTGTCCCAAAATAAATTCTGCCTGAGTCAGCCATAAACCAGTAGATGATCTCTGGTGGCACAGTGGCTTCATGCTGCTCACCCTACTCTTATACAGTGTAGGGCACGGTGCCACAATCCAGCTGCTAAGATATGAATAAACTACCAGGAATAATTTACAGAGAAATTTAAATACTGCTGACTTAGGGGAAATGAAATCACTGAGGCACTGAACAATGCTGGCAGGCTTGAAGCCAAAATCACATTTGTTTTTGTTCTGCTCTGACATGGGGTGTAATTGAGTTACAGCTACAGCTTTGAAATATATATGTGTGTTTGTTTTTTTTAAGGCAGAGAACACAAAAGCATTTCTGATGCTGTCCTGTAGAGTATGAACAATACTAATTGTTCATCAGGAGGCAGGTACCTTCTAGACACTCAGATAGGCAGAGATGATTAATATGAACTCCAGAAAGATATTAACAAAAAAGCCCCAAACCAAACCAAACCAAAACCAAATGACACTCGGAATAAGTAATAAAGAAAACATTAAAATATCTAGAATATATAAACTGATATTGTGTCTGGATGCTCCAGTGAGGGTGCCTCAAACTCTGAGAGGGAAACATGGACCAAAAGCACTTCAGCTCCCACCCAAGGCCACCACGGCTGCAGCTCCTGCAGGAAATATCGCTCTGCTGTCGCCTAGGGCCCTCCCAGTGAGTCCTCCCAGCCTTTGTGCCCCATATCAGAGCAGAGGTGTTGGCTGCTGGTGCGGCTCTGGAGAGCTGAACTCTCCCTGAGGTGAGCCAGGGAGCGAGAGATGGCTGAAACAGAAAATAAAGGTGAGACTGGGAAATTAATTTCTATGTTTAAAATCCCTTGGCCTTTGCAGTTTTAGGAATGGATTTTGAGCACAGTTGCAAATGTATTTTGTGTTGTCTGGTTTGGGAACTCTTGGTTTTGCCAAGTGTCACGTATCCCTGTGCACTGCCTGAAGGAGCCAAGTCAGGTCCGGCTGTATCACCTCTTGGAATCCATCAATCACTGCAAGTGACAGCTGTGGCGGATTTCACTTTGACATTTACTTGGCTCCTGCAGTCTTACCATTAACACACTTGTGGTGCCTCCCTGAGAGAAACACAGGGCATCGAAAATGCCTTTAAATCACCTGTTTCAGCCATAAAATTTTATTAGCAAAGAATGAATTTCCATCACCAGGGGACACTAGGCCTTTCTTCACAGCTACACCGTGCCCTTGGTCCTCCAGCCTGACAGACAGGGCTGCCTGATGGCACTTCTGTTAACCTTGCAAGCACTTGCAAAAGGTGTTGAATTCCTACCTTCCCCTGCATGGCTATTATTTATTAATGTATTAGAACTTCCTTCACTATATATTCTTGGGTTTAGCTTGAAATGAGATATACAGACATTCAGCCTGTTCATCTAAGCAGTGAAAGTCGATAATAACCAGTAACCTGAAGAGAGAGAAGTTGCACATTATAGGGTCTGCATCTTAGCCCACCCAAGACTGCAGACAGTAGGATAAGAATGGCAACTATTCCAGGAGAACTGGTCGATGAGGGTAGACTTTATCCTTTTAAGTGTTTAATTCCTCAGAGCCAGAAGGCTGTATTTTAAAATGAAAGGTAAATGGATAAATATTTAAAGCAGACCAGGAAGGATTCGTTTTGGTGCTTTGAAGGTGGCAGCACAGTTTTGCTAAGGTGAGAAAGGAGTTGCTATGAGAGCTATCTTGCCTTTTTTGTTGCCCCGGTAAAAATGCCTGTTGTTGTTTTGTTTTCTAGGACAAACTTTGTATCTCTTTATAGTGTAAGGAACAGTGTGTCCTCAGGGTGGAAAGGAGCAAGCAACAAGATGAAAAAAACAGTGGACAGTTACAAGATAAATTTCAAAATCTTTTGGCACTGCAAGCCTTAGAGTCAAAAACACTATTTTAGCTTTTGTGTATATCCCAGGAGAATGTTTTCTCCTTTGGTGTGTTGAATCTGTGTGTTTGCTCATGTATTAAAATTGCTGCTTGGTCTGCAGTGTAAAGATAACATAAAATAAATCCTAAATACCCCAGATAGGTTTACAGGCTGAGATACTCTATGGAGCTGTCATCACTTCTGGGTTGTGGTTGTGATGGGGTGTAATGTTTTATGCTTCGCAGCTTCTGGACAAAGCCACAGCTGAAGGGATTTAGAGAAGCTGACAACAGATGTAGGTTGGGAGACTGCTGGAGACACATGCTGTAAGTGATGAGGAGTTGCCAAGGAAGAGAAAAACAGTGCAGGTGGACAAGATTAAAAATGTGGGTTATCACCTTGTGGAGTCTATCCTGCCTTGCTGTGTCAAAAGCTGGGCTAGGGACTGGGACCTGCAGGGACCTGGGGACCAACACGAGAAGGTCCCAGGCTCTCATGGAGAAGAGGAGGTTGAGCAAACCACAGTTCAGACAGACAGAAACTCTTCTCATTCCTTCACCAAGGTCGCAGAAGCCACTGTGCACTAGATGAAGTTGTTTTACCTCCGTATTCGTAACACAAAAAATGAGTGGTAAGACTCAAAAAAGGATGGCTGGCTATCTTTGATGTGGTCCTGGATAACCAAGAGTAACTCATCTTCCCTTGTGATGACATTACCTGGGAGATTTTTGCTAGCATCCCTCTTTACATACCCCCTTCCTGAGAGCTCAAGGCACTGTGGAAATGAATGTTTGCCCAAGCAGAGCTCTCTGCCTACTTTGACATGACGTTGTATGTACCAGAGGTGGGTTTTACCCCATTCCTCAGGAAGATAAGTACGCCTGGAACTGGGACGTGTGTGTTGACAGCAGTTCTGGTCAGCAAAATGGGCTGTGCTGACAGACACCCCTTGGGCCACGTGGCATTTGGGAAAGAAGCAAGGAAGGAGAGGGCTGTTTTATTGCAAGATTTCATTTGTGATTAACGAGTTACTATCAGCACTGCTAGAAAATCCACCAGAGTTGTTTGTCACCAGGTAACATTCATTTCCTACACAATTCCTGCTTTTGGCTGTCACATTTGGCTGAAATAGGACACTGAGGTGATAAGCACTGGGAAGCAATGGTCGGTTTCAATTTAGGTTGTATAAAGAGACCAGTTTCTCTGTAAACACACCTGTGTGTGTTTGGTATTGATAGGATTAGCACAAGGTAATTCATATTCCGTGTCTGCAGAGTGGCTCCAGATTAAAGAATATGTCCTGCAAAGGAAATTACCAAGACATTGTGTGTTAATAACACTGAGCACACTTTTTTTTTCTTTTTTTTAATTAATTTTGAATATCAGCCTCACACTTCAGGGCTGTCTCAACAAGCTATTACACCTCACTTAATTAAAGTTTTGTTAGCAGACTGGCTTCTTGAAATTTCCAGGAGATATTAGACCTGTAGCCTGTGTAAATTTGTATTTTCTGAAGTCTTATCTTTCAGCTGAACTCTAGATTAGTGCTGCACGCTGGAGTTAACTCTGTAACTCAGGGAAAGCAGCACTACATATGGTCTGGCATCACCTAGGAGAATTATGAAGATGTCAGAATGCATTGCTTGGGTTATTATTAACGCATTTCCAATAGATACCTCCTGGTAGAAACGTTCACCTTAACGGAAGCGCAAACATCGCTCCCCTCTGCTGTTTTGGCTCCTTCCTCTGTGGACTGTTTCAAGATTATGGGAATCACAAGAGCACTGTGAGGCTGCACTGAGTGGCTGCGTGTGAAGTTACATCTCAGCTCCCCATCTGCAAAAATAAATTACTGAGACCTAATGCTTTAAGAATGCTTACAGACAGACATGAGACCGATACAAGAAAGCAAAAAGATGTAATTTTAAGAAATGTGATTAGAGTCAAGCAGATTCTTTTAATTATCTGATCTTGAATAGTGTGGACAATATCTCATAACAAGGGAAAGTGTAACTGTAGAGCTTCTGGCGTATTTTTGTGTGGGTGACACTTGCCCACAATTTCAGTTCCTCCTTCAGGTTTCTCCCTTGTCATCAACAAGCAAACTTTATAACATTGGCCAGGGTAGGGAGCCTTCTGTCTGATTTTTGTCAAGCTGTGGAAAGCAGTAGGACATGCACCATACAGAGGTTTGGTAGAGTCTTCGTCAGCGGTAGGGTTTAAAATGGTTTGAACACGGACATGTAGAATAAATGCAATTGTTTCATTTTGACACCAGGCTATGGAGAAACTAGTGGCTCGTTCTGAATGAATGTAGACATGTCTACTGGCCATACATCACTCCTCTGTATTGTTCTTCCTTTCTTCCATCATTACATACAAGATGGTAGAGATGTAACTCAACTTAGGTGACACCTCTCACCATAAATGTTTGCATCAAAGTTAACAGGATTACAGGGATACTAAAACACTGAGTCTGCGTAGAGGTGCCTGCCACTTTCTGACTTGAAAGAGTTTTCAGATCCCCTTAGCAACTGGATTTTGTATGTACAACAAAGTGTTTTTAATGAGTGATTATCATCAGACATTGATCCCCATGCTGAAGAGTTAACATTAATGCCCTCTTCATGCTGCAGCTGTTATTCAGAGATTTGCTCACGTTATATAAGTACATTGAATGATCCTCTTACATGTTTCTCTTCAACATATCCTTGAAGGTGAATTTACTTCGCAACTGATTTGTTATTTATTTTTCCCTCAGACTAGTTTAGCTTTGAAAACAGTTTCAGATCAGTACTGATATTGATGGAAAACTTTACTCCATTAGTTTGTGGTGGTGCGTCATCTCACAAACCCATGAAATGATCTCTGCTTTTCTTGTTTATTGAATTACTGCTTTTTAAATTAAAATGAAGCCTTTTCCAGTCACAAATAGCTTTTTTCAGCAGTGAGTGGCCCCATTCATTCTTAAGTCGTGGTAAAGACCTCCATTCTATTGCCAGTCAATTTGATCCAGAGCTTGATTTAGCCAAAAATATCTACAAAACTCCCATTTTCCTAAAAATTTTGTTTCTCTAGTTTAAGGTAAAACCTCCTTCCTAGCCTTTAACTGTCCATTGTGCCTTAGAACGACAACTGCAGGTTGTTTTTTTTTAAGACACAGCTAATGATGGCAGGGAGGAAAGAGAGGGATGCAATTTCACGTTCTCCTACCAAGGGGCAAGGAAGCATCTGAGGTTTGAAACAGCTTTGAAATTATGCCTTCTTAAAACGTTATGTTTGAAAGTCTGCTCATCGCAGGCTGAGTGGGAGAAGGCATCTTGTCATTCATGATCGCTGATAACTTGTTTGCCAGATCAAAATTAAGAATAACCTTTCACCACCAGCTGTAGCACAGCCATCATCCTTTCTGCTTTCTCAGTGAGTACCAATGAGATTACAGTCAGTTTGCACATGACAAACCAAAAATAACCCCAGCAGTCTGTTAAAATTTAACTCCCCCAAAGCATTACATCCTAACAAGCTCTACAGCCTAGTACAGTTCATCTGATCAATGGTAGGTGAATCACACGTTTTATTTTTTTCAAAGCTTTCCAAAATCTCAATCAGAAAAGAACTGTGTTGTGAACAGCGAATGGTGTATAGTGTTGTAATACCAAGCACAGATTGCCTGGTGAAGTCTTTGCAGGATTAAAGCCCCAGGCCTTCAAAACTGCCACGGTAAAATTCAAAACTAATTCTTTCTCCTAATAAAACCTTAACTAAATCCTGTCTGCTTCCAAGCCTTTCACTGCTTTAGCAGGTTTCTCCTATTCTGTACCTATCTGTCTGTTGGAAAACACATGAAAATACAGCATTAGCTAAAGGGCACCTCAATTTGCCATCTGTATTCCAACTTATTACAATGTAAAGGTTTTCTCTACAGTTGTAAGTTTTCTCTTTAAATTGCTCTTTAGTGCTTCTCTCATTTACCAGAGACATAGATACTCAAAATGGGGTAAAAAATATTGAGTTGACAGCAGATAGACTGGGGAAAAAAAAAAGGAAAAAAGAGAAAACATCAGAGAAAAATATTCAGCAGCTTTGAACATCTTGAGTTCAGTGCATAGTGACAGTATATATGGGACCATCTTCCCCGAAGAGGGAAATTACCAGACGTCAGAAGTGCATAGGTCATTGAAGCATAGAGCTTTTGACACAAAAGTGTTTGAAGACAGGCTTTGCTGTCTGACTGTCACCATTTCTCTGTGCCCACTGTCTTTCATCACACACCTGTGTCTTCCTCTCTCGGGCTCATGCTTTGAACTCTCATCTTTTACTATTAAAGTCACTGAGAATTTTGCCAGTAATTTCTGTAAGCATAAGATCAAGCTCTTACTTGCCTTTCATACTCTTTCTTAACTTTCCCAAATGTTTCTTTCTAGGCTTCATTCCCCAAAGCACAGATGTTCTTTCTGCTTTTTTTTTTTTTTTTTGCTCAAGATTAGAAACACTTCAGAAAAGCAGTGAATAATCTGATTTGTCAGATTTCTTCAAGCATTTTGGGAAATCCTCTTTAGGATATGGGTGATGATCAAGCTAGTTCAGATTTTCCAGCTCTCCTAGAAATAGAAAACCAAAGTCTGCAGGATGTTCAGTTGCCAGAAAATAAATTCGGATACATACGCACATGTTCGTTCCCATGTACAAACCTGCCTGTAAGTAATTAGGTATTCATGTTATAAATAAAGAAATAACTTGTGGTTGCTCATGTCTAATCCCTGTGAACAATTCTTGCAGTTAAAGCTGCTAAATTAAACCTTCCTGACTCCAGAATGCTGGTATACCAAGCAGATGTATTCTGCAGTACTTCCCACTGGCATGCTGCATATAGAGAACACTCATGTAACACTGTCTATAAATGTAGCAGCAGACATACACTCCGGAGATGTCGTAAGGGTTCCAAAGTTAAGTTTACTTTGAGGTTGTGAGCTTAAATCAGAAGTAAAAATGCTGTAAAAGATGTTATAATGATTGAATATACTTTCTAGATTTAACATCTTCACGGCTCTGTTTAATTTCCTGCAATATTTTTAGTTCACATAAAAAGATGTTCTCCCTATTCATCAAAAGATATTTTAATCCTGACTTGGGGAAAATGAAGCTACTGATTTCTGCTTCCTTTATTTAGTACTTTCCATCTGACATTGTGCTCCCACATCAGCTTCTTGTCGCTGTTCTGGGAACCAGGGAGAAGAACCAGGTCAGTGAAAGCATAGCAAATGTAGAATGATGGAGTAAGGAGACAGATGTGCATTTTTCTGGTTTCATTTCCATGTCCTATCTGCTTCATGTACTGGAGTTACAACCCCTCCCGCATCTCTTTGCTGGAGTTATCAGGCTTTTGACTATAAAGGTGGGGTACTCTTTTTATTTAGAAAAGACTACAGGGACCAATAGCTTCAGTCACATGCAATCGTGTAAAATTGGGTGTTTTCTTTGGGTAATATCAGACACTATCTACTTCTGCCCAGCATTCACCAGAATAATGACAAAGTCATCTCTATGGTGAGGCTGAAGCATTTAAAAAAATGCTTAAAGACCAAGTGTCTCAACTGTAATGTACATCAGGAAAAGTCAGACTGTAATTGTTTACTGCTATAGCAAAATAACTCCCAGATAAGGCAAATAAATGGGCAATGCCTTATGCTGTGAGGAAAATAAAACAAAATATCCAGGCCTAAGCCAATACTCAGTGCCAGAGTGATGTGAAGATCTATCCCTTCCTGATGCCAAATCTAGTGCTTGGCTTAACTCAGTCTTTGGAAGTAAGATACACAAAGTGTGACATCCTGTGCATTGAAGACTTTCTGAATTTTATGACACTTCTGTTCAAGCTGTTATTACTTAGATGGTGGCCTTTGTATATGTACTGCATTTAAGAAACAAAAAATATTACTATGGGACAGTTTTCAGTGGGATGTAGAAATACCCGAGCCAGTTTTAACCTGGCTATGACAATAATGGAAGCAGATTAACTGTGACAGCACAGGATTTTGTACTGTTAGATTAATTCATAGCACTAATTAATTGGTTTTTAGCGTGGAAAATTAACCCATTCTACTCCAGCTGCATTTACCTTAATACTCTACCTAGCTTGATTAATACTATCATTTTTGTAGTAGAACATCCTAGAATTAAGTTAGAGGTACTAACAAGTAGCAGTAATCACTTGGCTTGCAATTTGACCAGATCTGTATCTCCAGTTTCAGGTGAAGGTTATAAGGCTGTGCATACAGAAACATGTCCTGTAGGGCTGAGGGCAGGGTAAAATTAAGGTGGATAAAAAACCGGACAAGGGCCAGCAACGTGTGCTTGCAGCCCAGAAAACCAACAATATCCTTGGCTGCGTCAAAAGGAGCGTGACCACCAGGTGGAGAGAGGTGATTCTATCCCTCTACTCCACTCTGGTGGGACCCCACCTGGAGTCCTGCGTCCAGCTCTGGGGTCCTCAGTACAAGAAAGGCATGGACCTGTTGGAGCGAGTCCATTTTGTATCTTTCTGGAGTTAATATTAGTATTAATCACCTCTGACTATCTGGTCTCTGGAACACCTCTTCCCCCTCCTTCTTCCCTGACCTTGGTGTCTGCAGGGCTGTTTCTCTCACATATTCTCACTCCTCTCTTTCAGCTGCAGTTGTGCAGCAGCTTTTCCCCTTCTAAAAACGTCATCTTAGAAGCGCTACCACCATCACTAATGGGCTCAGCTTTGGCCAGTGGTGGGTCCGTCTTGGAGCCGGCTGGCATTGGGTCTATCAGACACACACAAGCTTCTGGCATCTTCTCACAGAAGCCATCCCTGTAGGCACCCAGCTACCAAAACCTTGCCACACAAACCCAACACAGCAGGCAGAAGGACAGACACCGTGCTGATGCATGTTGATTCTAAAAGGTGGTTAGGATATAGGAACTGGTCACTCCCAAAAGCTTTTAGGTGATACGTTTATGAAACAAAGCCTGGTCTGGAATTTATATGTACAAATCCTATATAATATATCTATACTTAATTTGTTCTTAGCTGGAAGTGGGGAATAAAGGAAACTCATGCATGCAAAAAAAGTCTGACCTAATGCACTGACATCTTATCAATTAGGAACATTAGCTGAAGCAATTGTTAGTATGAGCCTAATCTATCCAGCTTGTTGTACCGTGAAAGCATATGGAGAGTAGCCAATAACCCCTGAATTCAATCTGATTTTAGCTGCTGCTTCTTTTTTCTTCTTCTATCATCTATCTCATGAAGTTTGGGTCTGTGGGACTGACTAATAGGAATTGCTACTAAATCAGCCTATGAAGTCATTGCTGGATCTGATGTCTGCAATACAAACCCTGTTTTTGAGCTGATAATGGAAAGGTTAATGGTGTAATAAAGGATGAATAGACAGACACATGCAATTTACTCCTTGATCTGTGAAATAGGGAACTAACAATTAGTGCCAGAGGTAAACAAAATAAAAATAAAATATATGAAACCAAATCAAACCAAACCAACAAACCAAACCAAAAACCACAAACAAACCAACAAAGAAACAAACAAAACCAACCAAACAAAAAAACACAAACAAAACCAAACCAAAACACAACAGCAAAAGCAAAACCAAACAAAAATCCAACCAACTTTCAGGAACTGAGAAGAAATGTGCATATGACAGTATCCTCAAGCAAAAAGAATTTCCACCTATTAAAAAATGACAGAAAAAAACCTAAAGCTGACATTGGTAGTTTAATATATAGAGCAAAGTAGAAAGATGCAACTGAATGTACAAGATGATTGCTGCATTATTAACTTCTGCTGTCCAGGTCCAAGGGAAAAACTCTTCCTGCTTTACCGCACAGTGTGGCATGTCTTATATAAGGAGAATGATACAAAATTCCTGGCAGAAATATTTAGGTTTGAAAGATTTCACATGTTTTTGTATCCTTCTGTCCTTCTGTGAAGGAAGAACACAGTGAGCCTTGCTGGAGGAAGGAGCACGAGTTCCCTCAAGAGTCTAAAGCATGAAATATTTCTTAGTCTATCGCATAACTCCAATAATGCTGTGTGCAGAACTTAATTACATGCTTTCTATTATGGGCGTGTTGAATCGTTTGTGTTAGATAAACAACATCCACAGCCGCATTACAGCTGTTTAGCACACACTTAAGGTGGGCACCTTGAGATACATCTTATAACCTTACAAGTAAACTGAGTGCAAATGTGCACTTATTTGTAAAATGTCTCAGTGACTGAAAGAATGCTCGTAATTTAACTTGAAGTATTCAACTTGAAAAACTTTCAAATTTTGTTGTTGTGAGTAATTAACTTTATCATCAGACTTACCACATCACCCTCAGAATTCAAATAACTTGAAAACTAATAGATAATTTTACTAGGTGAGGTGGGATTGCAATGCTTGTTTTCTTCGGCTTCTCTCTAACTGTAACATTAACTTAATAGGAGAAACTAAGCTTTAGTTCTTTAGAAACTATTACTTTAATAGTTGTCTTGGCTCTGGAAAAACACTATAAAACATGCACCTTCAAGGGTAAAAATGATGGGGGTGAAGTATTTCGAAGAACATCTCATTATTAATTTTGGCTTCATCTCATGTTTTTTTCAATATTCGGTTTTGCAAATATTTGAGTGTCAATCATGCATGGCTACACTGGTAAGTCAGAATAAGAAAATGCAATCCTTTTTTTCATATTGTTAAAGATTGTATTTAAAGATTTGAGCCCTGGGGCCAAATGGAAAGCTTTCTTCCTTTTTCCTTTTTCATCGTTCCCAACAGTGCGAGGGAATGTTAGGTTTGATTCGTGGCCTGTTGTCTGATTTTGTGAGTGAGATTCATCTGACCTAGTCACCTAGGGCTCTTTTTTCCAGCTGGAGGAGTAGGCACTTCTAATACATAGTTCCTCCTAAAGACGATACTTAAAATAGAGCAGATGAATCGTGCTCTTAAGGTCCCCAGTTTTCCCCACTGCTTTAAAGCAAGCCAGGCACACTGAGATGCAGACACTTGTACTGCCAATGTCTGAAATAAGTCAAGACGAATCCCAGCCTGTTTTTCACATGCATCTGGCCTGATTTTTATTCAATCAAAATGCAGGCAGAAGTCTTAACTGACAAAAGGATAAGGCTGAGCTCCAGTGCTCATTGAAGCCAATGAAAATGTTCTCATTGATTTAAAGGCACTTTGGATTAGCCTTTAAGAAACAAACTAAGAAGAGGGGGATGTTGGAGGAGCAATCTTGTCCCAATCCTTAGTTTCCTGTTTAAAAAAATATGGACTGCTTTGAGTATAGACCAGACTTCTGAACCTTCATAGGGCTACTGCTGCTGGTAAGCAATAGAAAAATCAATGTACAACTGGTTGTGAGCTTCTTGATCAAGACTACTCGTAAGTCACCGCAACATCATTGGAACAGTTAGAACCTATGACCTAAATAATTAATCAATGTGGAGAACAACTTCAAACCATGCTATACCAGATATGAATGTACAGGCAATGCTATAGATAACCAAGGCTAACATCCATATATAATCAAAGCATTGAGATACTGGAGAGATTGTGTGATTCATTCAGTACATCTTTCACCCAGGAAAGGGTTTCTGCCTCGTGCTCACTGACTAATGTTTTCTCTAGTCACGTGGTAATTTTGCCACCCCATCCCTGGAGATGTCCTGATGGGATGTGGAGGGAGAAAAATCTGACCTTCCACACACTTTACATGTCAACCATCACAGTAGTGTGGAAGGTCAATAAAAAAGCCCAAACGTGACACCCATTCCTCTTCAGCACTGAATTTTACAGGGAAACAGAAAATCTCTGCATGTCTGATGCAAAGCTTCCCCATCATCCCAATATTTCGGACTGGCAGAGGCACTGCAGGCTGTGAGCACAGCATCAGTGGTGTTGCTTTCTGATCCAGGCTTTCTGCTTTTCTTCACCTAGATGAGATGAGATTCAACTCATGATTAAGAAATTAAATTCAGGCATCCAAATACCTGAAGCTTGGAGGGCAGGTCAGCTCATTGGATGAGTTTTATTGGCTGGCTGGCTCATCAGATCTGTCGTGCTGTACCTGAAAATGGGTTTATCTCTCCACTTTTACAGACTCATGACAACACTGAGGTTCCAGCCACTTTCTGCATTGATGCCACAACAGAAGAATGTGGTGAAGCTTGAATTAGAAACATGAATTCTTGTTCCCATGGATGTCGAATGAGAATAGGGAAGTTATGTCAAAAAAAGGCCTTACTTCAGTAAAAAACAGTTGCTCCATTTAGGAGAGAACCAAAGATTTATATTCTTTGAGGATACAAACATGAGAGTTTGTATCCTGCTTAGTACAGACTTAACTGCTTTGCTAGATTATATTCTGCATGCAGAACTTCTCATATACTGCAAATTGGGTTTTATTTTTCTAAATGTACTTACGTATGCTGAATTTTGTGCTGTTTCAAATTACTTACTCGACTAAAAAGAGCTCTTTCTTCAAAGAAAAACAACTAAAAATATTCCCTTCCACATTACCTTTTTTTTCCTGAAGGTTTGATAGCAGTGTCTTTGTTTGAAACTGTCAGGTTAAAGAGGGATAATGTAACCTGAGATATTAGCAAGTCATTTGAGCAAAAGGACCATCATACATTGTGTTGAGAAGCATTGTTGCAGATGCTGGTGAAACACTTCAGTGATTACATTGGGCAGGTCTGGCAAAGGCTGATAACTTCCTACAAAAACTTCAACTTCAGACTTCAAATGACATATCACATGCTTACAGATGATCATTCTGAATTTTGAATGCTGATTAATTGCTTTTGGTAATGCAAAGCAGCAGAAATACTCTAAAACAGCGTCAAATTTACATAGGTACAAATACCACGTGCTGTTGTTTATTTGTGTAAATCGGAGTTCTGAGGACACAGTGACCTCTAAATAGCTTATCCAAAGTTCACCTTCAAGAAGGATGTGATTCATTTGCTATGCTAACGCAACTCATGATTTACTAATGAATGCAAACTGGAGGTGACAAAGAAGCACACAGAATTTATCTGTACCGTGTGCTTTGTCTGTTCCTGTGTTGGCCTTAGCAGCTGTGTTAGCACCACAGCTTTGCAGCCTACTGGGAGTTGCAGATCCTTCAATGCTCTTTCCTGTTGAGGTGCAAATCCTGTTCACAGAATCACAGAGTCACAGAATGTTACGAATTGGAAGGGACATCAAAAGATCATCCAGTCCAATCCCCCCGCCGGAGCAGGAACACCCAGATGAGGTTACACAGGAAGGTGTCCAGGCGGGTTTGAATGGCTGCAGAGGAGGAGACTCCACAACCTCCCTGGGCAGCCTGGTCCAGTGTCTGTCACCCTTACTGAGAAGAAATTTCTTGCCATATTCAAGTGGAACCTCCTATGATCCAGTTTGTACCCATTGCCTCTTGTCCTATCATTGGTTGTCATTGAGAAGAGCCTGGCTCCATC
>VWYH01010862.1:90701-158409 GCA_013399365.1 Pampusana beccarii | reverse complement strand
TCTAACAGGTCATTCCCCAACCTACACTGGAACCTGGGGTTGTTCCTGCCCAGATACAAGACTCTACACTTGCCCTTGTTTTATTTCATTAATTTTTTCCCCGCCCAACTCTCCAGCCTGTCCAGGTCTCTGGATGGCAGCACAGCCTCTGGCGTGTCAGCCACTCCTCCCAGTTTGGTGTCATCAGCAAACTTGCTGATAGTACACTCTATTCCCTCATCCAAGTCATTGACGAATATATTGAATATATTGAATAGTACTGGTCTATTCTATTCTATTCTAGTCTAGTCTAGTCTAGTCTAGTCTATCCTATTCTATTTTATTCTATAGGAAGTCCACATGACACAGCCTCTGTAAGCACCTTTGCTGAACCACTTTAAAGTTATTGACATGCTTTCATTAATTTGAAGATGAGATATTGAAAAACCACTGTTATAAAAGGATTTGTCTCTAAGCAATTGGTCATCTCCCTCACATTTCTATCCAGACCACACGTCTTGTCTGACATTTTAGAGCTGAAATTTTCTCTCTGTCCCTCTTCTCTTTTCTCAACAAATTGTTAAAAAAAAATCTTCCCAATGTTCACATAGAACTATGAGAGAAAAGAAGCCCTCACATCATACACAATTTGAAATTGGGTCATTCTTTTTGAAACACCCTTTATTTTGAAATGCAGGTATTAAAGGGCAGAAGACCTGTGGCAGTGGTTTGACTGGTGTGCCCCTGAGTTACAGGGAGTGGTTTCATTTCTGCACTGTTAGAGAGGGCATAGCAGGGAGCATCCGGCCAGCTGGGGAAGGTGTGATTAGGAGACCATGCTGCTCAGGTTGACATCCAAAAGGCATTTTCGTCCATGTGACACTGTGTTCAGTGCTAGGACTCTGTTAGGAATAATACTCTCAGCTGGTATAATGGAACCATCTCCTCCAAAAAGGTAAAGAACTGAGGCTTGAATCGTGTGGTCCTAATGCACCATGAGACACCGTGGGGGATCTTCCGTACCCATATAGGGCTTGCAAATATGTAACAGAACCTCTGGGACATCTGTGCCCCTGTGGAGAAGCAGCTAGAGAGTGAAGGTGCACCAGGATGCCCACCATTATCTGATAAAAACCTATTCCTTAGGTGGGATTCTGACTGATATAAGACCCCTACATTGATATTTTTTTTTAATGGCTATTTTTGGGTGATATCTGAGATAATGTAAAACCTCTGAGAGATCCTCATTTTTCATTGTAGAAAGACATGAGGGAACTGGGGCTGTTCAGCCTTGAGAAAAGGAGGCTGAGGGGAGACCTGATCGCTGTCTACAACTGCCTGAAAGGAGGTTGTAGCATAGAGGGTGTTGGTCTCTTCTTCCAAGTAGCAAGTGATAGGACAAGAGGAAATGGCCTCCAGTTGTGCCAGGGATGGTTTAGATTGGATATCAGGAAAAAATTCTTCCCAGAAAGGATTGTCAGGCATTGGAACAGGCTGCTTGGGGAGGTGGTGGTGTCACCGTCCCTGGAGGTGTCTAAAGATGCATAGATAGATGAGGTAGAGACATGGTTAAGTGCTAGAGTTAGGTTATGGTTGGACTCAATGATCCTGAGGGTCTCTTCCAACTGAAATGATTCCGTGATTTTATATTCAAGAATATACTTCATTCAGCACTCAGTGGCCTTCCCTTAGCCTCATGCTAATGCCATTTTATGGGGTACTGGCAATGCGCCACAGCTGTGTAGCCTTTTTGCCTGACTGATCCTCGATGCCAAACTACAGCCTGCTTATCCGTGGAGCATGAAGGAAAAATTGAGAGTCTGATGTAAGAAAAGGTTTATAGGGACAGTATCAAGTCAAACTGGATTCAAAATCTGGTTTAATCTGTAGGGAGGTTTGGTCTGTCTATTAATATAATATTTGGTTGTGCTAATTTGTGTGTCCCCAGGAAAAGCATTCCTCCACACCACCACTGTTCATTTGATCCACAGCTGCTGTAACATGAGTTTAGCCCTTGCATCTTTTAGCACAGATCCTTTCTCTTCTTCTTTTCTCCCTGTGAATAAAGTGCTTTGCATTCTGCACAGTGGAAAATCCTTTCCTGACTGATTGTTTTGCACTAGATTTGCGGCACCACTGGATTTATGGGTGGGTCATAGGCTACAGACCCTTTTGAGGAAAACTGGTGTGCGGTGTTGTCACACAGAATAAGATGCAGTGATGACTCTGCACTCTTCACACTAAGCGGAAAAGATCTCTCTCCCAGTCTAGCTGTAATATTTTGCACTTTTAGCTGGGAAAATCGTCAGTCAAGTTCCTTGTATCACAGGCAAAATTGTGACCATCTCAGGTGCAAAACGGTAAAGGTCTGTGTAGAGTTAATGCCAGAAAATTCAGGAAGAGGCTTTTAAAGAGTTAATATTTGTCTTCTGTAATCCAGCGATCCCACTCAATCTGCCAGAATTGAACCATATATCTGGTTCCACAGGAGCTGCGTTATCAGTCCTCCATTGCCCATAATGAAAAACCCACTAAACTGGTACTTGGACCTGGAGTGCGCTGCCAGTGATCTTGTGGGGTGCAGGGTGTGTGCAGCCATCCATCTTTTCCTTACACTATTGCAGATCTTTGACCATGGAAAAAGTTCATTGGGTATGGCACCATGCAACTTTTCTTCTGAATATCCCTCTCCACATGAAAACTGAGATCATTGCATGAAGTTCTCGTGTTCACGCATAAAGGTGAACATGTGATAAAGTTTGAGATGGCACAGGCGAAGAAGATAGAGTCCAAATTGGACATTGCTTTTTCACTTGGCAATCTCACCTATGTGAAAGTGCTAGGTTAGGTTGGGAGTATTGGTATTGCTTCTAAAACTGTGTTCTTTTGTAATGTAGGGTCAAAAATACAAAAAACAAAACAACAACAAAAGACAACATGAACAAACAGAACAAACACACACAAAACAAACAACAAAAGCAAACAAACAAACAAAATCTCTAACAAAATTCCCCAATGGGTCAAAGTCTTAGGTAAAGAGTAAAGATTCACTTTTCAGTTCCCTGTAAGAATGTGGCCAGTCACCAAACTAATGTTATCACTTCCCTACCTAGAAACCCTGTGTTAGAGACTACAGTGGCTGTTTTTGTACAGTGATGTCTTCCTGATACCAGACATTCACTTTCAGATATATCACTTTTGGAGGACCTAATATATTTGATGTGAGAGCCTGTGAGAAAAGGAGATTTGGTCAGGTGGAACAAAGGGTGGGTAGGCTGTTTGACTGGGTTTTGTTGTTGTTTTGTTTTGTTTTGTTTTGTTTTCCTACCCCTACAATCTTTTGATCTTCATTGATTTCAAGACGGATGGTAGAAAACAACCCAACAGTGTGTTGGGTCGGGGCAAAAAACATGATGGTGGATTCAGAAGTTTCATCCATTTGCATTCTTTGGAGCTTCCTAAAAATTTGCTTGAAGGTCATAATACATTCCTCTCCTCCTTTCTAAAGAAATTGGAAGAATGTCTGGGGAGATCAGTTCATGTCTGTGTGAGAGATCCTAATTCTTGGGTATCCCTGAGATTTTGTCATGTTTGAAAGTGGACATTTCGATCTTTCATCTCTCTGAACACAACAGTGTTTGTGATGCTCAGAAAATATCCTGCAAATTCCTACTCAGGATGTTTAAGTGTTGACGTGGATGATTAATGCTCTTACCTTAGACTCTTTAGATACTCTAAATTCACTTTACTTCATTACAGGGTTTGTTAAAGGCTAGGCACTTGAACATTGAATTACAGGCTGACTTTCAAATGTCCTACACTTTTCTTTCACAAAATTCAGCAGAAACCAATGTATGAATCTTAAAGTTTATCTGCAAATGGCTTCACACAGATTTGTTTACAACCTTTGGATAAAGTCCTGTTCGAAGCATTTCTGAAACTTATTTTGTTCGCAGTTTGGGTCTGTGCTGCTCCTGCTTTGCTGTGCTACAAGGTCTACCATGTTTCACAGTCTATGAGCCTCAGCTCAACTAGCAGCGTGCTGCCAGCCAGAGATAAGGCCATGGACAGGCATAGTAGTCATGGCAGATAAAAGCCCCAAGCAAAAGTTCCGTCCAATGTCATTCACTTAGTGCAAAACCAGAATTTAAAACCACTAACAGAGCAACTCAGAATATTTAGTTGCAAGAGTCAGAAGTTTTGCCATCCTTATTCAAGCCACAGGACAGGAAACATCTAACTGCTTGGTAGCTAATGCTGGCATTGCCTCCCCTTCACTTCTTCAGTTTGTCCCCCAAACATGTGATAACATGTCTGGGCCTCTTCTTGTAACATATGTATGTGAGGCCTTTCAGAGTATCTTTAAAACTTATCTCAGAAGATGGAAACGGGATTTTGGTAGGTGACTCGTATATCCCAAACTGAGAAAAATCAGGCAAGAAAATGTAGTGTTCTGGGCTTTCTATTTTGCAATCTTATGCCAGCAAACCTGGGAAATGTGTCAGGCCTTTCTTCCAAAATGTTAGGTGGAACAGAAAACCCAGGATGATGGTGTTCATGCTGTCTGATATTGCTGACCCAAAATATTTTGTACCAGCATGCCAGATGCCCTAAGGAAGCTGGCAACAGTGGTACACAGGGCACTGAAGCTAGTTTTGAGGAGTGGACCTGAAAAAAAAGCTACAGGAGGAGGAGACCTTAACCAGGTTTTTGGCTTGTAGGTGGAAGACAGGAGAGAGGAACCACCTGATTTAAAAGGTATTCTTTTGCAGCTTTCATTACCTGCTGTGAAATGCAGTTTTCCACTCTTAGATCTTGCATTTTAAAAGCTTTCCAAACTTATGGAAGCAGTAGTGAAGCCGGTTCGGGGGAATTCCTGCCAATACAGAAGACAAGGTGATAAAAAACAGGTTTGTCGTGAGTGACCATTTAGGCTTTTCTGGTTCAGCCCCCAGCTGTTAGAGGGCCAAGGGTTCTTTCTTCTGCTACCAACGGACTAGTGTCATTCTGGGCTACCATCTCATCACCTGCCAGACCAGCTGGCATGCCAGTGAGATTAAGGATCTTTTGGAGATTTCTCCTTCCTAGGGTGTCCTCCAGCGCCCTCTAGAGCATCTTGCTCTATCTCTGCCAGTGCAAGAGTGCAATTCAGCTTGCTGAGTGAGGCTTTTCTACCCTGTCCTTGCTGTATGATGACATTAGGCTGGGGACTCCTGCGTGGAGCTGTGGGTGTGCTCATGAGCTCTGTGGAATCTGTGGGTGCACAGGAGGGACCTTTGAACATCCCTACCTGAAAAACTTGCTGCTTTTTCCCTTTCTCCTCCAGGGCCTCTGCAGAGTTTCTCAGTTACCTGCACCCCTCTGCAGGGTTCAGATTTGTAGCCTCACAAAGTTTTCAGATCTTTCCCACCACCTTTCTCTTGGTACCGATGTTTGTAAAAGCAGCTAGCCTATTTCTTCAAATAGGAGAGATATAAGAATCTAAATATTAAACAGTAAATATTCCCAAGTCTGTGCAAGTCAGGCATGCATTCCTCTGTCTCTAAAGAGCTGTTCTCAAATATTTGGTAATGTCTTTTTTTAGTGTTGAAAATCCCAACTCCAGCCTCTCATTAACAACCATGAAACAATCAGTGCAAGATACTGCAGTTGTTCTGTGAAAAATGAAGTTTGGATGCAGAGTAAAAGATGGTGGGTAGGAATATACAGCAACTGAAAGAACTGTGAGAAAAGATGCATCTTTAATCCTTACGGGTAAAGCCAGTAGTTGAAGAAAATAAGGTTGTTCCAATGTGAAATTTGGGAAAGTGTGTAGGAACCATGGTTTTAGGAGCATATTGCATTGAGAACCATAGACCAAAAATTCAACAAAACACTGCCAGATTTTCCTAATCTTAGAGAATTCCATTAGCATTTACCAGGTGGAAGAACAGAATGAAATTAGAACACAAGTTTTAAGAAAAAACAAGAAAGGACCAAATGGAGCAAAGCAGAAAAATCTCAGATTCATATGAACATTTGGAAACAGAGGAAATTCCAGTGGCTTGCAAGAAATGGTATTGAAGAACTGAGAGCAAACAGAAGTCTATGCACTGTCATACTGGAGGGGAATTCTTACTTGCAATTGTTCAAGACACTTTCCTGCCCAGAGTCTGGATTATTATTTTGAAAGCAGGATCCTCAACCACACATAGATGTGATAACTAAATTTACAGCAAGGGATTTCAGAGAAACCCGATCATGTAAGAAATGGGCTGGTCTGGCTGGGAAGCTAATCCTTTCCAGAGTAAAAATATACAAATCCTATTAAAAGGTGGTATTTGTAGTTGTATGCAAAACAGGGCTGAACATAATGGATGACATTCATCTAATTTACAGAGCAAACTTCTCCAGAGAAGCCGCTCACTAGAGTGTTTCCTTACAGTTAGAGAGAAGAAATTGTGTCTGTTGGTGCTCGTGATCAACTTTGATCCATTTACCTTAAAACGAGATGAATTGTACATTTGAAGCACATGTTCATCTCTATTAACTGTAAACCTAATTCAAGACGTAACATTTTGTCACACAGGACAAAAATTTGCCAAAATAATGCCAGACGCAAATATTGTTTGGCCTGCCTATGATGTATCTATTCCTAGTAACAGCTTAACTGCTATGTTTTGGAATAGGTTATAAGCAAATTACTCTATGATCTACTACAATTTTGAAACAAGAGATAGTGATCAGGATCCGTGATGAGCACCTATATATGGAAGAAATATAAAAATTCTCAGCTAGATCTGCATTATATCGGCTTTAAATGAAAGCAGATATAGATGAAAAATTCAAAGAATGTGAAAAATGAAAAGAAATCAAAATTCATCAAACAAAAGAGTCTGTGTTCATCTAAGAAACATTGCATTCATGATCTTGCATAGTCATAGATACTTTTTTTTTCCTGGAAAAAATGTGTTGTTTTTGGAATGCACCAGAATAGCATGATTAGAAAATATGAGTGTTAAATATTTGATTTCCAATAACACGAACATTTATTTACTAGAATCGCATATTAGTTTGACAGTGACAAAAGAGCACAGCCATTTGTTTGTCTGGAACTTATGGATAAAATCATCAGGATTTTAGGCATAATACTACAAATTGGTACAATGTCATGGGCTGTGAAAAAATATGCAAAATTATAGAAAGGATGATTCTAAAAACTGAAGAACAAGATTTAGGTCCTCAGTTGTCGTATCTAATTTATAGTCTTGAAGTCTGGACTGCCACCGACCGAAGCACTGTTCAGCTGGAAGCTCAGGTTTAAGATAACTCAATTTTCGTTACTAAACCTTGACTTCTACCCTATTTTTCCCTTCTAACCCCTGGCGCTCTGTGTCCCATGGATAGTATTGCTACAACTGTGAGCAAATTTCTAACTTTCTCCCTTTCTCCCTGTCCCTTGAATCCCCAAGTCAGTCTTCATCTCCGCTCTGCACTTCCTCTGTGATTTCAGCACTTTCTTTCCCTATGATTTGCCTGTTATGATTTTACAGTCAGGCTGAACCACTGAACCCACACTGCTGCCTCCAAAAGATGAAATTAGACAACATAAATTCAGCTATTGTCCTGTTGCCATAGAACAACGTAGACTCACCAACTGTCAAGCCAATAAGAGTCTTTATGTTTGCAAGGCCACAATATGGGCATAGATGGTACATATACCCACAATATGGCCATAAACAGCAAAGTGAAGATGTACCTTTTTGTCTTCTTCGATAAGCAAGGGGGCTTGATGAAAAAAAAAAAAACGTAACACCTGTATAGCATCTTACATAGAAAGAGGACACAAGAAAACTTGCAGGTTTGGTAAACACCGAGATCCGAAACTGAAGAGGCTGAAGGGAAATTGGTGGGTTGCGTAGCATCAGTGGAGATTAAAATTCATGACATGCTTTGAATGCGGCCGTCATTTCAGATGCTAAGGGAAGATTGCTGAGATGTGATTTGATTAACTTTCAGTGGGTGTTTATCCTTCGCAAACAGTGAGGTAGGAGGACAGCTGACCTGTGCAAGGTGGACGTGGTTATGTGTCCCAACACAGGCTTCTCATCCCTGCACACCCCAGAGTTCTGCAGCAAGGAGCAGGGGCCTGGCTCTGTGGGCTGTGGGTTTTTTGGGGTTCCTGCTCAGGAGTTGTACCTCTGAGGCACTCCTGGGCTGCATTCACGCAGGTCCTGCACCTGGGGGTTCAGACCACATTCCCTGCTCGGATTTGCCCTCAAAATTATCGTGGTGATTTGTGTTCTTCAGTCTCACCCTCTCACCCTATTTTTGCCTTTTTTTTTTTGTCCTGCAAGATCTGTTGTTTTCATGGGTGGGCACTCACTTTGGAGTGTGGGCTGTGACACACAGAACGCTCAAGCTAGCAGCACCCCTTGTCTGTTAATGCCAACATTTGGGTTATTTTAGCGACTAAGGAAAAGCCTTTTCACCACTCTGAGTCTGCTTTTCCTGCATATCAAATACATGGGTGAGATCACCTGTGTTTGTTTCATGGGAAAGGGAAACAGGAGGGAGAGCCGTATTCCCTTGCTCTACGGAGCACCAATACCCTCTAGTGGTAAAACCACAGGCATTTTTAGGCAAAAGACGATTTCACTACTGACATATCTTCTGTCTTCCTCTTGGGCAAAAATCTGCACATCATCTTTAATCGACAGTGCTGTTCTGTTGAATGATACTGTAAATTCACTCCTTTAGTTTAAGTAGCTGATGATGTAATTCCCTTGAACTGTTTCCAGTGTGTTTCGCTTTTCATTAAATCATTTAAACGATACCTGTGAGCTGATGAGTGACTGAATTTCCGCACGGTATAAAGAAATGGCTGTAATGGAAAGCATCAAGTAGCAGTAGCTCAAGGCTTTAAATGGAGAATTAGTGATGGTGCCTCTGTAGCAGCTGGGATGTGGGAGATAATAGGTCATTTACAGTCAATCAAAGGAATCATGTTGTCTCAGCTGAGTTCTCAGCCGTTTGCTCATGGAGGTGCAGGGCTCCTGGATTGGGGTTCTTGGGAAGCCAATGAACCACTGGCTCCATAACTGCAAGGTGGGGACAGCAAGGAATGGTGTGATGAAGCAAGCTTGAAGATGTGGCAGGATCATCACAGAATTAATAATTAAACTGTCAAATGTCTTGAACAATAGGAGTGTGGCTATACAGAGGTGGCAAAAGCCATATTCTGGACCCAAAGGCTGTTTCCTACCAATCACATAACCCTTGGCTGGTGAGTGGGGGAAGGGGAAACTCATCAAAGAAATCCAGAATTGTTTAGCATAAGCAAACGTGTAGCATGGAGGGGGTTGGTCTCTACTCCCAAGTAGCAAGTGATAGGACAAGAGGAAATGGCCTCAAGTTGCACCAGGGAAGGTTCAGATTGGATATTGAAAAAAACTTATTCACTGAAGTGGTTGCCAAGCATTGGAACAGGCTGCCCAGGCAAGTGGTGGAGTCACCATCCCTGGAGGTGTTTAAAAGGTGTTTACATGAGGTTCTTAGGGACACGTTTTAGTGATAGATGTAGGTTAGTTTATGGTTGGACGCAATGTTCTTGAGGTTCTCTTCCAACTGAAATGACTCTATGGTTCTATAAATACATTTACTTCTGTTCTAACCTCACTTGAAATGGCTAATCTGAAATTTTCCTGGCATAGGAAACTTCGGTCTCAACAGGTAATGTTAGGAAAGTCACAGCAAATTCGTCCTTTGGGGTTTGCTGGGAAGCATTTCACTGTTGCCTGTTCCTTGCATGGAGGGTGCCAGTTGGTGCTGTTAGAAGGAAATTCCCTCCAAAAGGTGGCAGGAGCTATCTGGAGCTCACCTCTCTCTTATTCCAGCTGCAAAAAATATTTCAAATTCTCAGAACACCCTCCCTTAGCTCCAAGTTTTCCCAGACAGGAATGAAACAAAGCCCCAAAACAGGTTAGAGGACACATGTCTCTGAGCTGAGCCCCTTGCCCCATGGCCCTTGTTCTCTACCTCTGCACTGCAGGCTGTGGACTCTGCTCATTTCACCCAGTGAAACATGCTGGAGTTTTATTCAGTAAGAAATAAAATCACACTTTAGGTATCAGATTGAAATTCAAATCACATAGTACACACTAAACACAGTTTGTTTCTCAACAAGCTTTTTTCCCTGGATGATTTCAGTACCCGGTGCCTATAATTTCTTTGATGTACCCCAGCTATGAAAGCAAGGGATCCAGAGCTTTTATAGAGAGACATTCCAGTTTATTCACTAAGCTCTGAAATATTTCCATGGCTACCTGCCCCTCTGTTCCTGTGAATCAGGTTTTGGGAGCACATTAAAATGCCCATGATCTGGGTACATGAAGTACCAGAACACGAGCTTTCCTCACTCTGCTTCACAATAATCACTTATGAGACTCCCTTGATTTTCCTTACCTCTTTATGTGTAAAAGATTTTGAATAGCTTGAACCTAGGAATAGTTTTTCACAGAAGATCAACATGACTTTATATTGGACTGAATTGGATTTGCCAGCAGTGGGAGTTAAATTTTCTGTCAAATCTCTGTGTTCTGGAACCTCACAGGCAGACATGAACACAGGGCCAGCGATTTATCAACCACTGCCTTTCCTGGAGAGCAGAACTTTACTCTGTTGTTTCTCTTTCAAACCCTTTCATCTTTTCATCTGCATAGAAATGAGTGCAAAAAGAGAAGGAAAAAAGATCCAGTGCAGTTTTCAAGGGAGGGTTTGTCCTAGTGCTGCATTGTAGTGAAGAGTTTACTGTTTCTCAGGATGTGACAGGCAGATACATTCCACTTCAAATGCAGTCACTTTTTGTGAAGCGCACAGCACATCAGCTTGGAATAGACCTCCTGAGCATTACAGTCCTCTGCCACACCTTACACTCCCTTCCCAAAATGCAGGATGACCCATTCGCTTCCTGAAGAATGCAAACAAGTTAATTAATCGTCTCTGTCCCAGGACTATTTAGGATCTTGCCATGATTTCTTGACTGCCAGACCCCTGTCCAGGTTGAGAACCCTTGATCTTCATGAGAACCCACCTCACCGTTCACCAACAGGAAGCAGCCGTTCCCTGAAGGTCTCTACTCAGGATTTTATAGCCAATATCTCCAATGCAAATGCAGAAAGGGGTAACAATGCTGTGTTTTTTCTTTTTATTTCATTCCAGGTTTCTGATTGTCTTGGGGTGTTTGATCTTAGCTGTCCTGACAACTTTCAAGGAGTATGAAACTGTTTCGGGAGACTGGCTCCTCTTGCTGGTAAGTGGACTGTGGCTGCTGCATCACCCCGGTGATGTCCTTGCATTGAAATCAGCCCCATCAGCAGTGATGGAAACTTACTCCCAGCTCTGCAGGCAATAAGATTTCTTCTTCTGGTCCTGGAGCAGTTACCACAGACTCACAGCAAATATATTCCTTTCTCTGCATTTCCAGCATGCTTGTTTTGTAATGCTGGAGTTCATGCTCAAGGCTGTATTCCTGTAGGCCTCCCATTTGGCAGAAGAAGAAGAAAATAGGGAAAAAAACTCTCACTACATAAAAATGTGGCATATTTATCGTTTTATGAAAATGACCCCAATAAAGAACTTCCCCAGCTCCCATAGCTAACACAAAGTAGCACACCTTCTCACTTAGCCTGGCCTTGTAGAAAAGCATCCCCAGGGAAACTACAGAGAAAGAGTATTTCTGGGATCTCAGTTTCCATTTCCTCTTATACCCCTAGAGACATGTAGATCTGAGCAAAACCTAAGCGCCAAAAGGAATGAAAGGTGAATACCCCTTGCACGTTCCTTCTCAAAAGTGCCTGTATGAAAACAGACTCATCTCCTAGGGAACGTGAAACTTGCTTTTTGTCCCTATTACCCTTATTAGACCCATCTTTTCACGTGTCTAAAAGCCGGAGGTTATTTTTCCTTCTCCTCTGCTTGCTTTTATGTGGTGCTCAGTGGTTTTCAGAAGTGCCTAGCAGCTGTGGGTATAAGCATCAGGAAAAATCCCCCTTTCCTCTTTGTCATCTATTCACAGAGAGGAAAAGTAACTGTATGCCCCATGCTGCCCTTGTCTGTCTCCACTGAGCACCTCAGAGGAGCTCTATCCTCCCCATTCCCTCCTCACGCTTAGGAGAATTCTTGAGCAAAGTGGAAAATCCCGTTCTTCCATGCACCAGAAATTTAAGAGAATAATAGATGCTTAATTTTTTCTCATAAATATGCCTTTGTAATTGCCATAAATTTATGACCATACGAATATACTGTATCCTGTCTATAGATACAGCTGCATGAACAAGCTGCTGGTGGGTAACCCCTGGTGTGGGTATATAGTGCACTGAGGACTTCACAGCCACCACTCACAAGTCTCTTCTCATTTTGTGAGAAAAAAGGGGTGTTTTGTGAAGTAATTGCCCTTCCATCAAGGCAGGGTGAGCACTTTACATCTACCCAACATCAGGGGCACATCCCTTCTGCAGAGTTCTTAACAGGCTGCAAAGCTATATGCCACTTTGCCTTGCCAGTTTTTTCAACCTATATTGTCCTTCTCGATTTCTCTCCTTTTCTCTCACATGCACCAGCCCTTGCACCTCATCTCTTTCCTTCAGCTATATCCTTGTGTCCAGAATGATCGCAAAACTTGTTACGAGTCTAACAATGTAGTTTATGTCTTTGATACAGGAAACCTTTGCCATTTTCATCTTTGGAGCAGAGTTTGCCTTAAGAATCTGGGCTGCTGGGTGTTGCTGTCGCTACAAAGGATGGAGGGGGAGACTCAAATTTGCCAGGAAGCCTTTGTGCATGCTGGGTAGGCACATGCTCTCTACTACTGTTTTCCACATTAAGTCCTTTTCCCTCTGAGCCAGTCTGGGGAGACATCCAAGAACCAGTGAATGGCAGCGCGAAGAACACTGGAACCAGATCTGCCCTTCGTGCTAGGATCTGTGTCCTGCTTGGAGTTGGTATTTGAAGTAGCCGGTAAAAATGATTATTCAAGAGGCAGTGGGGTGGCTGGCCAGTGAGAAAAGAAATGGATCCTTTTCAAGCAGATTTTTCTCGTCCTGAGTCTCACTGCATTTTTCTTAAGCTCATCCCCAAATACGCTGCTTCTGCCTTCAGTTCCAAACCACTTCAGATCCCACTGCTGTGGGATCTTTCCCAGAACTCTTTCATATCCAAATGTTGTGTTTTACATTTGTAATGTTGGTCTGCATTTGTAAACAAGTATCTTTGCGATTTCACCTATGTTATCTATCAGGCTTGGAAGGCATTGCCAACAACTATCATAAAACTACTCATTATTCATGTTTGAATCCCATCCTAAAACTCTCCTTTATGTCCACAGACCAACTAGCCACCATTTAGGAGTTCACTGCACCCATAGCACCTGCCATGCACATCCACATTCACTGTATCCAGGACTCTCTGGTTTAGTTTGGTGCTGTCCAGACCAAGCACTACTTTTTGTTCTTCATTTGCACAGCACATAGCACTCTGGGGAGCCACGGTGCTGCAGTTATATGGATACCTGTCACCTCTTCCCTCTCCCTTTATTCATCTTGTGGGTTTAAACGGTAGACAAAATTGAAACAAATTTTCATTGTCCATCTCTGCTATCTTCAATTTGGTGGTTCTCCTTTGGGTGCTACTGTTGTATAAAGACTTCTTGTATTTCTACTAGCATTGTAAAGGCTGAGCAAGTGGGATTGATTGTCTCATACCTTCTCATTAAAAGTGTCATCTCACTTATGAGAATGAATCTTCACGGATATTTAGGCAAAGAACAGAAAAAGATTCAATTTGATTTATTAATATAATCTATTGGCTGTCACTGGCACAAATTTGTTTTGAGAATGATTGAAAGTGAATGAATCTGAAACCCACCCAGTGCCACTGTTTTTGGCTGGAAATACAATATGAACACTTTTTAAAGAGTTAGCACCCGGAGAATGTTTGAAACCCCTCTTTGGAAGCACTTCTTGCTTTTGTACGTAGGTAGGAGACAAGGAAAAACAAACAAACGAAAAAACCCCAAGAAGCAATGTCATTTACATTTCAGACTTCTTCGGCTGATCAGCAAATTGACACTGTGGACACTTACAGAAAATAATACTGGCTTTGAGATTTTAATGGGAAAACTCAGCCAAAAGAAAAACAATACTAGGTGCACCATCAAAACTGAATTTCTTATCTGCTGACCTATAAGTCTGCCTTCAAAACGATGTTCCTGTGGACAGATTAATTTAGAGTTGTTTTTCTGTCAGCACTGTTTCTGTGCATCCCTAAGCTGGCTCAGCCAGTGCCTCAAGTCCAGAGCATTGATCTGTGCACAGATTATGAGTCTCCCTCGTGGGTTGTGTGCACGATGCCGACTGTGCGGCAGGTGCAGAGATCTGTTTAATTGGCAAGAGAAGGCATTTTCAGGCAGCTTTGAAATTTGCCCAGGGAAATTTGCAGCACAACCAGATGGGATTAAGAAGCAGGTGATGGGACCGCTTTTGTTAGCAGGCTTTGTTCTTTTCGCCTTGCAGATATCTTTGTGCTGATTGCTTCAGTGCCGGTGGTTGCTGTTGGGAACCAAGGCAATGTTCTGGCCACATCCCTCAGAAGCCTCCGCTTCCTTCAGATCCTGCGGATGCTCCGAATGGACAGGCGGGGCGGTACATGGAAACTTTTGGGGTCAGCCATTTGCGCACATAGCAAAGTAAGTGAAGAACTTTCAGGGCTTAACTGGGGCTTGTTGGGGAAGAGATGTTGAAGGGAAGGAGAGGGGTCGCACAGGTACAACAATGCCTTGGGATTATGCCATTAGTTCAAGCAATGGTTTAATCTTTTCAACTTTATTCCCTCTTCCATTATCTGAACCATTTCTGCCCCTAGTTTTACCTTTCCCTCCCCAGTAGTGGTGCTGATAAGTGATGAGAGTGTTGATTCGCACTGTCATCACAACAGGAATTTTGCCTTTAGACTGAAGAGAGCAGTGACATCCCTTTAATAGTGAAGTATGTTGAAATCTTTGACAAAAACACCTCTGTAGTTGTGACACATTTGTAGTGGCTTCTCAGGCTTGCCTGATCAGCAGGTGGAACAGAACTCTGGAGGAGTGAAAGGAGAGTGGTCAGCAGAAGTGTGCTTTTGGAGGGAGCTACTGATACAATTTCTCTTTGGAGGCATGGGTCAGACTATGCAAAGCTGTACATGATGTGAACCCTGACAGGCAAAATTTCTAAGATCATCTTTACTCAGTCTAACTTGATGCTATAGTCAGACACACCCTGTCTCACACCAGACAGATACTTCGTGTTCTCGCATTGCCACCAAATATTACTGCAAGTCAAAAACTATCTGCGTAAAAATCCTCTAGATGAGATTTCTTATCTGCACTGGGTGTAGAAAAACTGCATATACTCTGTGCTATATACTGCTTTTTCTTATCCATGAATGACATTATTGACATTTTAGGGGTTTTTGAAAATTAAAATGCCAGTTGGCAAAACATAATTAGACTTTACTTCCTTGTAGCGGCTGATGAGGTTACTCACCCTAATTCATTTCACACCAGCTTCTTTCTTCCCCATACAAACGTGCTGTGAGGCAGATAACAGGTCAAAAATGTTTCTCAGCAAACTAAGATCATAGAAGAGGTCTATGAACCAAAGACACTATCTACAAATTTTTCAAGACTTCATTGTGTAGGATTTCATTCAAAGGTTCCTTGTTTGATTCCCCACTATCTCCTTTGGACCTCAGCTGACTGAGGGAGATAAGAAGGGGTTGTGAGAACTTTGCCTCACTGAAGAACTGAATAACTTCTTCACCAAAGAACTTTGCTTCACTAAAGAAACAATTTTGATAGCAAGGTTAACCAATAATTTTCCTTCTGTGGCTGCACGACAGAAATTAGCCAAGAAAGTTGATTTATCTCAGCTCAATTATGAAATTCACAGCTACGGCCTTTTTTTCCCCCCCAGCTTCTATGCAGTTCTCAGAAAATGAAAGGAAGTGGATTATCGATTTTTTTACCCACTTTTCAAGACATTCACCACCAATGTTTCTGCTTCATGTCAGATGTTGCTTGGATATTAGCTTGGGTTGCTGATCTCCCACCTCAGTGAGAGTAGCCACACACTCCACTTTAGTCAGTCTCTAAAACAAGGAAGCTCAGGTTTTGTTTTCACGCAGGTGATTTTCAAGGTCTGTTCTTATCACATCAATTCATGGTGAAACCATCATTCCTGGTGAAACCTGCTTTGATGTGCCTAAAGAGAAGGAACTGCATCCTGCAGCCCTGGCTCTCTGGAGGCAGGGAGAGGGCAGGGCTGATGATTTGCCTGCCGAGACCGACCAAGCATTGGGGCAGCAGGAATGGGAAGAGTCAAGGTCAGGGCCAGAGCCCTGCAGCACCCTGGGCCACGGGTGCAGCTAAGCCCTTAACCCAGCATTATTCAACTACAACTGCAGATTGCTCCAAGCTGTTCCCATGGAAGATGCCATGTAAGGCCTAATTCTTGTAAATCTCTGCGTTATTTCCCAGCAAGTACTGAGCTGGCCTGGTCACAGACAGCTCTGCTGTTATCCTCAGTGCTTCTGTCTTCTCCTGGTGTTTACCCTGCCACTGTATTGAGACTGTTTTCAGTCCTTCCATTGTCCATCTGTTTATTTTGCAGGAACTTATCACTGCTTGGTACATCGGGTTCCTGACACTCATCCTATCCTCGTTTCTTGTTTACCTGGTTGAAAAAGATGTTCCTGAAAAGGATGCTAACGGGGTGGAGATGAAGGAAGAATTTGAAACCTATGCAGATGCACTGTGGTGGGGGCTGGTGAGTCAAAAAATACCTTATCCCATTCTTAAAAACTTTATCTCCAAGAAGAGATAAAGTATTGATGGTAGGGATTACAGTATAAGTGCTGCTAAATTTGTGTGAGGAGCATGTTACTGGTATAACGTTAGCAAAGTAGGGATGTCCTTACAACCAATTACCAGATGTATATCTCTGTCGATTTTCAGTCAGACAAAGGCCCTGAGGTGCTTAAACCCCTTTTAGTCTGTGCTCCTGGCTTCTGGAAAACCTCTCTTTTAAAGAAGTGTCTCTTTGGGTATAACTGCACTGGCAGAACCTATGCCTGTGGGAGATCTAATCCTCATGAGAGCAGTACCCTGCCTGTGAGAGCTGTGTCCTTCAGGAAATGGCAAAACCAGAGCTGGCCAGACTGGAAGGTGCTGTTGACTCTCTTAAGGGACAAGAGGACTTGCAGAGTGATCTAGATAGATTGAAACATCGGGTAATGTTTAATGGGATGAAATTTAATAAGTCAAGAATGTCTCTGGGATCTTGTGTCTTACATGCATTCTCCAAGAAACATGTAGAGAATGCCATTGGTGGTAGGGTACTGAGCTAGAGGGACCTTTGATACATCTGTTCTTGTCTCTTTCGATAAAGAGATGAGTAACTGTTTGGTGCCACTGTTCATGTGATCACAAAATATGCCTGCCACCTGGTAGACAGAATTCATGTTGCTTTACTACCAACAGTTACATCAGCCTATATCATTCTGTGACTATTATAAAATTCAGCAGTATATTTTTTACTAATGCAGTTCGCTCCTAAATGGTAAGATCCCTCTTTCCCTCACACCTTTATTTATCAAAAGATCCTAAGTGTTGCATGGAACACCTGGATATTTTCGTATCCTTGTCTAACAGGACATTCAGGTAAAGTCTCACTGGTGAGGAAATGTACACAGTTGGAAATTAGCAATTCTGCAGCAAAGGAGTAAGTTTTCACAAAGTCATCTTTGCTTTACAAAGACTGGGACTTCAGGGAGAGGTGGTCCTGATCTGTTGTTAAAGCTCTGCAAGATGTTAATCAGCAGGTCCCATTCCTAACTGTGCACTAATGATGGGCAGGAGACTCGCTCTGCATACAACATCACGTGGAGTTCCTTTTCAACAAAGGCATCCTAAAGAGGCAGCTGTTTTAAGACTAAATCCATTGTTCCTGGTGCAATGCTTCGGGACTATTATGCCATTTAAAAAAAAAAAAAATGAAAAATTGGTTAACCCATTGTCAAAATCCTCTTTTAAGTAGCTGTGCATGGACACCCATAGAGTTGAGTTATGCAGGTTTCATGGCAACATTTAAAGCAGAACTGCTGTTTGGTTTTTTTTTTCTTATGGAACGTTGTGGTCATTCTACCCACAGATCACCCTCGCTACGATTGGATATGGTGACAAGACCCCCAAAACATGGGAGGGACGACTGATTGCAGCTACGTTTTCTCTCATTGGAGTGTCTTTCTTTGCTCTTCCTGCAGTAAGTACCTTCCCCTCTTCTGTTAGCCACAGCCCAGTGCTCTGTGCTTGCAAAAAGAAGGTAGAATGATCAACATTCACAGTACACTCAAAATCCCTTTTTAAGTAGTAACTCAAACACTTGAGCTATTCTACACAAATAAATCAAACTCTTTTCTTCCTAACTTTCCATAGAGACTATTGGGAATAATGTCACACCAGTGCTCCTTGAATCATATGTGAGCATTATCTGAGACAGTGCTAATTGGCACACATCAAAATTAATCCAGCAAGTGAACAGTCTGGGAAATCATGGGGCAGTTCCTGTATCTGTATCCTGGCCTGGGTTAGTTTACTGGTGTTGACATAGCCACACAAAATGTATTTTTAAAGGATTTGGGGGGCATCGTTTAGCAATTAGGGTTGGGCCCATATTACTCAGCTTTAAACACTTGCAAGCTAGAGATCTACATTTGAGTGATCATCACAGACCAGTGGTCGTCCTTTTTAATCAGTGCAGCTCTACAGAACATTCCATCTCACCTATTTCCCTTTCTTCCTAGAGGGGATCTTTGACACCATAATTGAAGTGCTGTTTCTTCCCACTAAAACGAAAGGGAATTTAGATAGCAGGTGACAGTACAGGTATTTTTGATCTAGGCAGGTTAATCCTACTCTGACTGCTTAAGAAATAATCTCTAAATTGCTTTTGAAAGTGTTATTGTGTTATATGGGCCAAATATTTGCCTTGTCTGCAAAGTCCTCAGGTAAGAATGAGACAAGAACTGAGATGAGCCAAATAACAACAGAAACCATCCAACTCCAGACTTTAGGATACATTTCCTTTAGACTGAGACTTGTAGAGTTTCACAGAGGATGGGAAGTCCCACACACCCAAATCCAGAGTATGGGTAGCATAGCTCTTTTATTATAGAAGTGCAATTTCAGTCTACCCTGGGTGGAAAGTAATGCACCACCTGGACACCTCCAGCTTGGAAAGGCAGTAGATATTGAAGAAGCCCATTGAGGACCTTAAAAGGCTTTGGTGTGGCCTGTAGCCCTTGACAGGATCATTAAAATCTCGCATCTCATGAGTGGAGCGATGGGAAAGACATGCTATACTGGTATATCCATCTCCACCTACAGACCTGTTTCTTCTCATCATTAATGCATTTTATTTCTGAGTAAGAAATATCTAATATCTTGCCTCACTCTATGTTTTCAGGGCATTTTGGGCTCAGGGCTGGCATTGAAGGTCCAGGAGCAACATCGTCAAAAACATTTTGAGAAAAGAAGAAAGCCAGCAGCCGAACTCATTCAGGTTTGCAACCACTTATCCCCTCCTTGAAAAAGTGTTGTGTATGAAGACTGCTGTGTCGTGTTAACGAAAACCCTCACTTGCCCTCTGCCCAAGTTCTCATTTCCTATTGCAGGACATGAGAAGCTATGTTTGTAAAGGAGTCAGTATTTTCACATTGAGCTAGATAATCCAGTGGTCCTTGCAGTTTTTGAGGAATCTTTCAATTCCCAGACCATCTCCTAGAAGAACGGTGTCTGTAGAAGAAAGGGTCTCATCTGCTAGTTTCTGGAAACCAACAAGCTCCTGCATTGGTGCCACAAAAATCACAGAAAACAAGCTGTCAAACACATATTCTTTCCAAAATCCAGGTTTTGTCAGTTCCCTTGAGAGAGTGCTTTTATATGCAAAGTGATGTTGTTACTGATATGAAAACAGCAGTAGAAGTAACACAATAGGCAGTGACTGTTTCAATCAAGACAAACAACATAAACAGTACGTGTGGTCTGTAAAAACTGAAACACACCCTGAATCTTCTGTTATGTTACTGGACAATCAGAGGATTCAATGGGAAGAGACTCCTTAGCTCACTTGGGCTTCAGTTATGGCCTTTGTTACGAATTCAGAAAATTAAGATTAAAATCACTAGTCTAGGGGCTGACAAATTTGGCAGGAGTTGCTCTTAGTAGGTGTGGAGCACGCCCTGATGGCAGTGAAGTACATGGCATCATTTCCACAGAGGGACAGAGAAAGTTTTCGTGATATCAGATGGAAGCGTTGGTTCTCAGGAGTGCTCAGGACCAAACCAGTCCTCAGGAGAAACAGGCTGAGGAGCATTTCATGCTGTTCTCTTTCAAAATGCTCCTTAGCAAACAGAAGGGGCTGCAGGGATAACTGACAAATTGAATTCACCTTTTAAATCGAAGCATCTACACTTAGTGTGTAGCTAATTTAGCTACAGTAATTTTTTAGGTGTGTGCTTAGAGAATTTTGATTGGATCTCAGTGCTGAACTAGAAATTTGTGCAGTAAAATTTCCTCTGATGGTACGTTAGATAGTAAATTAGCTTAAGCACTTCCAGAAATATTGGACAAGTCCAGAAGTGCTTGAAGCTCTTATAGACATACAAGA
The DNA here is from genome assembly GCA_013399365.1 of Pampusana beccarii. Taxonomy (NCBI): domain Eukaryota; kingdom Metazoa; phylum Chordata; class Aves; order Columbiformes; family Columbidae; genus Pampusana; species Pampusana beccarii. The sequence continues at coordinate 137,689 of VWYH01010862.1, read as the reverse complement.
CAAGAGAATAAAACCAGTTTAACCAAATGTGATGTCTTGTCGGTGTCAGCAGTTCTTTCTCATGTCCTGTCTCCTCTAATAGCCCTAACAGATCATAATCCAGTGTCAATAATTTCACCATACAGTGACACTTATTTGGTATGGCTGATTAGTGGTTAATTTCCAAATAGTCATTCAGGTGCATTGTTATGTTCTTTGAAACAATCTGGCTCTTCTCAGCTTTATCTAACAATAATGATTTCCTCTCCCTTCTAATTCAGGCTGCCTGGAGATACTATGCTACTAACCCCAACAGGATTGATCTAGTTGCTACCTGGAGGTTTTATGAATCAATTGTGTCATTTCCATTTTTCAGGTAAGTGCGTTATCCACTTCTCCATCATCATTTTATGTGAAACATAAGTCAGGACAAGATACATAGACCCCATATATATATCAACGAAGCTTTTGTAGGTAGCAGAGAATTGCCAGTTAACTTTCTGGATGAGAGTGAAAAACATGGGTTTTGGCTTCTGGATCCATTTCTTCTCCTTTCCCCTTGTAGGATATATTAAGGGCACATGGGTAACTCCACCAGGAGCTCTCATTTTGGCATTAAACAAATGAGAAGGTTGCCTTAACATCAGCTTCCCTTTGTAAGACTCTGGAGTTTATTGCCCTGGAAATCGCAGTTTCTCGATCTGTAATTTTGATCCTGATAAAGTTTTAGGCCTGGATTTCACAGGCACCGGTACTTCTCACACCCTCCATGATGTAGTTGTGAGTTTTAAGAGACAGGCTATGCTTAGAATTCTTATTCTTCTCTCTTTAACTCAACTGGCCTGACAACATTGTTATTGACAGGGGTGGCCATGGCATTTGAAGATAATGAATGCCTGTTAAATGCTTGTTTTTTGGCAATACCAATTGCTCTAGGGGATAATTCAGTGGAGTGCAGCCAAAGCACAGTTTAAACTGTCTCTCACTGAAACTATTAACTGAAGGTTCACAAGAAAACTTTTCTAGGGAGCTGGGGGTCATGGTTTTATTTTAATAACCACTTTCGAGTTCAGTGGAAAGCTTTCGATACATAAAGACATTCAGACTTCATGGACACTCCTATCTTTATGGGTATGAGTCTGTCCGATCCTCCCTTTTCTTGCCTGTCAAACAGGCACTTTCCTCACCTTGAGGTCCTAACATTTTAAAATGTTGGCACTATGAAAGCCAAGACTTTCAGCTATAGACTATCAGTTTCTAATAATGTGCTTTCCTTATCCAAGTTTAGGCTTTAAATTTTCAGTCTGAAAAAAAAATGCCTTTAAACTACTGCTCAGCTCAAGCAGAGTCTCCACATGTAAGTTGTGCACAATGAGCTAATACTGCAGCTCCAGCTGTCACTCAAAACTGACTTGAATAAACATTTCAGGCTCCTGCCTTCATAAATTACAAATATTAACTTTTCCTCTTTTTTTTTATTCCCGATATATTTCTTTAGGATTGATTTCACATAGGCCAAAAAGGAAATCTCTAAGAAAAAACACCACAAGCATTTAATTAAGGCTTAGTACCTTTCCTTTTCTTTATCCCTTCTCACTCTCTATCTATTTCCACATTATCCATTGTAGAGTCATTTCTAGAGGGTTTCTTGACCTCAGGTTTTGTTCAGAGAATAATTCTCAGGCTTGCCTGGAGTCTAGACTGATTACTGTGACTTCAGGCTTGTTCATTGTATGTAGGTTCTTCTGTGATTCAAATGCAAACTGAAATTTAATAAGTGTTCTGCAGATAAAGACCTGGCAGAGAGGGCAAGGGAGTTCACTGCTTACCGAAGACTGGATTGCCAGTCTAAGCAGCAAGGGCTCTTTTCAGGAACCTATATCACTTTCTTTGCTTTATTTTGGTTGAAAATGTGGCTTTTATTCTGCTGTCAGTTACAGTCACAGAACAAAAGTGGTATAAACCGTTAGCAATAGATTAGCGATTCTGTTTTAAAAAATCTACTGAATTTATGTAATTTTTCTCTCCTTGCTTTCTTGTAATGCTTCCTCTCTTCTGTAAAAGGAAAGAGCAATTGGATGGTACTGCCAGGTATGTAGCTGCCATTATTATAGCCTTGTTTTAATCCAGTTATTGGAGGATGCAGGTTAAATGGTTCTTTGTGGATTCATGAGCTGTTAAGCAAAACGTGCTACTAACACCACAGGTAGTCATCAAAACTGATTAACCAATCCATTTCCTAGTTTCTTGCTTTTTTTCCCAATTTAACAACACGGCTGAAATGCTAATTGTACAAAGGCAGTGTTGCTTGCTGATTGTCTGTAAACAGCTTTATCGTTTGTAATTATTAATCGTGGTCTAGATTTCTGATCCATGTCATAGAGCTAAGGTTTAGCAACCACATTGTTCTAGGGTGAATTCAAAGTTCTGTTTCATGTTATTGCTCAACAGTCCTGCACAGACTAATGTTGCAGGATAAAGAATCAAGTCGAGTCACCATGTGCAAAGATGTCATGGCGATAAATACTAAGATGAAAGGCTAAAATGGATCAGCAGGATAGTCAATCTGTCTGGCAGTACTAAAAAAAGCTACATTGGTGTTGAGGCCTTGGTCTCACCCCTGCTGAAACAGATGGGAAAATACCCACCTGCTTGGGGGAATTTACAAGCAAAGGGAATGAAAAAGCCATCAATCCTAATACTGGTCAGTCACTGAAGGCTACAGCAGAGCGATCTCTGTCAGTCAACCTGCGAAGTCTCAAATGGAAATTATATATCCATAACCCCCTCCAGCTAACTTGAAGATTCAAAAGCACATAAAATAATTCGACATCTTAGGTCAAAAATGTGAAATACTTAATGCTAAACTGCTATTAATGGATCACCCACAATGAAAGTCAATAGCAATTAAAGGATAAATAGTTCCACAGACTCATACTGAAGCTATTTTTATTTGCATCCAAATGTACAGCACAGAGAAAAAGGGCAAGAACAGCAGCAAAATTTGAAAACTGTTAGTCAGAGGACAGGCCTCAGTTCCAGTACCTGGCCTGATTAAAAGTTCTATTTTTCTTTTTGTTCTTTAAGCATTTTATGCAATACATGACAGCTTCAATGGAGGAAGCTGAAAAAAAATAGATTCACACTTGTTCTCCTATGACTTTGGAGTTCAAACCTCCTTTAACAGAAAAGAAAATCTTATCCCAAGTTTTCTTACAGTACAGACAAGTGTTGTAGTGTTGAATTATTGGGAAAAGATGATTTCCACCTCCTGCCACCATCATCATGATCTAACCTGCTCCTCTTCAAAGACTGTCTGGATGAGAGTTAGCTATTTTGTGAACTCTCATGAACCTGAACTACTATACATCCATGACACTGCCTGGGCTAAGCAGTCATGAGAAAGCTCAGTTGCGTTCATGTAGATGTCTAGAGATTTTAGCCACCTCCAGGGTTGGCAGACACTGAATTTTGGCCTTTAATATATAGGAAGAAGCTTAGGAGATGAAATCCTTTTGAGCATGTAACTCCATACCTTGAGCCAAAACGTGTTCTGACTTAGATACAGCAGCAGATTAAAATTAGGCAAGTGAATGATTGCTGCAGTTTGCTGTTTATCACAGCCCCAGGAGAGAAGCTTCTGCACCTGCAGTGTCAAAACAGTTTGTGGAGCAGCTTCTGAGTTGCTTTGTCTTTCAGACCGGTAGAAGAAATCACGTAATCTTGATGTGCTAGATTAAAAACTGAAAGGTATGACTCACAGCTCCAAATCTTTAAAACTGTAGTCCCAGGGTCCCTCATTCTAGCTGGATATATCTTGCTTTTATGTTGTTACATATGTAAAACCCTCCAGCAAAATCATCAGTAAACCTGTATTGGAGTCTTCCTGTTAGCAAGAATGTGTTTATGGAAATAAGGATTCAATAAAAGGGTTTGGAAACCCTCAAGGTAAACAGACAAATGATGGTACTTGTGGGAGCATCACTGACTTCAGTAGACATGGGACTGAGCCATAAAATCTGGTTGTTTTGACAGTCCCACCTCCCTTCTCTCATAAAACTCTTTATTTACAGACCAGATAATTAAAAAAAAAAAAATCCTCTTCCTCCTACAGTGATTTAGCATGGAAAGTATTACTCGTACTCCACTGCAGTCTGCATTTAAGGCTGTATTCAAATAAATGAGCAATAAGGGAGCATGGTCCTAGTAGAGAGAGCAGCCCATAAGTGCACTCAGTCTCTAGGTTCTTGCATCAGTTAAGTACTTAATGGGAAAGATGTAGTAATAAACTGCATTGTCTGAACAGTGGTTGAAAAAGCAGAGAGAATAATTGGTCTAAAGCTTTCCCAGAAGAGTCAGAAAATTTAACTGGTTAATAAACTAAAAATGAGGCCTGGCTGTCTGAAGATTCAAGGATGGATAGTGCTTTAAGCAGCAAGGTTTCTGTTCTATGGTGCAAAAGCTGTTTAGGAACTCCACAGTAGCAGAGTCAAACTCTGTGACAGATTCTTCTAGGTTCCATCCTTGGAAGCAGGAGCTGTCATCATTAGAAGGTCACAAACAGATGCAGCACCTCGTTTTTAGACCACTTGGGAAAAACACAGGAGAAACAACAGAATGGAAGAGGCCGTTTCAGAACTTGGATCTCAAGGCAAGGATTCATTGAAGGACTTGGGGCAGTAGAAAGCAAATAAAAGTGTGGCAGCAGCCCAAGGCTCATCATACTTTTATGGAAAACTTCCTTTAAACTACAACTGTGAAGATGTGAGATATGATGAAGAGCACGTTGGATGCCCTTGAGCTAGACAGTAAACTGGATCGTGAAAGCAGTGAAAGGAAGTGGTACATATGACTCTGTTAAGATGTTAAGAGCATTTTCCCTACATGTCCTGTATAGTCCCCAAAAGCAGGAGGAATTGGGACTGTGCTGTTCGCTGCTCACTCGTGGAGAGTTGACTGACTTCATACCAGAGATGCCACTGGCTTTTTCTTCCTTAATCAATGCCTTAAACTGCCAGCATATGAAATCTCAGATAGCAGTTGCTCTTCTGTATGTATTGCAAAGGCTTTTCTTCCGTTCAGCTCCCAAAAGGGAAGATCTATGAGAAAAAATATGTTAATGCTTATTTCTACTGGAATGCAGCAAATCACTCAGCAGTGCTTGACCTACATATCCCAGCCTTTAGGATGGGCCTTCGTTTGATGGACATAATTTTTGTTTTGGACCAACTTTTTATGTCTGTGTTTGAGGAAGGAATAGTGGAACTGATTTTTCAGCACTGTTGTTAGCAGGTGTTCCATTGATTTCAACCTATTGAAGAATTTTGAACCATTTGTATGCACAGTCACTTTAGTGAAGGATTTTGAACTTTCTTCTAGGGTCTTGCTCCTTATCAGCTTGGTCCAACTGTAGAACTAGACATGAGGAGAGCATGTTCATTCCTAGGTCTGTTATTATGTGATTGCAGAAAAGTCATTTATCCCTGTTTCCTTACCTCTACAAGATGAATAGTATTTCCCTGTCATTGGAAAGTTGGTTAGATTTTTGTAAGTGCAGAATCAGTACTAGTCCTTACTATTATATGAGTATGGAAAAATGCATATAATGTGGTGCATTTTTGTATTGAAAGTAGTAAGAGTATAATGAAAATAAAATCATATTTTGCAAGGTGGAAAATTTCCCTGTCAGCATTTCTTCTTAATGCATCTGCCCAAAACAGGAAGAGCGAAAAAGCCACTCTGATCTGCACACTACATTAACTACAAATGAAAGGCGATTTCCATTCTTTTTTCATAGAGCTTTTCATGAGTAATCATTAACGTCTCATCTTAATAACTTTTCTTCACTTTACAGTAATGTCATTTTTAGTAGGGAGTCATTCCTTGGATCAAGCCTCACAAGAAAACTTAGGTATATACATTCAAGTAACAATTGAGCCTTACTCTTTTCATATTTCTTGCATGCCATTCTCTGCCTGCACTTTCTGTTTTTACTACAGTAGTTCATCTAACCACTGTAAAAAGTAAGGGGAAATAAGACTGAAAAGTCATTTAAGCATAAAAAAAAATTGCATGTCCTTTCAGATAGTTCATTGTTCTGCTGTTCAGAAAACATGGGATCTAATCCTGGCTCTGCCAATGAACTGCTTAGAAACAAATGCTTTTCTCTGTTTTCATAGAATGGGAATGATACCTACTCTGCAAATCATTTAGAAATTTACTGTAAGAAAAATATACCATAAGAGCTAAATGCTGTTCCTTATGCAGCCCCAACCTCACCAACACAAATTCATGCAAGTCACTTTGCATTTCAGTTCAGTGGAACAACATCTCTGCATGTGTATTTGCAGGTTTTGGTTCAGCAAATGGAAAACAAGTGGATGCTTTTGATCACCTGAATAAAGTTAGTGACATGCTTAAATACCTTGCTGAACTGTGATCTGAGATGTAGAGCAAGAACTTTATCTTCCTGCGAAGAAACGCAGAAATAGTTTGTAGCATTTCAGGAATTTGGAAGACACATCATCAGAAATACTAACATTTTGACTAAATTGTCAAGCATTTTCATCTATCCCACACAAACATCTTGCTGTCATTCAACTTTAGCTCATTGTTCTCGTTCCCACTTCGTTGCACAAATGTGAAATCATCAACACACAACTCAGCTTTCCTAGCATAAGCTCTCCAACTTCTGCAGAGCTGCTAGTGAAACATTCAATTTTTTTCACTGGATGATTAGCCCATGCAAAATAGTCAAGAGACATGGATTTTTCAGTTTGGTTTGTTTTCTAGTGGGTGATACATGGAGATACATTCACTGCAAAGTAAAGACTGGGTCAACATCCATGTGGTTTCTACCTGCATTGCTGGCTGTATCCATTGGTGAAAGATACCCATCCTGTTTTCATAGAAAATTGAACTTGGATTATTCTCCTCATGGATTTGTTTGACATTGCTTATTTTTACCCATTTCCAATCACTTTAGAAAGTGTGGATGAGAAGACGGGCCGAGCAAAGGCCTTTAGTGTGCATAAGGGCTCTTTCTGAAGGGCGTAAAAGCAGAGCCCAATTTAGGACCTGTGTTCATATTTCTGGGCAAATAATCTGGATGGTAGGTGAGTTTGGATTTGGAGTCATGTCTACAATTAAATACCAATGAGGACGTACAGCACCAAAGCGTGTGGAAATTGGTTGGCCAAAGAGAGTGCTTCCTCCTCAGACATCAGAAACTTGCTAATTTAGACCTCAAGATTCAGGATACAAAGTGGCTTTTTAAATAAAGATATTGGTTGTCAAGTAGTTAGTCAATTATTTTGAGACTGAACAGTTTTGTTAGTCCCTCTCTATAGAAAAGAATGTCACCTGATTTCCTCAAAAGGGAAAGCTGATTGGCCAAAGTTCAGAAGTACCTTGGAAGTGCAGAATGCACTTTGGTTTATATTAAGAGAACACATCAGTTCTCTAAGATCAGCTGAATGTATTCAGAGCAGGATTCGCAGCTGTCCTCATAATATTAGTTTCATGCTAATTTCTACTGGGACTAGCTCAAAAGAGAGTACTTCTGGAAAGCTCATTCAGAATATTTTTTTGCCCAAAGCTAAGTTCATCCATATAAGTACAGCTGATAATGTAGTAAAATATTGGAGTAAACATGACTGCCTTTTGCTTCCAGTTACTTGAGAACAACTGAATTTAATGATTAGCTAAACTGGAAAAATATGGGAAAAATACCTGATTATTTTTACTCCTTGTTAGGTGAAAGTGGTAAATGCATGGAAAAGGGCTGTGTTTGTTTCACTGTTAGCATTAATTCATTATTTTTCTTCTCATACTTGTACCATTTGTTTATGAAACTCCAATACTAGGCAAAGCACAGAGAGGAGAGTACCTGGGTTGCATGATGGGATGTAACTACATTATTTCCTTGCATGACTCTTTCTGGAAAAAGTATTTCTAGTTCAGTGGTTCCCACTCTTTATTCTGAGCAAAGGTAAAAAACATCTGCTGCAGAAGTCAGCCATCTCTCATATACCCAGCCACTATATTCATCTCTCAGATGTTCGAAAATAATTCCTACTGCTCTTGGGAAGAAAGAATCTGAGAGCTGAATTGTTCTTTAGCCAGGAAGCTTTCCAGACAAACTGTCTGCACTGCTTCTGCCCTCCTCTTTTTATGGTGGTCTGCATCTACTGCAGAATTAAGGTGTTCTCATGCTGCGACTCCACTTCATAGACAAAGGTTTTAGGAAAATTTTTATTCCACCACAAGGGAGAGGATGCAATAGCATGCAAGACAAGTAATCCAAGCTAGTCCAAGAAAATACTCAGCACTTTTATCAGCATGTTTGGGATGCATTTGAATCCTCCCAGTTTCTGGAATTGTGCTGGAAGTCAGGAATCACACTTTATTGAATGTGCGGAAGCCAAATGAAGTGGGACAGCTGTCCCAAGGGGAGGAAGAGCAACGGGCATCAGTAAGAGGAGTCTGAAAGACAAGCAGCAGTACACGAACCTGTGGGTGGGAACCACTGTCCTAACCACTCTCATGAAGGATGATGTGATCTGCGCATGCTTCATACTCGGAGACTGAGCCATGCGCATGCTGTTTTATGGAAGGAGATTGTGTCATGAGAACAAACGCTTCCTAAGTGTTTTTAAAAAGCACGATGAAAACAAAAACCCCAGCAGACCCAGATTTCATGGCTTGGAAATGAGAATAAAGTCCATTTTTTCTCTGGTGACAGCTAGTCATTATCTGGAAAGAAGCTTGGGTTTTGTTTTGTTCTGTTTTGTATACAACATACTGTTGTATTTTATTATGTGAAGCTGATGAATTATTTTCTGATGATTCTACTGCTCTGGCTGCCTGGATATGAACACAATTGTCTATATTTATTGCATAAACATACTGTTATGAATCTGAATGTTACTTTAAGGGTTAATCATCAGGATTCAACTGATGTGGAAGACTTCAGCTTAGGTAACTTTAGCTTAGACTAGAGACCTGCTTTTTAAATGATTTCTCATCAGGATCTTTCTGTAGTCAATAACAAAAGACAAGTTCCCCCAGCTTTAAACTCATCCTGGAGTGAAATGAAGCTGAACTTTACTCTGTAGGCTGCTAACTTCCCACTGACTATAGATAGGGGTCTAAAGGTTAACCTTAGACAAGACATTCAGCTTTTAGAACAACTTAAGAGAGATGGGTTCTAGCTCCTGAACCTAAGATGCTCAAGCAGCAGTCTTGGGACAGCAGTTTATTCTTAAACTGATACTGACCCTTTCCTGCAGGTCTGATCCCTACAGATCCTTGCAATGCAATTTATGCCTCTCTGTCTTTTGGTAAGGAAGGCAGTTATTACAGAGTTTTAGGGGCAAAATTTTGAGAGAGCTGGATATGTGTTTCGAATGACTAAGGAAGTTTCTGGAGAGGGAGGGAGAGGCTACATGTAATGACAACTATATTCTTCTAATATAGTATTAAACTGCTTTTTATAAACAATAGGAATCCTCTGTCTCACCTATTTTTCTGCTTCGTCTTTCAGGTTTTCTGCCTTAAACAAATTCTCTTGAGAGCTTCTCTATAGTGTTACTAAACCAAATCTTGTGACATTTAATACGTTGCTAGAAGCCAATATGTAGTATGTGATTACTTCTTGCCTTTGAGGAAATCACCTCATCATTGGAAATCACCTGAGTTTCGCTGCTAGATTTCATCCTTCTAGGAACTTTCTTCTTATCCTGGAAAGTCCTTCCAGAAGCTCTTGAATGAAATCAATCAGTCTTGAAATCCTGAAAAATAGGTGGACTACGGTCTCCCTTTCATTTAGGATTCATTTATCATTGGTGACCTGCTAATCCCCTACCAGGAAAAGCTGATCTCTAGTTGTATATATGGGTTTTTCAGACCTAGGGAAATACATTTTCATTTTATTATCACTGAATATATCTACTAATCCTAAAACTACTTCAGTTTCTTCCTTCTTATAGCTTATTTCACAGTCTCCTTCAGTCTACAAAGATCACCATCATACCAAGCGTGCTTAATTGCTCTGTCTTTTTTTCTTCACATTGAAGATCTTACAAGTTCACTCTCTCTAGCATCTTTTATCACTCAGCTAGATTTTTGGTACATTTCTTTGCATTAAAAACTTTTTCAGTGGTGTGCCAAGATTCCAGACTCCACCATCCTTCAAAATTAATTCTTCCTTTAAACTTTGGTTTTATTACTATTGAGACATGAGAACTTCTATTCCCTACTTTACCCCCCAAAAAACACACACAACACATTCAGTTGACTTTTACTTCCTCGCCTTTATTTTTTATGTTATTTCAAAACTTGCTCACTAGCTGTTGTCTTCTCCTGTACATATTTGTACTCTATATGCTAGATAAGTGCTTGAAGAATCCAGATTTCGCAGAAATACTATGGAGTTAAGACATCCATCTTGTAAAGCACTACTGCTCTCAAACCCGGCCTCTGAAAGAATAGAAAAGCTATAGTGATGCAGAAAAGAGCTCTTAGGTAGAACAAAACCCACTTGTTGGGATCCTGCACTCACTATCGTTTCAGCCTTTAGAGCAGCTTGCTGGACCAAGATTTCAACCCAAAAGCTAGTACTACGGAAAATATTTTTTAAACAAGTGCTTGAGACTCAACATAGAATCACAAAATCATTTTGATTGGAAAACACCTTTAAGATTCTTGAGTCCAACCATAAAGCTAACCCTCCCCTAAGTCATGTCCCTAAACACCTCATCTACACGTCTTTTAAACACCTCCAGGGGTGGTGACTCCATCACTTCCATGGGCAGCCTGTTCCAATGCCTGACAACCCTTTCTGGGAAGAAATTTTCCCTAATATCCAATCTAAACCATCCCTGGCACAACTTGAGGCCATTTCCTCTTGTCCTATCTCTTTTTACTTGGGAGAAGAGACCAACGCCTCCCATGCTACAACCTCCTTTCAGGTAATTATAGGCAGTGATAAGGTCTCCCCTCAGCCTCCTTTTCTCCAGGCTGAACAGCCCCAGTTCCCTCAGCTGCTCCTAACAGGACTTGTTTTCTAGAGCCTTCAACAGCTTCATTGCCCTACACGTCCTGTAGTGACTAATGTGGTCCACTATGTCCTTGCACAATGGAGCATCCTCATGCTTGCCTCTCTTGCCAGCAAATTTAGTTCAGCTGAGCACGCTGCGCGGATACTTTCACATACCTATGAAATCTCTGTTTTCTGGTCCCCAGTGATGTTCATCCTTCAACCCTGCTCCCATCTGTGGCTTTCAGGAACCTGATAACTTTGGTGAATTCTTCTCTTCCCCCACTCAACCCGCCTACCCCAGTGTCCTGCACAGAAGTGCTTCTTGACCATGTGTGCACAATTCACCTCTCCCCAGACCTGTCCCACACTGCAATGGCCAGGAATGGGTTAAAAGGCAGGCACTCTTCTCGTGGCCTAGCCTCACATTTTTTAAACAAATGTGCAATCAACAAATATTTAAGCAGCAAAGTGAACAAGCAAAAAAAATATTTATGCCATCAATCACCTATGAAGTGTTCAGAGTACATTTAATCTGATACACTCATTAGCAAAATCCTTTTGTGTTGCACTTTTCAGTGGTATAAGTAATTGCCTTTAAGATCGTTATAGTCATCAGGCTGTCAGAAGGGTTATTGATGCTGGTGAGATGGCAGGTAGATGGAATTCTAGCTAGATGTACTCACTGAAGGAAAAATGTCTTTGGTCAGTAAATCTAGAAGAGGACAGTGCAAGGAATCATCAGAAGAATAAAAACTGTCGTTTTATTAAAATTTGTATAGGTCACCTCAATTTCTAGAATAGTGGGAGATGACTGAAAGTGAATGGTGGAGAGAACTGGATACTTTGCCCTACCATGTACCTGCTAATCGCTTGGCAGTGCCTTTATAGTGTTTTCCTGATAATTTATTTGATTCACAGCACATTTGACTTTCTTTTACTCCTGGCTATGAACAAGAGTTACTCATTTAATAGTCTGCCAAAGTTAAAGAAAGCACTGAACAGGGAAGGCCAAGCACCCTTGTCATTAGACAGTATAACTGCCTAAGTAGTGGTGTTTCTCTTAATAATCTAATGCTTCAGACATGCTACTGGAGCTGAAGCACTGCGATACATTACATAGAGAGGATAGCAAGACCCTCTGGTAACATTTTCAACATTGATACCAAAAAATGTTCATAAAAAGCAGTTAATTATCTGTGGAGCTTAGCTGTTGCTTTTAACGACATTGATGTATTATGGTAGCCCCAGCAGTGTCCTTGTGTACAAAACATTTCTTTAGCCCATTATATACTTAAAGCATCATGAAAACAAGTGAAAATTGTACAAAGGAGGAAAATGATTACTTTTGCTTATTTTGTAGCCAAAAGCTGGGTCTCTTGGATCGCGTTCGTGGTACCAATACTAAAGGAAAGCTATTTACCCCTCTGAATGTAGATGCCATTGAAGAAAGTCCTTCAAAAGAGCCTAAGAATGTTGTCTTGAATAATAAGGAGCGTTTTCGCACTGCATTCCGAATGAAAGCGTACGCTTTTTGGCAAAGCTCAGAAGGTAGCCCATCTGTGTTGATTTATTTCTATCCATCCCCTATTTTCCCCATTTTCCTTTGTTCCTCTGCATCTTCGGTTGAAGGTTTGTGAATTTTCTAGGCCATGCACGGCCCATCCCTTGTTTTACATAGCACATTTGTGGAAGCTCCAGGAAATGAATGCTGGAGTCCAGACAACACAATGCTTGAAATAAGACACGGGCCCTGCAAAACCCTGCGATTGATGTGGGATATAACAAGTGATGGAATCAATCTATTTGAACTGGAACAAGAGAGCATGCTGGAAAGTGAATCTATAATATATCCCCATAAAAAACACATGCTATGCTAAGGTAGCTCCCTGCTAGACTGCATCCAGTCCTGCTCTAGCCTGTGTCCAGGTACCATAAATATCTCCTCACTGCAATCTCTTAAAACTTTGTTTTATTAAGTCAACAGCTGCTTCCTTCCCACTCCCCCTAAGCCTGCTGCCCCTCAGTAGACGTCCATTGGGTGTCCATGCAACGTAAGAGGGTTTTTTTCCTCTCAGCTTCCCTAGGCATACATTTTCCTCTTATTGTCTATAGTGTCTAAAGGGTTTCTAAACAACAATTTCTCCTTTATTGTGCCAGCTGGCATGAGTGCATGCTGGGCAGACTACCATGGGTGTAGTTTGAGTGTCCACACCAGGAACTTGATTATCCTCTTCCACAAAGACATGTGAGATCCAAGTAGTGCAAGTGGAAGGACAACTTAGCCCGTGTCTTCTACACCTGTTTTAGCCTTACATAAAATAATTTTGGTAAAGATTTATAATTGTAAAAGCTCCTAAAAGTGGGAAATTCTAAATCCATTGGAAAGGAAGGAAAGTTCCCAAGTTTCAGAAATGCTGGAATCTGAGAGGAGATCCCTCGAATAATGCATCTTACAGCTGTCCCAGCAGAATTATAAAAGCCTTTTCATGGCCTGACCAGAGAAAGGGGAACCTGCAAGAGAGGTTCCTTTACTACATTACACTTACTTTATACAGTGCCTTAGTCAGCCAGACTTCCCTCTAAATATTGGTGTGGTCAGATGTTCATACAGGCTTTTTTTTTGACCTGATTTGTAGATGCAGGAACAGGAGAACCCATAGCAGAAGAAAGAGGCGACAGTAGCGACTTCCTTATGGAAGATATGATCCCCACATTCAAGACAGCCATCCGAGCTGTCAGGTAAATGTCTCTGATGCTCCTCAATGCTTTTCTTTGACTCTGAATGCTTATGCTTCAGGAAATCACATTACCATCTTGCTACATGTTGATTCATTGTTGCTGTTATTGCTTTTTAAAAATATAATAGATTAGATAATTCTAGATGTACTGAAAAGCATGAGACAGACCCTGTTTAAAGTATTCTTTGAAAATATGCAGGAAGGAGATTTTTTTCAGTAACATTAACCATGTAATTTTTGCAAGATACTCCGTAAATATGTTTAAGGTTGTACACGGTTCCTCATTAAAATATGCTATATAGTATCTCGCTCAATTTAGTGACTGTGGTATTCATGTAAAACTGGAATTTTCACTTAATAACAAACTCTGACCTGACTCAACTCTTTTTTATTCAGAATTCTATGAGTGTGCAATATACTTTTCAGCTGTCATATTTTAATAGATGCTGAGTCTCCATTTCAGCAGTCTTCAGCTTGTGACATGTGTCATCTCTATTTTTGTATGACAAGAGATATTCCCTAGGGTTAGAAAGCTCCTAGTAAGGCTTGATAATGTGTTTAGCACATCAAGCACGTAGAATTCATTCACTGACGTTGTTACTCCTCCACTCAGTATTTTTTACTCTCTTCTCCTGAAAAATGTCCCCATAGGAAAACACTCCGCTTTCATTGAAATTGCTTTTTATTCTATAAGTTGCTAAGTTCTGGGCCAGGGTATTACTACTTCCCAGGTGAAAAACTGCAAGTTTAGAGCGCCATAAAATTATCTTCTTAGAAAAGCTTCACAGAAGACTGTTATAAGTGTATAAGTATATACTTACATGTATAGAACCACATTATATATTCTTCTGGTTCTTTTCCAATTGATTGCAGGAGAACCAGTCAGCAAAAATTCCAAGTTTTCTCAAGCCTGCTGAAAGCCACGTTCCACAGGCTTTGCTCATGTTACCCATGGCTCCTTCCCTACCACTGGAAGTTTGTCCTCCACAGTTTCCCTTTTCTTTCCCTGATACCTGCTTCCTTTCAAACACAGGTTACACATCTGTGCTGTTTTCCAGCCCCACCTCCATGAGACATGCTATTGTTACTTTTGTAAAAATTCCTTTCCCACATCGTGTCCGAATCTAATTAATTCATACAATTTCCCTTTAAACTCAATCAGGATTTTTTTTTTCTTCCTCTTGTATGGTTTACCCAAAACCTGAATGTTAATGGGTAGTAATTCTTTAGGACAAAATCACTTAATGGGTTTTCAGGGTCATGATCAAGGAGATTTTAAATTGAAATTGCTAACAGCATCATTCCTATTTTTCATTTATGCTTTTTTAAAGTATAGTTTATGTGTTATCATATATCACTTGGCTATAATAGGCATAGGTATTATTTTGAAATCTTGAAAGATTTACAAGCAAAAGAGTTAAAGAGTCAAAAACCCATTAAAAGTCATAATAGAGTTACCATTACTAAATGAATGCTTATACAGATTTTAAAAACATTTAAAAACCCCACCAACCTTGAATAAAAACCAGACCAGAATCTTAACAGATGTTAGCAATTCCCAAAGTCAGACCAGTAAGAACATGGAGACTCTACTGAGAAAGCAAACCCTCAGATCCCGAGTCTAAGACAGATTAAAGAAATAAAATACTTTTCATTCTTTACAGTTTCTTGTCTATTTGTTTAATCTACTAAGATATAACAGTGTAAATGAATGTAGAACAGAAAAAAAAAGAATTCCAAACAGGTTTCAAGTGCTCTGGCCAGCATTGATCCTTGTTATAAGAATTCTGTTATTAATTACTAGGACAGTTTATAATAACAGTAATCATAATGACAATTATTATTATTGTTATTTTTATTGTTGTTATTGTTATTATTACAAAAACAACAATCATGTTATTCTGCTGTGTTTTCAAGGAAATTCAGTCAGTTCTAACACTTTTTCTTTTCTCCACAACTTGAACTGCTTCTGACTTCTTAACTTCCACATTACTATCTAATTAACATTTCCTATCCAAAAGTTTCCCAGGTGCAAAATGAAAACCAAGCTGAAAATGATTCAGCATTATATATAATATAAATTAGCTTTATAACAGGATGAAGCAGAAAAAAAGAAGCTTCAGCTTCACAGCTTCAAAATCTCCTGTGACTTGTTCAAAATCAAATTCCACATACAATTTTGTAGCTTTGAACCATTTCTAGTTATGATGATGGCACTGAAAAAGACATTTTGTGTGCATAATTCATTTTAGCCTATTATATGCAAATTATATGCACTACTAAATACAGATGTGCTATGATATTAGAGATTCTCTGATTATGTTTTATTGCCTTGTTTTGAAATAACATGCTCGATTTCCAGACCTCCAGAGTATTTATCAACTATTTGATAAAACTGCAAGTTATCGTTATGGAATTTATATAAGATGTTAATAATTTTTCTGTTTATCATGCAGAATACTACAGTTTCGTCTCTATAAAAAAAAATTCAAGGAGACTTTGAGGCCTTACGATGTAAAGGATGTGATAGAGCAATACTCAGCAGGGCATCTTGATATGCTTTCCAGAATAAAATATCTTCAGGCAAGGTAAGAATCCTTTGGTAAATGTAGAAAATGTATATCTGGCAAAATAAAAGCATAATTGATGTATTATATTTGCTTACAAGACCACCCAGAAGCTGTGTCTTTGCATAGTGTAGCTGGTCAAGAAGAAAGCCTTTTCCCCAAAGAATGAAGGCAAGTGAGCAGCTAGCAGCAAAAGAGACCACTGGCTCATATTTAGAACATGTAAATTGGAGTAAAAAGTTCTGTGGGTTTTCCTGACCATTGTCCTGTTCGATTAGGGCTGTTTCTTTCTTTCTCCCTTTTTTGCAGGTGATAAATAAAAGCAATAGTTGCTTAACATAGAGCATTTATTTGAGCTAGATCCTCTGCTGACCTATGCCTGGTGAAACATATCATCAAAGACCAAAAACACATCAGCAAAGAACCTTTTACATCTTCTTCGCTCAGCTGTAAATTGACCTATATGAAAAAAAAATTGGCATTTCAGACCTTTGTGACTGTTCAGGTGCAATCTATCCCCACAGTTGTTTCCTCACAGGAGTGGTTCATCCCCATATGCTTTTAAGGCATGCCTACAAAAATTTATGCTGCTTGCATCTTGAGTCATGGGTGCAGGTCACAGCTTGAGCTAGTAACGTTGTCTGGGGTTGAGCGCACGTGTTTATATGCATGTAAGCGTATTATAATAGTTCAGTCTCAGCACAGAGCTGTTCACATTTCATGAGCCCACCCCGGTCACTCTGAACAAAATGTCACGTAGAGATACCCTTGATTTCTCTCAAGAATGGGCTGAGCAAGTGAACTCTTGCTGTACATTTCAACCTTATCTAGACTTGCCTTGACTTCTTAAGGCTTCTCTGGTTCTTCTGATGAACTTCATAATTTCTTATTTCAAAGTGCTTTTCTGTGTACTGGGCTATCTCATTTTCATGTATATAACATGTCTGGTCCCTACCTCACCATTATTTCTCTAAAAAAGCTGCTCTCTTTAATTACACACCACAAACCACCACTGTTACTCTATAAAATGAGCTCTGCATTACATGAGCTTAAGTTTCAATGCAGTAATATCTTTTTGAACTCAGAAGGTTGAGGAGGGCTCATGGTGTTAGAAATCTGCATCTATGGTGGGGTCTACACACACCTTATACTGGACATCCTTCCTTTACCTCAGGCTGAAGTGCTGGGTGATTTTGAACAACAGGACACCTCTCAGATACACACTGGGCTCCTAGCAGCAGTAAAGATGCCCGATGTGATTAGGCACATCTCAGACAGTGGTTACGGCAGAACTTTGTGGGAGGAAGACACATCCCAGGTGAGTCAGGGCAAGAATCACAGCACAGATTCAGCCCTGCCATGTTCAGCTCAGCGATGCTCTGTCCCAGTATAAAGAATCACCAGTAGCAGAAAAATCACAAAATTTCAACAACCATTTTGCCCATATACAGGGAGGAACTTTTTAGAGGTCTTTGAAGAAAAAGCATAATTCTGGCAAACCATGTGAGATTCTTGTTGTAGTTAATAGAGAGCTAGTCAACATACTTAATGGCCTTTATGGCACAATTCGTCCCTTCTTGAAACAAATGCCTTCATATAATCAGTTGAATCTCCCTTACTCTCCCCCAAATTTTCTTCACTGTGTGACTAGATCTCCACTGATTGTAGTCAGACAAGACCCAGCAGGTGAGACCTACTCGTTGCATCTATGAATAGCAAGATGCCATAGGAGTTTGATGAGACGATTGATGGCCCAGCAATGTTTGGGTGCCCAGCAAATATCTAGCTAGCCTTGAGCTTTTTTAAGTTCCACTTTCAAAACCCTGTGGGGCACCATGAAGCCATGCAATGCACCTGCATGGATTGTCTCATAATACAAATAACTGCTCTGTGAACTAAAGCTGCCTGATATCTGGTCAGTTTGGTGTGTGGGTTGAATGAACAGAGGCTTGCTTGCACCTGAACAGTTGAATATTCCAAATGAAATAATATATTGACATAGTAAAAGAGTGCTATTAAATATGCTGGAGCCTTCCAAACAATCCTTTTGGTTTTGTTCCAAATAAAATGCCAAGTAGGATTCCTTATAAAACTTTTTTTATAGTTCTATACTCAAACCAGATGAATAATTAGTAAAGATTTAAAAATTACTGATATTTAGGCACAAGAAGTGCTGAAAAGTCATTGATTTATTAAGAGTATCAGTAATTGCCACCTTTTGCCAAATTCAGATTTTCAACGTCCAGCACAAAACCTGATGGGTTTCTCTTGACATTTTTAGGAGCAGATGTTATTGTAGCTTTTTGACAATCACATTAATTAGTTCCATTGAAGGAAATGAACTCATGTGTTTCAAATATCAGAGTTTGGAAACAGCTAGATAATTACTTAATTACCATGAAATTACCAGGCAATTACAGTTCAATGTATTGATTGTGGACCCAGAACAGAACGAACACGTCATGACCCTCGATATATTATGAAACCAAAATATGCTTCCTTTTTGAATCTTTGCTGTAGTTTGCTGCACAGTTGCATAGTATTTTCTATCATGTTTTAGCATTTAGAGATGGATTTATGCAGTTGCACTTTTCTTTTTTTTCAGAGTAGATATGATTTTTACACCTGGACCTCCATCTACTCCCAAGCATAAGAAATCTCAAAAGGGAGGAGCTTTTTCTTACCCTTCACAGCAGTCTCCCAGGTGAATTTTTTATGCTTAGTATTTTTCACAGATCAAAACCAGAAGTTAAAAGTTCATTCATACCAATAAGCATGCCCTTCATCTAGCCAGTGCACTGTTATAGTGATGATACTGAGACGATATTTTGCTACGACACATACATGTGTAAATGTTGACCCAGAAAGACACTGGGTTCCCTAAGAACAGTGTATGATGGAAATCCGAGCTTAATGGCTTCTAATCATCTAGCTCAGCTTCTCCATGTTTTTGAAATGTGGGTTTATGTGAAATACATACATTTGATTGCAGATGTGCTGAAATTCTAACATTCAACTGGGAAACCCAGCTAAAAATTCAATAAAAATCACGCATAATTTAGAGGTAAACCAGTTATTTTCCTGAAGTTAAAAAAGTTTAACACCCCCTCCCCCCCCAAAAAAAATGGCAAGCACAGAATTTTAATTTTAATAATGTTGCTTTTAAATCAATGATTGGTGAGAATTATTGAAAGTAAATTGCAATACCAGGTTTATGGGTGTGAAAATTACAGCACGTTATTGTATTGCCGCATTCCTGATAGCAAGAATTCAATAATAAATTACATTTCTTCTGGTATTTACAACTATCAATCTGTCAATAAATACCATACAAGACCATTAACAATCTGTCCCAAAAGCTGTTACGGTTGCTCAGAATAAAAATAATCTTATAGCAATTAAATTACCTTAGCTCTATGTGGTTTATCCACCCAGTGAAAAGCCTAAAAGCATGTCAATGTGGAGACAGAGACCTATATATATGGAAGAGGCAAGCCTCATTTGGGAAACAAAGCAGATTTCAAAACCTGAATGAGCCCTTATTATCAGTAACTCCATGTACAAAATCTGACATGTTTTATAATTTCTGCTTTAGTAAGAGACATTCACAGCTATCTCTTTAATTTTGGTAGGAGGAGAACGGAACCTGTTAAAAAAGTTTTAGGGTAGATTTGTTCTAAGTCATGTTAAAGAACAAGTGTTTAGAAATTGTTTTTCTAGACTTTGACATAGGTTATAGAAAAGCGTAGAAAAGCATAGTTGTAAAAATGTAATTTTACAACTGTATAAATAGTCCTAAAGATTACATTTGGCCCTTTGAAGGCAACCACGAGGCTGATGTGGCCCCCGGTGAAAATGAGTTTGACACCCTGCACAATCTAGGCTATCTCAACGTTTTTCACAAACCTGAAATTATTCTACCAAGTCTGAGATTAATTTCACTTTTGTTCTGAAACTTTTGTTCATTTTTGTTTTTTCCTTCATCTTAGGTTTTTAACCAAAATAATTTTAAATTAAAAATCAGGAATATATATTTTTAGAAATGCATTGGAATCACATTGAACAGACTTTTGATCCACTTTGTATGATAAATAACGACATTCAGCTTTTTCTTAAATCTTACTCCGAGGATCTATATGAAAATACCACCAAGATGGTACTTCTGTTTTCTGGTATAAATTACTTACTGTGATATAAATAAAAAATGAACACTAATAGAGTTATTAATTCTTTATAGAAATGATCCATATGTAGCCAAAGCATCTACAGCAGACACTGAAGACCAAAGTATGATGGGCAAATTTGTTAAAGTTGAACGGCAGGTATGTATTTTCATGGCAATGATGCAGGCTGAGGCGTTTGTACAGAAATGATGAAGCTGGGGTGTATTAGAAGGGGGGTGGTCAGTAGATCGAGAGAGGTCCTCCTTCCCCTCTACTCTGCCCTGGTGAGACCACATCTGGAATATTGTGTCCAGTTCTGGGCCCCTCAGTTCAAGAAGGACAGGGAACTGCTGGAGAGAGTCCAGCGTAGGGCAACTAAGATGATTAAGGGAGTGGAGCATCTCCCTTACGAGGAAAGGCTGAGGGAGCTGGGTCTCTTTAGTTTGGAGAAGAGGAGACTGAGGGGTGACCTTATTAGTGTTTATAAATATGTAAAGGGTGAGTGTCACGAGGATGGAGCCAGGCTCTTCTCGGTGGCAAACAATGATAGGACAAGGGGTAATGGGTTCAAGCTGGAACACAAGAGGTTCCGCTTAAATTTGAGAAGAAACTTCTTCTCAGTGAGGGTGACGGAACACTGGAACAGGCTGCCCAGAGAGGTCGTGGAGTCTCCTTCTCTGGAGACATTCAAAACCCGCCTGGACGCCTTCCTGTGTAACCTCACCTAGGTGTCCTGCTTCGGCAGGGGGATTGGACTAGATGATCTTTTGAGGTCCCTTCCAATCCCTAACATTCTGTGATTCTGTGATTCTGTGACATAAATTCTGTATGAATATTCGTCTGACCCAAGCAGATTTGTACTGTTGATGAGCAAGACTAACACAGAGTTTGTACTAACGATTACAAAACTACGCTGTTTTTCATTAAAGAATTTAATTAATTGGGAAGTGTGCATTTTGAAACCTGTTGAATGAAAATCATTATATATGGCAGCAAGGCCCAAACCATAATATTTAGATGAGACTTTTTTACTCTCTTAAATTCCATACTCATCACATCTAGTGTTGTGCTGTGAGTACCACCTTCTTTTGCAGATCCTGGCATTCAAAGGCATTACCTCCACAGGTATTTGGTGCCCTCTTAGTGCATCCAAACCTGTTGCTTAGCAAGTCAAGACCCTCTCGTTTTTAAATACGTAACTAAGTAACGTGGAGGCTCGTGACATTGATTCATAGCAATTCCTTTCATGGAATGTAAACATTCAGGCACAAAGTACAATCAAAAGAAAAAGGTAATTAGTCCTGATATTTAACCCTGTAGGACTATTAAAGAGTTAGACAATAGGTCTGTATGCAAAGATAATTCCATCTGTTGTGTTTTGGTGATAACGATTTGTCGTATGGTATCAAGATTTGGTTGTAACATTGTAGACTGCTGTTGGGTGCTGGACTGCCAAATATCCGGCAATGCTTAGAAATTTTTTGGCACAGTTCATAGGGACTGATCTTACTAATCCAAGACAATTAGAGGATAAATTGACATCTACTGCAGTCCAGCTTCCACTGGAAAGTCATGTTTATCCTATAATTATCTTCATGACCGGTAAAGATGACAGCACACCACTGCTGGGGTTAGTGCACCCAAGGAAGCACTGGCTCTTGTGTCGAATAACTGATTTGAAACAATCTCACAACATTGGTATTTTTCAGGTTAATGACATGGGGAAGAAACTGGATTTTCTTGTTGATATGCATATGCATCATATGGAACAGCTGCAAATACAAGTCACTGAGATAAGTCCATTGAAAGAAACTGCTTCTCCTGCAAAGGAGAAGAGAGAAGAAAACAAATATTCTGAATTAAAAACAATAATATACAAGTACACTGGGCAGTGCCATGAAACTCCTTACAATTTCCAGCAAGTTCCAGTCAACAAAGTCAGTCCTTACGGTTTCTCAGCACATGGTCATATGACTCATTCACAACCTTTATCAATAGGTGGGCAAAACTCTGGCAAAGTGCAAGCCACACCTTCCTCAACTTCATATGCAGAAAGGCCAACAGTTTTGCCTATATTCACTTTAATGGACTCCCAGATCAGCTACCACTCTCAAGGAGACCTACAAAGCCCTTACTCAGATAAGGTGTCTCCAAGGCAGAGAAGGAGCTTAACAAGAGACAGTGATACTCCATTATCCCTTCTCTCCGTCAACCATGAGGAACTTGAGCGCTCCCCAAGTGGCTTCAGTATCTCCCAAGACAGAGATGACTTCCCATTTGGCCCCAACGGGGGATCGGCATGGATGAGAGAGAAACGCTACCTAGCAGAGGGGGAAACGGACACAGACACCGACCCTTTTACACCGAGTGGCTCCATGCCTTTGTCTTCTACAGGAGATGGGATTTCAGATTCAATATGGACCCCTTCAAATAAGCCAGTTTAAAAGTGCGTGTGGGGGCAGTCACTGGTTGACTTCTCCATGTAATGTAAGCATACTTTGTATATCTCACTTACTCTACACCCAAAGCTTACTAGTTCAAAACACCAATTGCTGCATAAGATGCATGTGATATTAGTGCTAGTCATTCTGCACCATTTCATACAATTTACTAATGCAGTTTTTTTCATGCTACCAAAACTAAGGAGCTTAGTTTTGAGCATGGTTTGCATGACTTTACCCTATATAAATGGTACAGCTGATTTCTTCTATGATACATATCTATCTGATACTCTTCAATACAACAATGGTGAATTGGCAACAGGTGAGATATGGTGGTCCTTGCTACATTTTGTAAACGGAGCAGCAAAGTAAAAATATTTTCAGGAGCAATATCCCTTTGTGGAAGCATAATGTCTGAATCCATTTTCCAATATAAGTAAATCAGTCTCTAACCAGCCTAGCCAAGAACATCTAATCTTCAAAGCAGGGAAAAAGCTGAGTCAAAGTAAATAACCTTACTGAAATGGTTTTGTGAACTAAATGTTTCTTATGTGATCTATTACACAACTAGCCATGAAATACAATGTCAAAATGAAATTAGGGGTAGAATTTAAAATCATCAGAGCCGCCACCTGGGACTAGTCATGGGTATTTATTTATTGTAAAATGTCAATACAAATCTCTCATACCAGTTTGAAAATCTCCATTAGTGTTTACAAAATTGCTCAAAGCATGGCTTCAATGCAATTTCATAGAAAATCTTTTGCTCAACCTATTTGTTACTTATGGGGCCAAATTTTCTTTCTGTTCCAAAAATGAGGTTGTTCAGTGCAGGGAACTCCAGGTTTCTACGCTCCACTCTGTTATTGATTTATGTTCTGCTAAGTAAACCGCATAACGTAACTTTGCCTCAGTCTCCCAGTTTCCCCTCAATTTCTGTTAATTTGGAGTTATACTTCTGTACAAATATACAGGTTGTAAGGCTCAATTCACTAATGTTTGCCAAGTGCTTTGAGCTCCTCACATGTGCAGAGTGTCGCTGTTCTGTTCCCTGGGAGTTCCACACCGTGGATGCTACCCAGATCTGTTTCTCTCTTTACTGTTTCTCTCGGAAACAGGCTCGTCCAAATCCATAAATGTGTGCCACATTTGACGTAAATGTACAAATAAATAAATCCCATTCTTGTCACCTGTCCCTGAGCAGCAGAGGGCTAAGTATGCTACCTGGGCATTAGCCAAACATTTTTTCATAGGAATTGGAAATTATGTTGAGGGATAGCAGGAGAACAACCCACTAGGAACAAGACAGAAACGAATCAAAGATCTCACCACCACAGTGAGAATGTACTATCTATACAGCTAGTGAAACCAAGTCATCTGATGTCAATGCATGTATCCATGAAATAGTGTCCATTTTATATCAAGTTTGATAGCTATACACTCTTTACGGCTGGTGGAAAACCGATCAGTACAGTCGGTAAGCACAGGGTATGAGAAACAAAGCATACATCAGCTTAAGGATGAGATTCATCTCGTCTTTAACTCAGTTATTGACAATAACCAAATTTCTACTGATTTCAAAGGGAGCAGAGAATGACTTAGATGTCAAGTGACCAGAGACACCCACAGTCAGTGGAAACGCTCTCATGCCTACCCCACTGATCCAAGCCTCTCTACCATGGCTCACATCCACCTCCTGTTGAGAGTTATCCCTGTCACTCTACACGATGACTGCTCCACCATGGCTGGAGCACTGACCAACAAAGACACGAGGATTTGGCCCATGTGAGATGTTAGAAAGTGAACTTTCTGCAGTGATCGCTTGCGTTATACTAAAGCTGCACAACTGAGCATCGCTGGCACATCCAGTCAGAACATGAGGAAGTTAAACACTTTACTGGGCTGCCCATGTGTAAGTGGGCATTGCACAGGCCTGGACAGAGTGCTCTTCAATGGAAGATATCTCCCTGGGTTTTGTCCACCGTAGTAAACTTCGTATTTGATTCCTCAGTATCGTTGACATCTCATAACAGTCATTCCACTCAGGGAGCTTCTGTTCTCTTCCAGATGTAGGCAGTGTCTTCATCTTATTGTTTATTCTCTAGTTAAAGAGACATCAAAAGGCTTATGATCTTCTTTGAAGAGCAGGCTCTTGCGAGACCTTATTGGGGCCTTTCAGTACTTAGAAGGGACTGATAAGAAAGGTGGGGACAGACTTTTTAGCAGGGCCTGTTGCGATAGTACAAGGGGTGAAGATTTTAAACTAAAGGAGGGAAGATTCAGGCCAGACATAAGGAAGAAATTTTTTACAATGAGGGTGGTGAAACCCTGGCCCAGGTTGCCCAGAGAGGTGGTGGATGCCCCATCCCTGGAGACATCCCAGGCCAGGCTGGACGGGGCTCTGAGCAACCTGATCTGGTGAAGATGTCCCTGCTCATGGCAGGAGGTTGTATTAGATGAGCTTTGAAGGTCCCTTCCAACCCAAACTGTTCTATGATTCTGTGATTTTTACTTTGTCTGCTTCTTCAGCTCTATCATGGTACATCCTTCTGGGACAGATCTTCAGGGAGAACAAATTGCTGTAGTTACTCAAGTAAACAATGTAGACCCGTTACAGCCTCCAAAGACTGAGCTGAGTACATGGACCTGTTCTGAGGCCAGTACTATGATGACATGAGGTACAATTTTAGTAATTACTTAATTGACAAAATAACCATTGACCTGAAAGTTAATCTGAATTCTTGGAAGTACCTGTATTGCACCTGCCTCAGGCTTTCTGATACTCGTCTGTGACAACTCCTAAGATTTAACCCTCACACGATGAATGAAAAAGAATGAAAATGCATTTTAACATTGCTAGATGACTTCTGAAATTGTTGTAAGTATATGCTAGACAAGCCTGCTTCACTTTTCTTGTGTGTCAAGTAGCTGGCATTCCCACTGATTTCATTTGAGTTTGGCCCTTTTTAAAATGCTTTCTAGATCTGAGCAATCGAGGCAGCCAAAAGCCAAGTGCAATCTGAGAAATTTCTTTGTGAATGTCTTTGACAGTGGCTATGCCAGGCAGTTCCTTGCCTAATTCACCCTCAAATTCCTTAGTTCAGGTTTCTAATCTCTCCCATGCCAGGTTATATTAAAGGTAATCTTTTCTCAGTATTAAACCTGGCTGAAAAATCCATAAATCATCTCATTATAAAGGTATGTGCATTCCAAGGGAAAAACCCAATAAAGGGCTGAGACTTGAATGAGTTTTCACCTGCATACAGAGTGCAGCCCCAGAGAAAGCAGGATTTGGGGTGCCTTGTGCTGGGAACACTGAGCAGCTGAACCGCCTTTGAGTTTGTGTCATCAATGGGTTGTAAGCACCGATTTACAATGTGCGGTTTAAAAACCCCAGGTCAATATCTGTAGCCGCAACATGAAGTATCTAGTGATGTGCTAATTAGCCAGATAAGGTCTGCCTCTTGAAAGGCACTGGTGGTAAATTCAGCAAGACCCTCAGTTGTGAACATCTCTGGATCCTCTGGAAGAGACCAAAGAAGATCAAGGAAGTTTGATTGGCTTATTTTAATATTTATTTTCTTCTAACACACTTCCTTGTATTGAAACCGGTCACTGCTCTGTTCAGGAGGGTGGTGTGCTTAGCAGCTCTCTGGCTCCTACATCATCTGGATTAAAAAGAGGGTGTGCAGCAGTTCTGCCCTCTGTGGTGACAATAGGCACATGTCAAGGTGTCATCAGCCAGGTGGGATCTGGAGACCATCCCTGATCTGGGATGTGCACACAACGTCAGACTTCAGTTCAAGTTGAGTTTAGGAAGTGAATCAAACTTGGAACTGTAGTTTATGTTCCTGCCATAGGTACTGGACAAAACAAAGTATCTGTGATTATTCACCCCAGCAACATTTAAAAGGTTAGGACCTGGTTTACAGAGAAGGTTCACCGCATACGAAGAATCCATTATTCACAATTTCATTTGAGAGAGACATCTGGGTCAATACTACTCCTCATCCTAGTAATGAATTAGATTTATCTCTTCTTCCACTTGCATGTGACATTTCAGTTTAACAGCTATCAATTTGTTTGGGTCAGCATCTAATCTGACACTTTATTTACATATAGTTAATATTAAAGAGAATTAACCATTGTAACTCACTCTTCACTGACTCTTAGTTCCTGTGAGTGACCAAGGATTCATTTCAAGCCTTGAGATGTTTTTCATAATCAGAAAGTTCGAGGCCTATCTCTGTTTACCTTGAAGTCAGTAAGAAACCTTCTCAAACTGACGCACTGGGAGCAAGAATGTGTCCTAATCTGCCTTTATTTATCAGTTTCCTTGTGAAAGATAGAACTGACCTGGAGACATTTTTCTTAGCTACATTTTTACACTGATTTTTCAGACACTACCAAATGACATACAGGTGGAAGTTTTTGAAAAAGTGAATCTGTATTTACATTGTGTATGTCTCTTTGCAGCATTACTATCAATCAAGCTTTCTCACTTTAGATTCAAACTGGGAATATTTCATTAAGACAGAAGTGAATGTTTAGCTAAAGTATGCAGGTATAGAAAATGCAGTTTATGCTCCATTTAAGGAGTTGGTCCTTTAAAAGAAAATCTAGTCAGGTAATGGCTGTTGTCCTTGCCTTGGCTTTTCCCTGCACTGAATTAATCCATCTGGCTCCTATCAAAACAAAAGGTAATTCAGCACATGGAGAGATTGATTGAAAAGTCCCTAAACTGACTTTGGCTACATTTGCTCTGTTCTTTCCTGGAACTTTGCTGCATTGTCATGGTTCAGTGTGGAAACAGTTTTAAATTTTTCTGCTTTAAACTGTGGCCTAGCAGCATGGCAAACTAATTCCCACCTGAACCCATACGTAGCAGGGCTGCTGACTTGTGGCCTTCAGCCGAAAGCTGTGGTCCATTCAGTTCACAAGATCACAGCTTAAAGCAATGAGGAAATGCAGATTAATGAGTAAATTCAGCCCTGCTGGGAGCCCAGTTGTCATGGGGGTGTCACATCGGCTTGTGCAAGAACTGACTTTGTCCTGATTAGTGCAGAGCCCATGAGAAAGAGCTGGATCTTGGGTCCTTACACCCCACAGCCCCCACCACTAAGCTTCAGGTACCTAAATTTTTGATAGCACCTCACAAATTTGGAGTGATATCACTTTTTCAAGAACCCAGATGAATGTGGGTGTTCACTTTTGAAGACCAATTTCAGAGGTGCAGGGGAAAAGGGGCTGTTTTCAAGTTATCTGGGCACTGTGGGAATGAAGGTCCTGGGTATCACCAACGCTTCTGATTATTTAGGCTGTAAGATTTGATCCTTCCCAATTCAGCTTTTAGTAGCTTCCTTCTGAGGTTAAGTGAAGCAAAATACTGGAAGTAGGATCCTATTTCCATCCTATAGAATACGCTGAGACTGAAGGTTACATAGCCAACTGCATTTTGTTTTCTAGTTATGGCATCTTATTATTACTGGTATTTGTGCCTTGCTCACTGAAATTTTCTCCATGCTACAAAGATGCTTTTCAGATTCTGGCTGACAAGGGAACACAACTTTTATACAAGTGGCCTTTAGTGCTCTTTATAATATTATTTATTGTAATTTTTAAACTGTATGTGTAATTTATATTCTGGCACTGTCCAATATTTGAACAACTTTAATATGTTTATTTCAATATATTATGCAAACAATACTTCTTAACTGATTTTTTTATGTTCTGTCTTTAAAAACTGCACCACTTATTAATAAATAGAAATTTCAATTATTATGTGGAGGAATTCGTTTTCATTTAAATCATGATATATGCACACACATTCAAGGACCACAGTGTCAAATGTGCCCCCAGCAAAGACATTGACTTCACCCTTGCAGGACTGAGCCCATAGTGGGCTTTATCCAGCTTCCACAGCCAACCGTCCTATAATATACAATTGATCCTGTTATTTGTGATTTCTTTTAATTTTGTGGCCATGTAACTTATATGGCTTTAATCATATGTATGTGAGAAAAAGAAAACTAGGGAAAAATACATTTAAAATAGACATCAGTGTGCTACAGTATGAGCTTGCATTCAAAGTGTATGGGAACATAGTAATGGCACGAAGCTGGCTACAGGGTTAGATTGGGAGTTCAGTTTCCCGAGTTCTGTCCCTGGTTCTGTTGCTGCACTTCTGTGTGGTCTTGGCCTCACATCTTACGCTGTCTGTCCATCTGTCCATCTTCCTGATGTGTAGAACCGCCAGAAGGCTGCTCGCACGCTTCCCAGCAACATCGGGGGACAGTATGAACTGTGTGAGATGGTTTGCCCTCTGAAGCAAATAGGAGAGTGTTACTGACAAAAAAAATGAATCTCAAACATCTTTTCTGCAAATGGTTTGGTTTGCAGTTTTGGCTGGGGATAGCATATTAACGGTGCTAAATATGCATATATAAAAACACGGATAGGGTATGTAGGGTTTTTTTTCTCCCAGCTGCTGGTTCAGAAGCTGCCGTGTTTCCTTGGAAAAGGCATGGGGTGTGCACGCACATGTGCACAACAAACTTTTCTTGGCTATGGGTGTGTGGAAGCAGAGGGACATGGTACAGCCTGTTCGGCTGCATGGGTTTGATTTCTCTCTGTGACAACAGTCACACCACGGTTCAATATCAGGTTGAAGGTACCAGTGTTTGTTCTTGTTAGGCCCCTTTTGCAATGAGCAGAGGAAAATCAGCACTTTTCATATCATGGTCCGGCGGTTCCTCTGTCAAATGATGCAAACCGCCTCTCTCAGAGGATGCCTGTCTCTAACTGCCATCTTGCTTAACTATATAGTTGAAGATGACCAGCTTGGACAAAACCACATCTTTCAGATTGCTAGAGAAGATGAAATGAATGCCATCCTATCAGTTTGGATAGAAGACTGAAGGGTAATTGTCCTGATTGAGACAGGAAGGGAGCATGTGAACCATCACCTCTTCCCAAAAATATTGCTGGGACCCGGTGAGGTATTTTTAAGGCATTCCTTGTGGCTTCAGCATTGTGATCGTCACCAAGGAACCAGCTCTGCTCAACACTTGAAATGCAACCTAAACAAAGGTTTCTTAAAGTTTTATGGTAGGTAAAAAAATTATTCAGCCATTATTCCAGTATCTTATCCCACTTCTACATGCTTGTAAATTGGGGAAAAATAATAAAAAAATCCTGTACTGCTACAATATCCAGTTGTGGTGGTTTCAGTTTTTTGCCCCCTTTTTTTTTTTTTTTATATATCAGTTTAAATAGAATCAGTGCCAAGCTCTTACAGTCAAGTTCTATATTTTTTTCCAAAGATTGAGAGTATTTTTTTTAAACTAATGCACCAGCGTGTGGAATTCTGAATCCCTTGCGTTCAGTTTTCCACACAGCTCTGAAGACTATATACAACATTAACATTTTCTTTATGCCCTAAATTTATTTCTAGGCAAACACGAAGGTACTTCAAATGTATTCACATCCTTTTACCAACAATATTACCACACATTATCATTACTTACTTAACAGTGAATGTCCCAATTTGAACTGAACAGCAGCTGTGCAACAGAATTCTTTGGCAAAGCAAAGCAGACAGTCACAGCAGTGACATTTAAATGAGTATTTCACAGACACGATAGGTGAACCACTCGGCTTTCGTTCACCTGAACTGAAATATATTGCATTAAAATTTCCCCTTGGCTGTCTCTCAAATACATAAGCATGCCAAATCATTGAATTTCAGCAAGAGGTTGAGTCTGATCTTTTAAGAAATGGATTCTAAAATGGGAAAAAGGTGTGATACCTGTCCTCAGGCAAAGCCCTGCTTATATCCAGAGATTTTTCCCCTCCTTGCAGGCTCCGCTCATATCTATATGGGACTGATGAGGTCACATTTAATCGTCCCCTTTCTGAGCAGAGTGAGATTAAGTCTTAACAGCTTAGAAAGGATAAATATTGATGCATCCAGTACTGCACAAACAGCAGTGTCAGGACTGGCAGTTTGTCAGTGTACCCTTCTCTTTCTTCTCAGGACACTTTGATTTTCAGGCTTTTCCAGAGTCTTGAAAACTAGCCCAGATGCTCTCTTTATTAACATGGAGCATCCTTTCGGATTACAAAGAAGGGAAGAAATCAGGAAAGCCAAGTCTTTTGGCATAGAGCAGCAGGACAGCTAGACTGTCTTTAAAGAGACTGCCCTCTAAGACAATTTTTTCAGGCATATGGTCATGATGGCTGGGAGCCCAGTGGGCTTGGGACAGCACCACAACTTCTCTCCTGCTTCCCTCTGTGAGATGCAGATGGTCGGCAGAATATAGACCAGTGATCATGAAAAAAGGAGAGAAAAGATGTGTTGTGAATGTCTTGGCAAGTTTGATGGAACCAGTTATGTGTCTGACACATCTTAGAAATAACAACACTGGATAAATCATTAACTATTTTCTAAGTAAGTTCTGGACAGCTGCAGCTTCTCTGTATTTAATCAAAGCTTTTTCAGTCTCTTAAGTTTACAAATGCAGAGTGCTTGATCACTCACTATTGTCTTTGGAAGCCCCAAAGGTGTTGCACAGGTCTGTAAAAATCTCATGGAATGTATGTAACATGCGGAGAAGGAAACAAAACAGTCGGGAGTGCACCAGAGATGAACTGGTTTTGAGATTCAGTATATTCCCTGTAGCTCCCATCTTGCTTTACAGACAGGAAAACAGAGCTGTGCAATCACTGCGACAGCAATTGTGCTCACTGCTTTTCGGGAGAAACATTTATTAATAACTTATGGTGAATGTTTGGTGGTGCAGTTCTGCAAAGATATGTTGCAATGGCTTTGTTCTCTTCAGGACTGTCCAATGAGTGAATCTCAGTAAATGTTCTGCTCTACCAACCTGGGCAGCTCATCTGTGTCTGCTTTAATTTTTCATGTTACAACACACCAACAACATTTTCGAGTAATGTAGCACAGAGCTACTCAGTTCTCACACACTTGATGCAACTTCCATGTGACAAACAATGCAATCTTCAGCTGACGAAATTCTGGGTGTCACTGACGCAGAAACCTTGGCCCGTTTAAACAAGTGAAACAAAATTCTGGTGACCGAAAATGAAGTGTTTCTGAGAAGCATCGTCTTTCTAATTTTCCAGCTGAGGTAAGTTTTTGACAAGAAATATGGCAAAAGCATCTCATAGTCCTTTTCCACATCAGCTGTGATGAATTTTATATATATATATATAAATTATATACAGAAGTATAGAATCTTATAAAAGAAAAGTTAAAAAGAAACACTATTACATGGAGAGAATTGTCCTAAATTAAATTTCTGCAAAAATCAATAAATAGAATAATATTGCTAACATCTGAAGTGAAATTCAGATGAGAAGAAACTGTATAGAACTAGAACATTTCTCAATAAAATAGACTAAATATCTTTTAAAATTTTAACGGCAGAGGATTAAAGGAGAAGTGTTGAGTTATAATCAGGCTTCTTCAGAAAAAAATGTAATTTACACAGTTGGTATTTTCTAAGAAAAATTTATTAAACAATTACTCAAAGGTGCTTTCATGGAAGCGTATGCTGTGGTATAAGAAAGTGCATCTCAAGATGAAACTTCAATCCTCTGGACCAAACTTGGATTAAGTCTTCTTGTTCGTTCTCTTTTTGCAAACAGTGCTTTGTTCTCCATTGCATGTTAGCATCTGATGAGAGAGAGGTGCAGCTGGACTGTGGTTTTTTCCTGGGCATAAGACAGGCAGGTTTGCAAGATGCTGTAGGTACTGCAATATTCCACGTAGCGCAGCTCATCTCTTAGGGCAGAGATGGTTTATAGCCCAGCTAGGGCTGTGGGACCTGAGGACACTGGGACAGAGCGGATAGGAGGAGATGCTGGTTGCTGACTCTGACTCAGGTCACCAGAACATATGGCCAGAGCCCTTGCAGTCACTCATGCACATTGCAATTGCTATGTGTGTTTAAAAGGCCTAAGGAAAAAGCCACAAGAAAAAGCGTAGTGCTTCCACACTGTGCTTTCAGCCCACAGAGACATCAAACATCAACATTCAGACTTTGTTTTCTCCCTCCATCCCAGAACTTCATGCCGTGCTGCCCTCGTTCTTACAGATAAATCACAGGCACTTTGCTTGAATATGTGTTTATTTAAATTGCAGTAGCAGGGTCTTACCCTGTGTAGCCTTCAGCAAATGAATGCATTTACTCAGTAATTGATAAGAATTATGTATCTATACCGTGTTACTAAGAAGAGGTTAAAAATTACTTCTCCTCTTGTTCTGGATTTTGGGATGCCGGTTATCAACACAGCACTGTCACACAAAGAGACGCTGGAAAAAGGAGGCGCGTAAAGACTATACTCCTGAGAAAGCTGCTTGCTCAGAGTGATGCTCTGAGTGAGAACACGGCATTGTCCCCAAGAGTCAAAGTTGGGGCCGAACAATATCCCCCTCCCTGGTCACATGAGCATCATTCTGCACCTGAGGAAAGTTAAAATTACAGAGTCCCAGGGTAAAGCACAGCATGAGGTAAAACCTGCTGAAAGTCAAATTATCCTCATAGCCAAACATCAAACGGTTGGAACTGATCCCGGCACACACATTTTCCTGGCTATACCTGTTTTTGTGAGCTATTACAGAGAGGACTTTCATCCCAGCCTTCCTGATGAGATATTGAGCAACAGGTAATTAAACCAGTAAAAGTAAGTCTTGTCAAAGAAAAGGTGTTTCCATATTCTTCGAGCTGCAGCATTTAGTCACGAGGCACGAAAGTTTTCCTTTTATCACACTAGTGACTCCCACATAGAATTAGATGATTTTAGATGCAATGACATCCCACTGGATAACATTTTTTCATGAAAGGCAGAATGAAACAAAGCAAAGATTGTGTATGTGTGTGCACACACATGTGTAAGCATCATATTTACCAGCTGTTAATACCTTTTATTCCATGGAGTGATTATGAATTCTGTCGGGCTGCCTGTCTCTAATTGCTACGAGGTTTTGAATTAATTCACACGTTGAGGTGTTTGGTGGCTCATGCTGAAACTACTAAATGGATGATTATCTGGTTCTAACAGTGTTGCATCTAAATTCACTGATTTTAGAGGAATCTCTTGCAGTCCATGGGAGCAAATGGGAGCAGAATTTCACCCACTGCTTCCCGTAGCAACCGCGTCTTGGGTAATATTGGGCATCACTCATCATCACCAAAACTGCCCAACATCATTGTTGTGAACAGATCTCCCTTCCTCACCACTTAACCACAATGCCCAGCAATTTTCTGTTTTAACTGTCATTTTCTTATTTTTGATTTTCTACGTTTAAGATACACTTTGTTTTTTTCTCTCTGTTCTCTCCACAATGCCCCTTGTGTAAGTCTCTTCTCCAAGGATGGGCTAAAACTTTACCAAAGGGGCTCCACCTGCCCTACCTCTTGCCATCAAAGGTGATATTGGCTTCATTGCAGTAAGATGAGCTGTCCCTTTAAAAGGGAAAAAAAAGTCCTTTCTGCTCCTCAGTTCCGTCATTACTGCCAAAAAGATACTTCCAATCCTCACCTGACCTGCCACAGACCCTTTCCACTTTATGTGCTTATGATTGTGTTACCTCTAGTTAGTCCTTGTGAGATTAGGATAACAATTTCACAGGATTTTAAAGCAAGATTATCAAGCCTATCTACTTAAAGTCTTTCACAAAGTGATTATTAAGACCTGCTGATAACCTCCAGTTTTATATAGGCTCTGAAGATAATAATCTTCTTCAAGAGAGACCAGGTAAGATGGTATTAACTATTCCACATCTCAGTGGTTTCATGTGTACTTGGAGGGAACCTTTTCAACTGTACTCTTAATGTTCTGTGGGGATGTAGCAAAACTATTTTTTTTATTACATGATTGCTTAAATTCACATACAATACATCTGAACTTAAGATGTAGTTGTTGCAGTGTAGTGAAGCACATAATTGTAACACAGACATATTTTCATATTAACATGGAATATTTCTTTAGACCTGGTGTATCACGGTATGCTTAAAACGAGAGATGACCTTTAAATGTTGGAACTGAATGAAGGTAAGCAAATTAATACTCAAAGACTTTCCTTTTTTTAATTGTTTCTTTTGTTTCTTAACTTCTGTTTTGCTCAGTTTAGCATGAAGATACATGAAAACTATTCAATATCTGATTGTGCTCTGTACAGGAAAAACAAAAAGAGTTCAAACTTCATGATTACCTGCCACATTAAAATTAGTTCAAATGAAGCATAACTACTAAACATGACGTTTTAAGTTTCCTGTTAATTCAGAAACACAAAGAGGTATTTAATAAGAAGTATTCATGAGGGTTTAAAGGTAATGTGAACTGGATTAAAATCTCCAGTTGAGCAGTTCAGAGAACTCTGAATGAACAGTTCGATGTAAAATTAATTCTTCTAACATCACTTATTTTAAGATAAACACAAGAGGATCATCATATCCAGTAGAGGTGAAGAAGAATTTGTAACTAAAGGCTTGCCCTGCAGCCTGCATCAGATAAATGTTTGGAAGGCAAAATATTAACTGAGAGTCACTTTATGGGGTGGTTGTGTGGCACCTTTGCCCTTAGTGCCTGTGTATTGCACTGTGCTTTGAAATGGAAATTTTTTAGTGATGTTGAGCTTGAGTACAACGAGCATTTCGTATTTGCAATCTGGACACATATTTTAGTTATCACAGTAGCATCATTTATGCTCTCTAACAAAAGAGATACAGTTACAAGGTAATAATGACTTGTCTCTGATTGACACATAAAAATTAGATGTCAGTTAACCAGAGTAACAGAAATGTGGCGTGTATCATAAGAGTTATTATTACTAATATCTATGTTGCTGAGAGATAGGATATTTCAGGCAACAGTTCTAGGAGTATTTGTCACAGATGGTTTTGAAATTTAATTGGACAGCATTAATGTTTAGAGAGGTAATGCTGGGGAAAGATTTTGGAAAACAGCTAAAATCCAATGTTTTGAATTTAAATCTATCTCTACTTATTGACGAGTAAGGGCAGTCCTGCCTAGGGTCGATGTTCTTAGTATTGAGGTTTCTTTTTAAGCAGCTTGTACTGGCCAGAGAACACCACAGTGCTGGATCTGACATTCACGCAAAACAAGCCCTCCCATGAATGGAAGATTTTCCATTATTTTATGCCAATATTATTTAATATTTCTTTGTTAGAAGTAGAACAAGATATGGCCTATTATGATCCATCCTTCCAGGTTATGTTTGCATGTTGTCCCAGTCATTAGATGTTTGGCTTGATTGAGTCTGTAGCCTGTAATCACACCTAGATTAAATGCGGGGTGTTATGGCCACGCTAATGCCTGCTCTGAATCCCTGCTGCAAATCAGCATCGTATGCAGAGAACATCGCGTGTGTTGGTTAGTCTGGAGGAGCAGCCCAGCAGGGAGGACAGCAGGGAGCTGCAAATTCAGGTGAGTGAGAAAGCATCTCTCAATGTGCATGGGATGCTTTGTATCTCATTCTCTTTCTGTTTTGTTCCTGTTTTTACAGCTCTTTTCTTTCTTCTCTCTCTCTCTCTCTCTCCCCTAAGGTGCTTTGGTAAAACGACTCTTTCATTTTGTCAATCTTATTGCACCTTCTCTCTCTGTTGGGAATGTACTTTCTCTCTAGCCCCTTCCTCAGCGTGCTGGACAAAGTCCTCTGTCGGATTATTTTCCCCATCCTGCCATAATGAACACCTCTGGGCCAGTTTAAATAGTAACAAAGTTAGATTCCTGACAGGAAATTACCTACAGTCTATCAACACTTTTACTTGTGAACCTTTGTAGAACAACTGTGCTTACACATCAATCTGTGAAATACTCTTACATATACCGAATATTTTAGTATTAGTCCAAGTGTTATTCACTGGTGACCCAGGACAGTCCGCGTTCCTCAAAGCAGCAGGTCGTGGAAACCAAGTCTCCCTGCTCTGGCACAAGCAACGACCAGCGATCTGCAGGGGCACAGTGAAAATGAGGTAGGGGGTGTCCTCTTCTCCCACCTCCAAGGTCTGGGTCTTTGACTTGCCATGCAACCAAAATCTTCATGAGGGCCAGAGGTTCGGGCTCTTTTGTCAGTCTGGGCTGCAGTCTCTCCAGCCGACCAGCCTTGTACCACAGGGACAGTCTGGTGGCAGCACCGCTGTTGGCCATGTTTCATGCTGGTGTCTCTTGGGCTGGTGCACGCAGAGACGGAACTGGCTGTGCAGCCCAACCACACCTTGTGTGCTAGGAATAGGTCATGAAGAACATGCTCAGGGGGAGGTCTATGGCCCATAAACGCTGAACTGTCCTCATGAAGCACAGCTCCTTTTAACGTAGATCTTCCAGAGCTAAAGGGGCAGTCACTTCTATAGTACAGGAATAAAAATTCATGAAATTCTATTAAAACAACAGCAAAGCACCCCACCTCAGTCAAACACACAACCCAACAGTTTCCCCTTGACAAGACAATTAGTGAACTGGGTGTACCAGCCACTATAGCCTTCTTGCTCCAGAACATATGTAATTACGAACTTCCCCTTGGCATGATCAACCCATTTCACAACCTCAGCTGGTGTCAGAGCCTGCTCTCCCCAACAGCCACCTCCATGCACCTTTGCAAAGCATCGGTTCTTCATATTCAGCACCACTGAGGAAAACCTTTCACTGATTGCTCTCCATAACACCCAGTCAAACCGAAGAGGAAAAAAAGAAAAAAAAAGAAAAAATGAGCAGAATCCAGAGGCATGGATTACTTTTACACTTAGTTCAGTGCAGATTACATCACCACTGCTTCCAACGCATCAGAATGTGAACTGGCTTGAGGTACCATGCTACAGTCTCCACTAACTACAGACTCCATAGATCTATAGAAAAAGTTGTTACAGCTCCCAGTAAGCTGCATAATACCAGACAGCGAAAGCAGGGATAGCCCTGCCTAGGTGTCAGGCCCTCTGATTCTCATGCAATTACATTCAGGGTCTGGAGTCTAGCTGTCGGTCAAACCCCAAATATTGTTGCAAGGAGAGCCAAGCTTAGGATGTTTGATGCTAGGCTGGTCCATGTGACACTGGACTCTGTCCATCCGTAATTAGTCCAGCTTCCAGAAAGGTGATGGAGGATGAAGTCTGGGGAGTGAGATTTGGCCATGGCTTTCTCTCTGCCTCAGCCTTGCTCTTCTGCACACGCTGTGCAGGAACCATGGATGAGTATAGGCTTGGGGTCAAGTAAAAGTAAAGAAGTAAAAAAGTAAAGTAAAGTAAAGAGTAAGTAAAGTAAAAAGTAAGTAAAAAAGACTAGGCAGATGGACTAAAAAACTTCTCAGGCCTTTGTTTTAATCAGCAAAGCTGATACTTTAATGCTCTTGACTTGTCAGATGAGCAAATTCAGACATTTAAAACACAGGAATGCTTGGTATCATTTCATGATCACAAGGGAGAATCTCTCTAAAATTGCTAAGTACAAATTAGCTGTTATCAGCATGTGTTAATTCTCTAGTGGTTTAAATATGAGAAAGATTTTAAAGATGATGGTGGTTTGGCATTCAAACAGTATTATCTTCAAAATAATGGTTTGCTGTGTACTCACGAGATTAGCTACTCCAAGAGGATATGAGAAAATATTTTTGAACTTTTTTTGCTATTTTTCATATGTTCCTTCATTTTCTGACAACTACACAGCTATTTGGTATGTTCTGATTTTACAAAAACAGGGGGAGCATGTAAAGAAACAAGGATTTGCCTTCTTTTTTTCTAGCCATGTCTAATTAAGTCTTTGAAACCTGGAAAGCAGCTCATTGTCTGGAAGGTAGAACACCATTAATCCCTACCAAGCAGCCAGGCAAGACAGCACAGGAAGCAGCTCCGGGACAATAACTAACTATAGAAATACAAGACTAGCTAGGGATGACCAGGCAAGCAACACTTCTGCGGAAAAAGAAGCTTTCTTGATATCTGGTCCAAAATTGAACATAAACAAATTTTATCTTGTTTCAACAGAAAGGTTTCAGTCGTTTGATGTGTCAGTGTCCTTTGGGCACAGGTCATCCTGCCAGAGAAGAGGATTGTGTTGGTGACCATAACAAGTCCCACCAAAGACACAGTTACATAGCACTGAGGATCAAGAGTTACCTACTAAGCTCACGACACACACATATACATAGAAAATACCAAATGTGTAATTTCTGATTCTTTGCCATTTACACCAGCAATATTTTCTCAGCATCCCAGAGAGCTAATATTTTTCTCACAGTCATATCATTCTGGGACAACGGTTGGACAAAATTGCACAATACCGCAAACTTAAACACCACCGAAACAGTATTTCTTTCTCCTAGAGCAGCCTAAACTGCTGGAAGTTGGAGTCCACAATGCAGTGGTTCTGCTGGCACATGCCAGTGAAGATGAGCCTGGGATTTCTGTGTCTCTTTCTGGTTTGCAACACAGGTGAGGAGAACGGTTTGGTGCTCCCCAGGGAAAAACCCACATGTTTCTTTCCCACTTGCTCCCATAGCCCCATTCCCGCATCCGTTTCAGGCTTGTTTTCTTCCCCCTGCATAAGCTCCAGCTGATGGGCTGGAGCTCTAGGGCTGGTTCCATGCAACAGGGCAGACCAGGTAGTGGTAAAGCTCTGCTCTCAGCTCCCATGCCATGTATATGGAGTCAGAAGGGTTTATATGGAAAGAGAAAGAAGGGTTAGAAGAGCTCCCGCCACCTAGATTGTCAGTCTGAATTTAGCTCATACTGAGTGTCGTTAATACAGCCGACTAGCACTGCATGAAGAGTCACTATCTACAGGCCTTTTACCATGTTTTCTCTATAGGGAATTTTTCTTTTTTATATATGTAAAGAGAAAATGTATAAATTCTCATAATAAAGAGAAATGTATCCAGGGATTGCCTTTTGTACAAGGCATAGATTTTTGCACGAATAAGGACAAACACTTGTTTTTCATCAGTTTAGGTACAAACAACCAGACCATGCAGTCACATCTCCTCTTTCATCTGCTTCAGTCCTACAGATTTCCTCTTGCTGAAGAGGAAACTGAATGCTGTTTTCCTACTCCCCAGTGAGAGTTCTGCCCATTAGGCTGTAACACGGAGTGGGACATTAGCACCATGGGGATAAACCCTCCTCACCCCATCTCCAAGGAGAGGACTCTTCTCTGGGAAGCTTGGGTGGATCAAGAAGCTGAAGATTCAGAGGGATAGGAGAGTTTAGCATTTGCTACCACTGGCTCATTTGGGGAGTCTTACAGATTACTCTTTGGAGGCACTCAGCTCTCCACTGATGAGATAGGGAACCCAAGAACCTAACTCCTGGACTTCAGCTTCTCCTGTGATGTCTAAACCACTACACTGCACCTTGCCCTCACTAGTCACCAGGGCAAACCCAGGAATGAAGTCCCA
The DNA here is from genome assembly GCA_013399365.1 of Pampusana beccarii. Classification (NCBI taxonomy): domain Eukaryota; kingdom Metazoa; phylum Chordata; class Aves; order Columbiformes; family Columbidae; genus Pampusana; species Pampusana beccarii. The sequence continues at coordinate 97,332 of VWYH01010862.1, read as the reverse complement.
TCTCCTGAGCAAAGCTTCAGTTCATTCCTCCCACAGCACAGCCCTTGAGAACTCAAGTGAATGGCTGCTTTGAATAATGAACATGCACACAGCTTGTGAAGATTTGTATAGATCTGGCCTTATTATACCATGTACCTTGCAGCCAGTGTTGTGTTCAAGCCTAATGCAGGCCTCTACTACAGTTTGCTACTATTTTATTTTCTTTCGATTCTTGAGTTAACGGGGTAAGCTCTGATATTTAATCTGTTTTCTTTCCTTAGCTGCCAGCTAAAGGACCTGGCAAGTCCTTTAGGACATCCTTATCCTTAGGTGCTTGATCAGCTGCTGTGGTAAATACTCAGTGGCCTGCTTAGCATTGCTGATGTCCATTGGTTTCTGAGCTAAAAAGAATGACAGCAGCAAAGTAACCCAGGTGGCGAGCTCAACAGAGAGTTGTTTGGTAGCTCAGCAGCAAAAACTGTTTCTCAGTCTCTTTCTTCACCTTGCAGCTTCATGCATAAGAAGAGAAAATAAGAAAGAGAAGCAAGTGGCAGTGCTGGCTACAGCAGGTAACAAGGAGCACATCAGGAGACCATATGTGGGGCTGCCAATGGAAGTGGGAGGTGTCGTGCTGGACACAGAGGTGGTGGCAGATGGGACTTTCTCCTGCAGAGCCTTTGAGCCCCAACCCACCACCCACTGCATGGGTTCCTCGCTCAGCACAGGGCTTACCCAGGTCCCTGGGCGGGCAGTTTAACCTCCATCCTTCCAGGAATCTAAAATGTTCTATTTTCTTTTTCCATCCTCTTCTTCACAAATTTCCATTCCCTTTTGTTTTCCCTTTTCTATGCTGTGGTCAAGCCCTGCTTCCAGCCCTGGGATATAGCTTGGTTTGAATTGGTTAAAAATAATTCTGATGTCACTGGAAAACTCTATTTCTCCCCAAATTCAATTTTGTTCTCATCTCGTCTTTCTGTGCTTCTTTTTTTGTCCTGTTCCATTTGTTCTCTCTCTATCACACACATACAGACCTTCCTCCTGACACACACAGATGTACCGCACTGCTCTGCTTCTGCATTACTTTGTGGGAGGGAAGCAAGAAAAAATATTTGGAAATTTTGGCTTGGTAAAAAACAAATAAGCAATGTCATCAGAAAGAAAATATGTTAAAATAAAAAGTGTGGTTGAGCTGCAGTGAATTTACTCTGTCATAGCAGTATAGCCATAAAGGTAGCTGAAAAAAAGATCCACGTTTTCATCCCAATTCTATGTATTATTGGGGAAGGGTGAACATTACACAGGTACGTTCTCCTCTGTGATTTGCAGAGAGAGATTTGCTGCAATTTTGTCAGTAAATGCACATTGCATAGCACGAGAGGGCACCAAAACGTCAGGGCTGGCTGCAGCTCCCTGGCAGCCTTGCTTGAGGGCATGCTCAAGGGAAAGGGGGACATAGAGCCCCATTTAAATTTTGGCCTACCATTGCTTTGCTCACTTTATCTTGTTATTTTCCAGACTCCTCTCTGCACCCCTGGAATATTTATTTTCTCAGCACAGCTTTATCAGTGCACCCCAATACATAATCTACTCATTTTGTTTTCCCCCTTCTGGAAGCTTTTTGCCATGTATAAGCAGGGGATTTATGGCCATTTCCTTGCAGGCAGCTGCTCAGAGCCCCTCTCTTTTTCAGAACTGCCTGCAAAGTCCGTGGATCTGTCTGCTATCAACCTGACAGAGCTGGTGAACAGTATGCTGAACACTGCACTCAGAGGTAACGTGACGAGGCCCGGCAGGTCACACAGGCTGTCAGCCCGCTGGTCAGTGAGATAAAGGGCTAACAGTGTTAGCAGGAGAAGCCATAAATGCTTGCTGTCTGCTGTTTGCCTCTAGAATTTATTCTAGGAGCAAGATACCCTTGTGCATTTATAATACAGATAGTCGTCTGCCCCAAAGAATTTAGAAATTAGTGTGCGTTTATATATAGACACGACCTAATTACTTATGAGATGCCTTCAGATAGCACTTTATAATCCAGTGTAGGTTTGAATTAAAAAAAGAAAAATACAAATGATCCTTCCCTCAGTGGAAATGAGAAAGAACTGAGGCTTGGGCAGCTGTATAGTATCAGCACATCAGGAGTCTTTTAGAAATTAAATGAGCAGAGTCAAAACATGCTGTTCTCATAATTTGTTCCAACACCTAATAGCATGGACACATGTTTCTGCAGGTACCAAAAAGCTCTTCTCTTTGCTGAGTGTCACATCTTACAGCTCATTTGCCTTCCACAAGGTGTCAATCACCATTTATAACAGTGAGTGTCCCGGTACTTTGCTCCACGCGGGAGCATTTTCTTTCACAGAGCCCATGCATCAAGATACTGATTTTTCTCCATCTCTGCTTGCAGTTTCTAATGTGAAAAATGTTGACCCTGGCAAGTTCCCTATGCACTGCTACTGTTTGAACAACGTGACAAATGACTTGGCAGGTGGGTACACAAGAGAGGTTGGCAATTGCATGTGCTTAGGATGAATTATTTCCCCTGGAGCTGCAAGCTGTAGCCTGGATTCTGCAGAGTCCATCCTTTGGAGCAGCATTGCCACACTGGGGTCAACAGCCATGGCTCACCACAAGTGGCTGCTCTGAACCCTGGGGGACACTCGATGAACTCAGTCTCAGGTGGCTGCACCCGGGTGGCCAGTGTGGGATGGAACCATCAGTCAAGCGAGCAGCATGGTTTGTCCAGAGGAAAGACCTCCCTTTCCTCCTCAGAGTACAAAGAGCACGTGAGAGAGACAACCTGGCAATGGTACATTACTTTGGCCCCTTTCGCTCTCCTATGATAACACAGGGGAGGTGAACAAAAGCTTCTCTGCACCAATAGACTCCCGTAACTTCAACAAGCCCAACACAAGTGAAAAGAAGGATTAGCATCTTCGGAGAGCTGTAAAATGCTGTTGGGCAAATCCTTCACCTATAGTGGGTTGGTCTAGATGATCTCCAGAGGTCCCTTCCAACCCCACCCATTCTGTGATTCTCTAATCCATATTCACATCCTTGATCTCGCAGTATTTAATACTCAAGGATGGACCTGAACACTTGTGTTCTATGGCTAGTTAATGTAAGATATCAAGAGTAGCTGAGCAGCTCAGGACCAGAAACCCACACCTTCTAAGCTGTGTGCGATGACCACATATGAACCACAATGGCTTTCATGTTTTTTTTTCTGGACCCACACACCTCACAAGCTTTATTCCATGATGACCCAGTATGCCTTGGACGATAATGGAGCAGCTTTAATTTTTCTGTCCCAAATCCAGAGGATCTTGGCAATTAGACCATCCTCACAAGTAGCAGAAACTGAAGGCCTAACACAGGGCTCTTGTCTGTTGCTCCTAAGTGAGAACAGCGGCCCGATACTGCTAGAACCTGTTATGAAAAAGTCTTAACACCACCACCACGAGCCATTTTTTCAGCTGACAACAACATATCAGTATGTCTGAAGTAGAGCTTAGAGGAGACAGTCAGATACCTCCTGGAAGGTCCTACATGGCAGACAGATAGTCTGCTTAAACGCAGAAAGAGAACCAAAGCTTGCAGGCTCTGCCTACACTAAGTAGTATGTTATTTTAAATTGTTCTCCTGAACAGATAAATTCCATTTAAGTTTACTTTCAGGTGCATTGTTGTTACTTTGGATATCACTTTTGAAATATACTTCTGCAGAGTATTTCAGTGGCTTCCTATGTCCACTCCCATTCAGCAAAACTTTTAAACTTCTATATATTTTAAGTATTGTCACATACAAGCTTATGTCCAAAATATGATGACATATAAAATGATTTTTTGACTCAGCGTAGATGGTAGAATATGTGTTTTCAATCATTAACTTTGTCTATTCTGTTGTCTAGATTTTACAGCTTTACTTGTAGATATTATTGGAAACTCCACAAGTTATCTCACCGAAATTTTCAAATCCACTTCTATTCTCTCAGGTTTGCATTTCTCCTTAAATTTTTTCATTGTTTTGTTTGTCTGATTTACTCCTGACATGGAAACAAGCATAGAAATGAGTATAAAAGCCTATTTCTCTTACTCAGCAGCGTTTTTCTTACAAAGCGTGGACTGCAGTTGTTAAAAAAGTCTCATTAGAGAATCAAGATACATGTACAATGTGTATATGTATAATACAGAGACATACATGTTTCTATGAGCAGCTATGTTTTCTTCGAAAGTCTGGTGAGTTATTACTAAATACTGGCATTTTGGGGAATTATGATCCCCAAAGAATAATTATATACTGTATTGTCTGCATTTTTTTTTCAATGTAAAAATGCTTGTAATCTAGAATTTTAATTAGGTAGAAGCCTTTCCCCTGGAAACATTAGCATTTGTATTTGGTGCTGGTTCAAGATTTTTGTCAAAAATGAGATCGAAAGGAAGATACTTGGCCAGTTGTAGCAGCCATATAACATTTTGTGTTTGTCTTTTCAACTGTTTAAGATAATATCATATAATGAAAACTGGTAACAATGATCTGGTTTACATTTTTTTGCTTTTCAGTGCGTCAGAGCAATGATTCAGATTGTATCTACATCTGTGTGATGACAGGGCAGACAGGTAAATGTTGAAACCATTCTGTCCCAAAATATTGCCCTATTTATTCTCGTGATGATTTATACTAGAAACAAGCCTTTCTATTTGCAGGGCGAAATCTGTCTGACTTTTGGGAAATGATGGAGAAGTCTCCTGTTATTAATTACACATTTTCTAGTAACACATCTGACCTGGGTAAGTACAGGAGAATAAAAGGAAACAGCAACAACAATGAAAACCACCTCCAGGTAGCACTTGCAACGAAAACTTCATCTGAATAACATAAACATATTTTTAAATGTTATTTTATATTTTTATTATTGCTTATATATTTGTGTATTATTATATATTTTATTACCATTAAAATATAACACTATGTTATATAGTTATAAGTGTAATATAATATTTATATCATAAATATAAGTAAAATTTAAAACTTTTAAGTTAATAGCTACAAGGTCTTCTAGTGGAGGAATGAACAAAACCTCATTGGATTATAGCTTTTACAGCATTCAGCACTGGAAAGAGGAGGCTCCCTGATGGTTTTAACGTAAATGGGTACCTCCCTTAAACCTCAGCACGAATTATCTCCTACCTTTACATTAGTCACCTTTAGAAAGAAGTTGAGTAAATTCAGCCAGTGTGCTGAGTGGCTCCTGCACCCAGAACTACTTTGCCAGGTTGAGTTGCACCTCAGATGCTCATCTCTTATTGTTGCCCATGACTATTTCTCATTTTCAATGCTTGATTAAAACAGACAGACAGTGAGATCAGTGGTAAGTTCACCTGCGCTGAAAGTTGTAGGACGCTTGTCCTTTGTTTAAAAAAAAATAAATTAAGACCTGCCAAAAATTACTCTAGTTAAAAAAAGACAACAGCTGTTTCAATTATACCAGAACCTGATTTCTTTCCTTTTTTTCATACAATATGCAATCGATAGTCAGCATACTAACCTCATCTTCTCGTACTTTAAATATCTAGACTCAATTTTTTCAAGTTTCACAAAATTACAGGAAGACCCAAACAAAATGGTGGATCCATCAGCAGAACATATGTGGACATTTAAAAGTGAGCAAGTATTGTCAGACATAAAGTTATATTCTCCTTGATTAATATCTTCACAAATGATTATGTATGTTTACTGCACTGCACTGCGATGTTGAACTACAGTTATAGAGTAAGATAAAAGTTTGTCCTAAACAGCAGATCAGGTCAGTAATGCACTGAATAGCTGGAGGATAGGAAAATTATTGTAAAAAGACCTCTTTTCTTACCATTTTATAAGAAAAAAAGAAGTTTACTAAGGAGGTAGAGAGCAAAAAAATTAAACAAAATAAAACAAACCAAAAAAGAGCTGCTAGCTTTAAACCAAGAAAAGGATGGTTTAAATTGTTTCCTCCCCTTTCTTGTAAATTTTTCATTTTCTTTTTTTCTGACTTCATATGATGTTTAATTGTAAGTACCTTAACATTCCATAAGCTTCACTGCATTTAGCTTTGCCTCAAGGCTACAAGATAGAAATGTGTTAGTCTGCCTCATTTTTGAAAGCAGAAAAGCAATCTTCACGCTTGATTCCATGTATTATAGTTGGAGCAAAGAGAAATACGGAATTTTACCTCATACATTCTCATCACTACAGCTGCACCTGTCTAGAACAAAATTCCAGTATTTTCCCTAGTCAGTCTGCTGTCTTTTATCAAGCTCTTTTATTTTGCTCAGCTGCATACCAACCTTTCTTACCTCATCCAGCCCCAAGTGTCATTCCTGACACAAAATGTCATCAGTTCTCAAATTCCAGTATCTGCACTCCAGTACCTGCCTCCTCCCCTTCAGACAGACAAGAGCTTTCATCTCTTTTCTCTGTAGTGAAGCAGTTTAGAATTAATTTATGTGAAGGAAAAAAAAAAAGGAAAAAAACCTAGCACCTTGAAGGAACATTTGACAGTTTCTGTTTATGAAAACTTGCACATTGAAATGTTCTCAATTAAAATTTCACACTTTATTGGCACTCCCCACGTTTTTCTAGAAAGAAAAAAGCCCACAAACGTAATTTTTAAAAT